>VZTF01003806.1:212462-546990 GCA_013397755.1 Cnemophilus loriae | reverse complement strand
TTTTTTTTTTTTTTAAACACAGTCATGAGCTTTACTTTCTTACAAGTTCATAGGAAGACTACTGCTCTGCTGGAAAATCTGTAGTTCTGGTATGTGGCCAAACGTGCCTGTGTTGGACTTCAGCTTCACTTTGTTTTCCCTCTAGAGTTGCTTTTTTGTTTTTCCCTATATGATCTCTGTAGAAATCGTACGCACTGGTGGTGCTTTCTCATGTTTCACACTGGATTTTATGAAGGTCTTCTCTCTAATGAGCACCATGCAGCATAAAGGACACAGCAGAACAAATGGGTTGTGCTGGTCGGTGGCCAGCAGTGAGCATTCAGCTGACAGTCTCTGAAAGGACGCAGCAGGAACAGGTATTTGTTTCTCGTGTCGCTGTGGCACTATTGTACTGTGGCACTTCTATACTTTGAAACTCACGAAAACAGGTATGAGCATTATGCAGTTTTTCTTATTGCTCACCCAAAAATTCAATCACAAAGTGCATAAGAACCAGACCAAGTGAAACAGAAGGCAGATCTGCAAATGCTCAAGATTATTGGCCCTATGCTCTGTTATTGGAAGGACTGACAACAGTTCGTTCGTGACTGAAGCAGTTCATTTGGGAGAAGATATTTTATTTTGGTTTGTCACTATGGAATGGCTTTTAAGAAGACAGAGGTGCCATCCCAAAAGTGGTATCAATGAAAAGAATACAAAAGTAGTGGAATGGTAGAAGAGGCAGGTGGAGAATTGCAAGCCTGAATTCAGAGCACACATGTACACATATGTGGAAATTAGTGATCTCATACTATGCATATATTTGTTAACTTTTGAAGGATTGGGAACTAGATAGAATTTGGACCACTGCAGCTTGGCTATCACTCGACTATCAGTACCTGTTTGGAGCATATGTATAATTTATTTTTTTTTTTAAGGGGGAGGAAGGAGGTGAGTAGTGGGGGTGGGTTTACACACCAGAATTCACCTGTTCAGCAATTATCATATACTTGAATTCTACACTGATGTGCTATGTCAATTAACATTAAACCATATCAATTCCTGTAAAATTAAATCACATTAATTGATTCTAGTAGGGCTATTACGGTACCTATGAAGAACTCTGCCCAAACATGTAAAATAGCAGATATTATATGATAATTTTTTAGGCAGGAAATGATGCCAGTTATTTTCCTTGCAGAACATTTTTGCTTGGTTGCATTTTAAATTTAAAAACAAAATTGTAGTTTTAACTGTGGGAATGTAATAATGTATTGTCATCTTTTTTTTATTCAGCAGACAATATGGACAGGGAAGTATTATAGCATGTTGTGAATACCAAGGGAAAAACATACCTGAGATCATATAAGCTAATTCAATTGAATCCAGTACACCTCCTTTTTGTCTAGTTTTTGAGAAATTTGATTACCCGATATTAACTCAAGCTAAAAGACGATAGGGGTGACGAAAACATCATAAGAATATGGGTTTTGTTGTATGTGACAATTCTTCCATTCCATGTAATGTTATTTTCCAGAAATGAGTAGTGAAATATGTTTGAAAGAAAGCTGCAAAAAGCCATGATGCACTAAGTTCTGTAATATCGGACCTCAGGGAGAAATTTCTTTCTGACCTATACTTTTCATCCTCCTGAATGTGACTGCAGATACTGCCCTTACTCATCTAAATTGTCATTGCAGTACTTCCTAGGGACAAGTACAGTGCTGTAAAAACATTCACCTAGGGCTTCAACAGTTAATGACTGTTGTCTGAAAGTGGAGGGGAAATGGGCATTTATCTCTTTGCCTAGAGCAGCAAGTAACCCTACCTCTAGGACGGGTGCTGTGAGTCCCACTGTAGAGGAGGATTAGTGCCAGTACATTATTTTTCTGTGTGCAACAGCTGTGAGTAATCTCCTCCTAAAATCTGACAGAGCTAACAAAAATAAAACTAAAACATCTGTGCCAGCTGTACACAGCTGTGTCTGCCTCTGTGGATATATCTGCTGTGCATTCACTACCATAGCTGCCCATTTTCTTGTGCCCTATCAATTTGTAGAAGACAACAGGAGAATTAAAAGTAAAATTTGGGGATAATTTAATTTAATAATTTTATTTCATGTTTCCTGATTCCAGTGATTCTTCTTCCCTTCCCAGTTTTCCATGCGTTATTTTTAGCAAAATACTTCCAGGCAACCTTGTCAGTAATAAATAAGTGAAAGTGTTGATAAGAGCAAAGAAGCTGTCCTATCACTCCTGCACTCCTCCTTCCATTCGTCACAGTATTACTCAGAAATTACTTCTACTGAGCCATGTTCAGTCAAGCAGCTGAGTGTACTTGATAAGAACTTTGAATATTCTCATTTCCTGTTCTTTTGGACCTGGTTATATGTTTTCTGTCCATATCCATGCACCCAGTGATCTTTTAATCAGATGTAAATCTGGACTGGGACACCTGGTCTGAAGTCCATATTACTTGCACTGCTTTCAAACCCCAGCTGTGAATTGCTTACCTTTGCTACTTTATCACCACTTTTGTAGTATTGAAATTCCCTCTGCAGTATAAGCCAGAGGTATGACCATCATAACAAACTTTGAGCAGATGTCCTATTTTATATTTCACCATTTTTTTCTTGTACAATCACATATGATATGCACATCTAACATTTCTTGTTTTCTGATAGTATGCAGTAATACCTACTTAATATCCAGGTTAATTCTCCACATTAATCCTGCCACCAGTCATAATAATGCGTGGATATCTGTATCATTTGTGCTACCCTTTTTTACTACACTTGTGGCAGATTCTGAATCATAGGGAAAGCAAAACCAAAAATTAACACCTGAAGAAGCCCCAGGAATATAGAAATTATGTCCTCAGTGTCTTCTTTAACCTTTGATACAAGCAGTAATAGCAGATTTTATTTGCTAATAAGTCCTTTAGTCTGTGTTAGATACAAACTTCAGCAGGGATTTCCTCGCTTAGTCTAGGACCATTCGTGAAAGACCTACTACATGTCTGCTGTGGACATTTGCCCTGATTCCTTATAAATTGTTTCTAATTTATTTAATTTAGAACTGATCTTCAGGATTTACTAGAAGATCAGCATTGCACTAGAATCATATTTAGAGTACATTTTATAGAAATTAATTCCAGGAAATAAGAGGAAAATTTACTTTGATAATTCTGATGGGAAAAAAACCCAACATTGAAATTTATTAATGGTCAGAAATAAGAAAATTCACATAGATCGGCCATTAATAAGTTCTAAGGTAGAACTTAGGAATTTCCAGTCATGAGAGGAGAGCTTCTGAGTAAGAATGATGCTGGTGAACTATGCCCCACCTTAACTAATTGTAAATTTCAGATTGATTACTAATGAGATAGTATAATGTATTTTATACAATAAAAGATGGATTTTGACTTCCTTCTAAAGTCATCTTAAGTGTCTGGAAAGACTAGATGAATAAATTAGGTGCTGTACAGGGAGAGATTTTGTGACCTATTTGTTAGCTCTGTGTTGATAAAGATCCTTTTTGTGGTTTGCTTTGTTCTCCTTTGAGCAACACGAAGGTATTGGTAAATCCATGAACTTAGGGTTCCAGGAGCAGTCACACAGAATTGATGTGCCCTACTGTGGATGGGCTGTGTTAAGAAGCAGTTTCTGTGCTGAGACAGAATTTCTCTGTTTACACTCTTTGAGAAAGCCCAAAGAATACCTTTGATTTCTTTTTGTATGGTGCTAACGTACACCTGGATTGGAAATTAACATGAAGAGAAGGTGAAAAGGAGTTGTTTTAGAATGGTGAAATAAAGAATAGTTCTATGGCAAGGATGACCTGAAATATGTAATATGTGATATGTGAATTGTGCTGACTCCTGATTTTTGCTGCCCACTGTAATTACTGAAGAAAAAGCTGTTAAAGGAATCATATAGAAAAGTCATGCATGCAAGAATGCATTTCAGTCAGGCACTTCTCTGTTCACTCATAACACAGGTTGCATCTTTCTAATAGCTCAAATAAGTAACTCAGTTTAGCAAAGTTGAATGTATTTGTATTGCTAGAAAGTGAAACTTTGAGTCAGTCATTTAATCATGTCAATATTTTTATTAAACTTTACAAGTAAAGAGAAAATTAAATCATTTTTGATTGCATATTCAATGTTATACACATCTTCTTTGATAATGCCCTCAAAACACCGTAGTTTAATATCATTAAAAATATTATGTCTTCTCCATGTATATTTTAGTGTCAAACTGTTACAGACACAGACATCTCTGTGTTTGAAAAAACTCTTGAAAAGTTGCCAAAGCCTGATCAAACACAGAATCAAAATATGCTGATTATAAACTTAATCCAAATGAAATCTATAGCTGAAAATTTAGGTAAACTTCTGCTATTATCACTTCTTCTTGGTATTAGTCCTCATATATTTGGTTTGGTTCTTGATTTATCCTTGTAAGAGTTTTCATGGTGAAATTAGCAGGAGTTACAGCGGTTGTGTGTTTATTGTATCAGATCAGCTCTGATTCCTATCATATATTCAGTACTTTTTTTAAATGTAGCTGCAAAGCACCATGTGTTAGTAAAATTTATTTGGTGTTCTTAGTTCTATTGGAGAAAATTATTGAGATAGGTTTTGAAAAAGCAATTTCAGTGCTTCTTTAGTTGCTAAAGTTTTCACTTCCAGTTAATGTTATAAAATGCTTATGGTATACAAAATGTTCTGTTCATATAATGAAGACCTCTGGATGACAGAAGAACAAAAGAGAGATGGTAGAACAGAATCTTCTAGCTCAATCAAAACATCTTCTAGTTCAATTTTTATATAAGTAGTTATCTATTACTTACCTCCAAATTGCATCGCTATAGAGTTTGGCAAGTTCACGTCAAAAAGAGGCATTTTTCATAAAGTGATTGAAATAATATTAAAAATTATTAAGTAACTATAAGAAGGATCTCTTCATAGGCATCTTCATATAATTTTCTGTCTTTTTTTTTAAAAGGCCAGTTTTCGGGAGCCAAAATTTCAGGTTTCTGGAACATGATTTCAATGTCAAGTAATACAAAACTTCCCCCCCCACTGGTGTAGAATTTATGTTTTTGTTTATAATCTTTCAGTTTTGCTGAATTACCTATTTGTCCTTAATAATAGATGCATTGGTTCATTTTATGTTTCCCAACGACTGGATTATTTGCTTCCACTTTTCTAGAGAGAGAACTAGAATAGAGAGAACTAGAACTGAGAGAACTAGTTCGATGCTCAAATTACTTGAGAATGCCAAAAAACTGTTTAACTTGTGGTAAGCACAGGGGACTTTTAGCACATTACTGTTAGAAAGGGAAAAATAGAGTAAAACCTGTGTGAGTCTGCAGGGAGATGAAGAACTCAAAAGCTTAAGACTTCATTTGATTAAGAAAAGTCAGAATGAAGACTGTCATGGAAATGTAGAAGCAGATAGACCTCAAGAGGCCACTTAATCAAACCTGTCATCCATGGCAGGATCAAATATGCTGAAATTAATCCAGACTGATATTTGTCTAGCTTGTTCCTAAAAACCTCTGAGGATGGAGATGCTGTCTCTTCCAAGCAGTCTGTTCCATGGAATATCTGTTCTTTACTACGAGAAAGGATGTCTTGTGTCTTCTGCTCTGGTAGGCAAGCTGAGTCCTTCCGCCTGTGGAAGTTAAGAGCAGATGGTCACTGTGTTCTTCTGACTGTTTGCCTGTTGGAAACCCTCCATGATATCCCCTTTATCTCTTTTCTAATTTGAACAAAGTTAATCCCTTCAGTCTCTCTATATAATTCATGTTTACCAAAAGACTTAATGCTCTGTTGTTTTCCTTCGAAAAAGCTCATTTAGCCATATTTTCCTTAAATTGGGGTGCTCAAAACTAGGCAGAGTATTCTTCAGCAGTGGATAGAGCACAATAATTGCCCTTAGTGTATTAGATATGTCATATACATGCTGTGTTGAAGTATGTCTCAACTTGCTCTCTAGCTCCATATAATTCATGGTTAGTTTGTACTTGTTTAAAGAGGTACTCAATTTTTATTTATGCTTTAGTGCAGCCTAATCACTTATTCTGCATTTTTAGTTTCTATTTGTTTCCCTCAAGTTGCTTTTTTTCCTTTGTCTGGTTCATTTGAGGACTATCTCTTCAAGTCTGATCCTGTCTTTGTTATCTTTCCAAGACTAGTGCTAGAGGTGAAAGATACGTTCTCTAGTCAGTCCTACAGGATGTTGTAAGCTTTGGATAGATGAAGATTCAAGGCCTAATACTGATAATTACTCAGGAAATACATATAATGATAGAAATTTTGCCTGAACTGTGTTTTCCCATATTGCTTGTGAGACTTTTGTTGAGGACGCTATCGAGAAAAGACCTAATTTTTAAGGTACCCAGACTAAATTGTGAATCCAACAGGCAATATTTTCTGGCAGTAAGTTTGTATGACTTTAGTCAGTTTTTAAGGTGTATGACATACTAAACAGGTACCATGGCTAAGCAGCATGTGACTTCAGGGCTAAATAAAAAGCAAAACACAGAAAAAAAGTGACCGTATAATTTATTTGCAAGGAATGAAAATAAACCACAGGAATAAGAGTTGAAAGAATGAATGTCGAGATTCCATCCTAAGTGAGACCAAGGAAACGCTATTGCTGGGTTGTTTCAATAGCTTGCTGGCTTCCTCTGGTTCTGGCTGTGTCTTAGTATTCTTTGTTAACTGTTGTATCCCTGGAGATTCATATCACTGACAAGCTCACAGAGGATAGTAAGCTTCTTTCTTTGCCTGACTGCAAGAAAAAAATATTTAAAGAAATATATATAAGAATGTATAAAGAAAACATGGGGGTTTTTATGACAGCCTGTTAATGGCATCCACCGAAAGATTACTTATCCATCAGTGGTAGTTAGAACAAAATGATGTAAAAAACCAAACCACCAGAAGCAAGGGTAAAGATCACCAGAGTGATGTCATGGTCACCGTACAGTTTCCCCATCTATGCCCGTCTAAACCTATAGGTCTGTGTAAACCTATGAATCAGTTGAGTTGTCTGTCTTCTCATTCAGAAAATCATAGCTAGAGCATGAGAGAAAGTTTGGTTAAATAATATGCTGAGTAATTAGTGTGAGAATCCTTCTAAAACTACTGCAGCAGTCCATATATGTTCAGCCAGGTAGTATTTTTCTTAAAAGTAGGGCATGCCACTTGGTCTTACTGCCACAGCACCTGATCTCATGCCTTCTGAAGAGCTGCCTTTCTTCTTGACATGCGGCTAGAAAAGAGGAATGCCAGCTAATACAGTTTGTCATTAGCACTTACTTGCTGTCCTAGAAGACTCTGAGAGACTTATCATACATGTTTTTATACGATATATTGCAAATTTTGCTTAACTGTATTTGGTGTGATTTTTTTCATCCTTCCTCAGTAGTTGAATTTGAGCACATAAGCTGCTTGTCCAAATAGAGGACAGTAAGGATAAAAGAGAACCGTCCCACTAAAACATCTGTAAGTCTCTTTATAAGTATGGAATGCAAAATACTGTAGTACTATAAGAAGAATTTTCTACTGTTCATTTTGACTTTATTCAATTGATCTGTATTTCCTGAACTTGTGGCAGTAAAGTATAACACCTACCCACTTAACCAGCTATTCAAATGGGCAGTTACACAGAGAGAAGGCTAACGGTGCTTATTTTTCCTAGTGTTGCCAGCCTCACTGTTTTTATAGCATAGAACGCATTAGGGAAGCAAAAATAAAAAAAAAAAAAAGTCTGTGCCCCAATTAGCTACCACATTATTATTTATAGACTTACCTAATGCCATTTACAGGATACAAAAGCGTTGAACAATTAAAAAGTGCCACTGTGATTATATTGCACCATAAAATAAAGCATGCCAGCCTGTTAAAGGCTAAATCGGTGTGAATCTCATGCATCATCAGTTCCTTTCTAAATATTTTTTGTTCCTATAATGTGGCTCTGATGATGGATAATTTATATTCTACTTTCATTTTCTGCCTTTTAGTAGTTTCAAATTCTAGATGTGATCATCATGTTCCACAAATCATTGATGAAATTCAGGATCTGTTCTTAAATACAGACTCTGTATGCTTTCAAAGAGGAACCAAATTGCACTAATTACCTCGCAGTCCCTGCTTTATAAGATTTAGGGTAGTATTTGTAAATGGCTTATGCGAAATTAATCATACCTTGCAAACTGCATCAGGAGAATCGTTCACAGCAATGCAACTTAATCCATTGGATGAAGTATTGGTTACAAGACAAGAGAACAAGACTGGTGCAAAATGCTTCTTGCTATTGCTCTTCTGCATGTTATCATATAAAAAAAGTCATGTCCCTAAGTTAATCTATTTTTTTTTAGCCATCTTTTACATTATATAGGTTTTGGGAGGAAGAATGTTCTTCTTCACTACCTAGAAAAACTGAGCCTTGGTGTTAGTGCAAATTATTAGGCACAATTGTAATGCAAACAGTAAGTCATATTTGCCATCCAGTGCTCATTAATGGACATCATTTATCATTCAGGATTTACCTGATATTGCGTTCTAAAGCCACCTAAAGCAGGTGCAGTGTTACAACTAAAGGAATATATAAACTCGTGGCTGGGATACCTCACTTGAAAGGAATGGGAATTCAATGCAAATAAATGGAAACAATAGGGTGGTTTCATTCTGGTCATGCAGCTATGCAAAATCCTGCTGCAACACTTTAAAAGTTTGATTCTCTAGTAGCACCAAGAGATGGACTACTCCAAAATTGCAAATTTGAGTAAAAAGTAGGCGAAGTCTCAGAAAAAGGGCCATTTATAAACTTGACATTAACTCTTACAGCTTCTGTCACTCTGCTGGTATCACATCCATTTCCCTGAGATCTAGTTTTATCAGCTAGTCTTCAGCAATATGCTTCAGTCTTGACCAGATGCTCTGTAACATATTTGGCAGCATCTTCTGTGTTAGATGGAAGAAGAGACTATGCAGTTGCTTTTCAGCAATGTGCAGAGTACACATAGCTCTGCATCCTCACTTTGTTTTTCAGCACCCAGGTATTCATTGATATTTGTGAATAGTGAGGAAAAAGAAGAAACTTTGTAGTGTTTCATGTAATAATATTAGAAACCACTAACAATTCTCTTTGGTGGTACTAAGTACAGAAGGATCAGAGTTTCTTACAGAGCAGCCCTATTTGTTCCCTGTATACAGTTTATGTTAGAAAATGTAGGGCTGGTAAAGGGACTGAACATGAGCATCCTCATTTTGTGCAAGGAAAGCCATCAATTCAGCCCTCAAAATCCTTGAAAAGATTTTTTTAAGCCCTACCAAAACCAGGATATTCAAAATCATCAAGTGATTTCTGAAAAAAAAAAAAAAAATAAAAAAGATTGTTTTTCACAGTTGACAACAGTGAAAAATAGTCAATGTATTGTTTATTAGTTCAGGCATCTGTCTTCTTCTGTGATGTTTTATCCTTGTTTAAAATCTGCAGAAGTGATAAAATATTCATCTTAATATGCAGTACTAATAAAATGTTTGGCAGTTTATTTCTTTAAAATTCTGGGTTTGACTGTGAGAGGAAAGTTGAGACCAACACCTTTCTAGATTAGACACTTTCTAAGTTATAATTTCCTGGTATAACAACTTGCCTGGCAAAGCATCACGGTGTCAATAACTTTTTTTTGTTGAAAGCTCTTCTCTTGTGCTTGAAATAATTCGTGGGTGCTTGGGTTTGCTCTATTACGTTTAGGCTGAAGTAGCTAAATTATGAAGTATTATCTGTGATCTGTTTCTACCAGAAATTAAAAAATGCATATTTTGCTGAGAAAACTGAGTAGTTAAATATGGAAAAAGGTCACAGAGTTACCTGATCTACATATATAGATAGATATTTTAAATGAGTGCACATTTGGAGTAGATTATTTGAATAGTAACCTAAATGCTTGCCCATGTTCATATGAAATATGAACAAACATGTTTTAAAGACAAAGGCATGAATATATATTTGTATATTTTGGAATTTTTCATGAAGACAGTTGTACAGACTGCAAAATGAAAGACCTGCTTATTAAAATAATAAATGTCATACATTAGTGAATTCTTAATAGATTTTCCCCCTTCCTTTGGTTGGGTTACTAATTGCACTATTTGTTCAAAATAGTATATCTTAGTCCTTCTGTTGTTTGATCATTGAATAGCAGGGATAACCAGAGAAGTAAAGGTTCAGTGTTTTGAGCATCAGAAAATTATTTTTGGTATTTTTAGCATGTGCTTCTGTAGTTTTCATTAGAAGAGAATTCCATATACTTTGTATGATATTGCTAACATGAAAATTGAGTATCTTTTTGGGATAAATGTATCAAGAGAAAGGCACTCCTTAAAAATAAATGGAATAATATTTGTTTGCAAGCAAACAATTTTCAGCTTGTGTTCTCAGGACTCTTTTATTTTTATTGATGTTTCACTCACTCTGGGAATCTTTCCTGATAATGTAATCTTGAAAATAGTTTGGTTCTTCTCTGACCTTTGTATTCAGAAACATTTGTTGAAGTGGTTTTGCATGTATTTTTCCCCCCCTAAAGTACTGCAGGAAATTCTGATCAGGGACAATTTCACTTAAGAGTGAAATGGCTCTACACAAGATCACAGGTTTAAAGGAGGCATACAGATACTTCCTTCACATTTTCCAAATAACTCCCTCAATTTCATAATTCTGGCATTTTTGTACATGTCTATTTCCATAGATTAAGAAATAGCAACAAGCATGCACCATCAAGGAAAGGAAATTTAAATTTAGTTTCTTTCCAGCATGGGGCTTGATTGGACTGCCTTGCCATCTTTCTTGTTTGGATCAGTGTATCTGTGTTCCAGCCCCACAAGCCAGGTTTGCATTATATCACCAGAAAAATCTGAGGCTGGTTTTACTTGCTCTTTGTCAACCTGAGATCTGAAAAGATAAACTCAGTATTTTCTGGAAACAAGGAATAACAAACAATTGCTTTTGTACCTTCCTTGTGGGCTGCAGGGCCCAGGGACGTTTTTGTGCCACTCTGATTTTGGAGGCTGCTTCACCCTGTGCCACTTTGCTATGGTCTGTCTGCACGCCGGGTCTGCAGCATCCTCACACTGCTTGGCCTGAGACAGGAGCTGAGATGTCCAGGTGACTCTTCCATTGTACTTGAGGTAGTGCATCAGCTCTCTGACTTTTTTTTCTTTTAACCTTACTTTTCTGACAGTAGCTTGGTCTGAGCTATATACTAGTAGTGCCACCTTAGGGTATAAATCAGTTTACCCTTTCCACATCACTTCATCCAAAATGCCAAACAGTAAAAAAAGGAGGTCTCAAAACTGTCTGCGTAGCACTGACATCTAAATAGAAAAACTCTTTTTTCATGTCAAGATGACTCAGAGCTTTTACCTCTATTAAATATATATATATAATATCTTTGTGGCAGCTGCAGTGGTTTCTCACATTAATTAAGTAGAATAAAGAAGCTGTTCTAGCAGAGGAAAGAAAAAGAGTGAGTTAGCATGTTGCTTAGTTATCCTTAACAAGTGTTTGCCAATACCAAGCTTTGAGAACAAGCTGTTGTATGTAAAAGTTTAAAAACCTTACTAACAAGGATAATCAAGCTTTTTAATTACGAAGTCTTTGCAGAGTCACAGTGCAAAATTATGATTATGATTAATTTCCTTAGGGGATGCATGACTGACAGCAACTGAAGCTGGCTATCACACAGTCATAAATTGAGATATGGTTAAGTTGTGCTGTTTGCTAACCAGAGGCAAGAAATACAGACTGGCATGTTGAACTGCACAGGGCATACTATATCTTTTAGCAGAGCAGGATTAAATCTTCAGTACTTTTGCCCCAAACTCTTTCTGACCTTTTTCTGTGCTCTCTAGTGCATTTGACATTCCAGAGGAAGGCACAAACCAGCACAGCAAGCGCTTTCAAGGTTTTCTGCAAGGAAAATTGTACAAGTTATCCTGAATCCCAGTGGACATTATGTTCTGCCATTTGCATTTGATGTCTCAGTAGCATTAAATGTGTGGCCAAGTCTAACTAGACTTTTCACTTTCTTCTTTCATGTAAGGGCAACCTATAGCTAATGGTCCTTTTTAGCCTCACCCTGTCAAGCTACCATCAGAGGAAATATGGCCAGAATGCATCTGAAGTGCTGAACTGTCCAGAAGTTTCCAGCTGTCTGTGGTGCTCAGCCTTTTGGCGTTCTTCTGAAAAGTCTTACAGCTTCTTTAATCTATAGCTATAAGAACAGGACTGAAGCGTCCTGCATGCCATGAAAGCAAGTCCCCTCTCCGCAGTTTTATTTCTTGCACTTGGTATGGTTTGAGCTTGGAAATCAAATGTAGGATGTTCTAAAGAAAGATGTCTATCATCACCCATAATCCAAACTTCCAGGATTTTAAAAATCATTCCTAAATCTTCATATGAGTTCCACAGAATGAAATGTCTTCTTTAAAAGTATTTAGAGACAAGCCCATCTATAACAAGGACTCGCCTAAACCACTTTTCTTTAAAAAAGAGAAGGATGTGAGAAATAAAAACCTGGAAAGAGTTTCAAACCAATTACAAATCTCTACCCCATCTTCTAGTCTGTGTTCTTCCTGACGTTCTATTCACTGTAAGCTAGAGAAGATCTTATAACGAATTTTTGAAGGTAGATTTGTTTGTTTGTTTGTCTGGTCTTAAAAGCATATACCAGACTTCATTAACTGTTAATGGGATCTGTGATCATAAATGACTTGAACCTTTTAGAAAATCCTATCCTCAGTCATCATCATGGCTGTGTTGCCATTTCAGCTAGTCCTTCAGTCTTTGCAGCATTAGGAAACAACCTGCTCGACAAAGAAGTGTCAGCCCACAGCAGGATAGCTAGCCTGTTGTGGCACAGCAGCTGTCAGGAGAAAAGAAAAAGAGCTTCAGTCTTTCTTTTCCTTGTCACAGGTGACAGCTGAGGGAAATAGAGCTAGATTTTAATTCTGGAAACAGTTTTTATTTTGGAAAACAAATTGTTTTCTTTTCGTTTTGTTTTTCCTAGTGTATTAGGATATGCTGTGCCAAAAATGTTAGAGTCATCCTATGAAACAGAACACTGTTAAATCTTCTGATTTTTCTTCATGTATATAAGCTTTATCAGATTTTTTTCTTTATTGAAGAGTTTTGCCTCCAGTTAGTTTGCAACAATAAATTTATTATAAAGACCAGTGTACACACGAGTAATGTTATGCGGTTTTCCTTCTCTTTGACATGTAAAACTAGCAGAAAACGGTTTTGTAGTGAAGTTATGTACTGTCAAAAAGGGTTGTTTATCAATATCAATTTTCTGTTCAAACAATAAAATGAAGACTGAGGTGCTTGGGAAATTTCTTGCAGAAGTGAAACATTCAAGCTGACTTGCGTGGCTAATCAAGACAAAAAAACAAGCCTAAGCTTAGTTAACTGAAAGGCACGACTAAGCAATTACCCACACTGCATAATACTGTTTCCATGCAGCCACCCACACGTTTTACTGATCCCGAGGACAATAATGATGCTGTTCTGTCTCCTTTTGAAAGAAGTAAAGAGAAGCCTTTTAGACGTATGGCTTTGTGGTACCCACCTCATCAGAAAAATAATATGCTGCTCGAAAAACCAGGGTTCTTGAATCATAAAAACATCATCTGAATTGTGATGCACAGGAACAATTATGTGTTATGCAGTAGGCAGGCACCTTGTAGGAAAACTGCCAGGCTTACTTTCAATTCTTTACAATACTTAAAACAATTACTTAGTAGACAGAAAGCGAATGGCCACAGTGATTAAGTAACTGTTCAATAAATGATCTTTTAGACTAGATGGTCGCTCTATTAATTCTTTTCTGTGCTAACTTGCTGGAGATGAAACAGGGATTGCTAGCTGGAAAATGAAACAGGAATTTCAGATGACTTTAGGAGTAAATGTAAGCAGAAAAATGTCTAAGTTGGTAGCCACTGGATTTCTGGTTGATTTGGGTGCTATTCAAAAAGATATTGCAAAGTTAAGTGGTGGGTAAACATACCCATCATAAGCAGTGGCATACTTATTACAGTCTGGGATCCAGTGATCCGGGGTTTGACTTGTGTTCAGTAAGCTGAAACTAAATATTAGGGGGAGGTCTTGTTATCCAGTGCTTTGACAGGAGAAATGCAGTCATGTTTATTGAATCAGATAGTGAAGATATCAGAAAGCTTAGAAGTCAGTGCTGTAACTCAGAATTAGGCATCTTTCCATCTGTAATGCCATACAGTGGAAGGATTTACAAAGTACTTACCTGTTGAAAATATGTTTATTTAGATGGTAATGTTGAGCAATTAATAAAACTTGTCAAAGCAGAATATATCTTCAATTATGACAACTTAGGAGGAATATAAGTCTCTAACCCAATGTGATGATTATAATCAGTTTTTGAAACACTGGAATATGCATCATGGGTGTTAGACAGTCAATCTCCAGTTATACCTTTATAAATCTTTCTGTGGCAATTCTAAGGAAATAACATAAGAGCATGATCTAGATAGATTTCCTTGAGAAATTTAGTGAAAAAAATGGGTATAGCCTTCATGACATTACTGTCTGTGCCTCTTGTCATATTTAGAGTTCTCAATGTATATAGCACCTCCTTTTAGAGTCAGCCCAGAATATAGGCTTATTTCACATTAGAATGGTCCAAGCTGCATGGCGTCAATAAGACAAATCTGAGTTGGCATTATTTAGGTCCTAGATCTCATGGAAATATTCTTTCATATAGTTCAAAATACATGGGTTACTGTCATTGGTTTGTGGGTTTGAACAGTTTGGGAGAAGTTAGCCATGATTTTGAAAACCTGTTTCTTCTTCCTTAAGCAGGGTTAAAATAAGGAAAAGTACTGAAAGTACTGGGTGTCACACAAGGATGAATTTTTAAATGAAAGAAGAGTCAAGCCTCAGGGGTTTAACTGGGATCCTTCCCCTAAATGTGTTCATTGTAAAATTTTTCTGTAAACTGTAGGCAGCCTACTTGGAAAATTATTTTCTGTAACTCTTAGCCTTTCTACTCTAGCCAGGACTACGTCGTGATGCTACCTGCAACGAACACTGTAGTCTCTGGATAAATAGAAATCTATCCTAGGATGGTGATTTACAGTCTTGACAGAACTCAGTGGGATGTATATTAACCTGACTGTCCATTAAGTGCCTTCCTGCCTTGAAAAGGCCTGTTTTTAGGAGCTTCTTTAACTCTTACTGGTTTAGAATGATAGAAATTAGCACAACTACTAGCAGATGTTAATCATGTAGCTTAATGCACTGCTGGAGGGCATTTGCATTATGGTGGTGAGCATGGTGTAAGTACCTGTACAGAACAGATTAGACCGTGTTGCCCTGTGTGTTTTCAACAGATGCCACGCTCTCCACTCCAGAGAATCTGCTTGCAATGCAGCCATAACTACTTTTATTTTGGCTCAGTGACAGTGTTTTAGTCTACCCTAACTCCGTGAAAACTTTTGCCTGGCTTTCTTGTTCTGGACTACTTCCTTTTTCTCTTTCTCAGCACCTCTAAGGTCTCATGAGAGTCCTCACTCAGCTCTGCTGTCACTCCCCTCATTTTTTTAGTGGCTGCTCTTGAAAATTCTCTTGTGTAAGTCCTCTGTTTTAGCATACTTTAAGATTTTGCTCTTGGCCACTTTTGTTACCTCATCTACTTTTACTTCTGGGGTAATTATTTTTTTGCTAATTATTTCTATACCTGCTTCTTCATTCTGTCTCCAATGGGAGAAGCCCACAGTGCCCTTCCTAGCTCACCTGGAAATTTTCTTTTTCTTGTATATAACATGAATTGAAAGTAATGTAGATTTTTGCTTTCCAAATTGTCCACTTGGTGTCCACTCTCCAGTTCTGCCAACAGAGCTTCCACTCCAACACCCTGTGCCTGAATCAGTCAGCCTGGGGGGCTTGCCTGAAACAGGAGTTAAAATCAAAAATGTCAAAAGTTCCACTAAGGAAACTGTAGTAGGGAAATTCAGTACCCTGAAAAAGGAAGCATTACACATAGGTAGCTTTATTTTTTCAATAAATTTTTAAAAATAAACAATCCCACTGAGCATTGTCTGCTTGGGTCCCAGGTCTTGTGAGCTGAAGCTAGCCCACCTGAATTTCTCCCTACCCAGACCTGCTTTCCTTACAAGACAGAACTTGAGTTTTGCTGATTTTTTTTTCTGAATTCTATTACAAAAATTGAAAATTTGGTAGTTTTCTAAATTCCAAATATTTTACTCTATTTAAGGGACTATTACACACTTAAGATCTAGTCCTTTCTCTCATTCTTCCTTATTAGAGAAAATATCTGTCAGCACCTTTCTATTTTACTTTCTAAATCAGTGACACATTGAAAATATTTCCAGTGCTAGCAACTGCAATCTCCTTCTCTCGGATTTTCTTATTCTTTCCTTAATAGGAAATATTTCCAAAGTGTTGCTCATAAGTAGACCTCCTCTCCTAGCATTCTGTTGGGCAGTGTGTTGGGGGTCTCAAAATTAAACCTAAGCTATATACAGTTGTCAAAGAAGCTTGATCAAGGATTTTACAGTAACATATTGTCTTGGTATTAGAGGAAGTGGTTTTCATTTAAGTTCTCAATATATCGATGTAATTATGAGAATCAATTGCAGATGCTGCAGGATTGCCTTATCCATACATTTACAAACTCAAAGCATGCTGAAGACCAAATAGTGTGAATGTCTGCTTATTTTCCCTGTAATTCTGGTTATGCATATTATTCTGAATTTTTATTTTGTCACTTAAAGCGTCACTGATCATTGTAATCAAGTCCTTCATACCAGTGAATTACAGCCAGTGAAAAGCAGACATAGTGAGTTCTAGTGAACTGCAAACCTATTAGATCTAGACATGGAATTTTCGTAATTCAGACTAATTTTTATTTTCCTCAATGCCTGTTACATATAACACTATTGATGCGGGGACAGGCAGGGAGGTGCACATGCTCACTCTCTCTCTCTATTTCTGTCTTTTATTTTCTTTTTTCCCCTGGTTTGCACATATTTACTATTTATGTTATGAAAGTACTGAAGTACGCATATAGTATATCTGTTCTTTTTTTTTTTTTTTAGTATCAGGTTATGCCTCAAGTGAAGAATTGGACTAGGCTTTTTCCCAGGTATAGCATGTCCATGTTCAAAATGCTTTTAGCTGGTGTGACCTGGAGTGTTGAACAGCCAGATGGATAATTTCTCTTTCGCTTGGAGTGAGGACCTGCACAATTTATATCCAGGGTGGTAACTAAACCACTCAAGGTCTGGTAGTTCCCCAGTGACCTCCTTCACTTCTTCATGTGCATAGAGAGGAGAGTTCAGTGTGCTGAAGCACAAAGGATCAGGTGATACATGTCTTCTCTGGAGACGTGGGGTGGCGGACAGTTTAGCTGTCCTGTAAAGACAAGGAAGGACGCACTAACTCATGTACGACTGTGTGCAGCTGCTTATACCTGAGCTAGCCAATTTTGGTGAGGCTGGCTGTGCTGCAAAATCTGTGTTAAAACTTAACAAGGTTACTCTTGAAATCTCTTCTGACAGCTATTTAATGCCTACCAAGTGCTGAGGCTATAAAAATGCATTTTGCAGAAGCATTCAGATAATAAATACTGTGAACAGTTTAAAGTCACTGGCTTGTCTTTACAACTTTATGCTGTAACAACAGTAAAGTTAACCTTATGCCAGTTCTTGTTTCATTTAAACAGACTCGAGTATTATCTCCATGTTCTTGATATGACATATAGTATCTTTTAGAAAACAACCATGACAAAATCATTACACAGAACATGAATGTAGTGAAGAGGAGTATTTAAGGGATAGCACAATTCCTCAACAGGTACCGTTCTGTATGCATTACTGAAGTTCTTATTTAATTATATTTTTCACCTATGGATTGGAAATATTAAGAGAAAAAAAAAAGTGCAGGCTTACTTGGTTGAAAATTTAATTTTTAGACTATGTTCAAAGTACTTTACTTGTTGAAAGCTGGGAAGTTGAAAAAAAGCAACAGTAGTAAGTACAATTTAATTGTTTGCATGGTGACTGTGGTCTTATCCCAGGTTATTAGTTTTCCAGCATGTATCTAGGAGGGATGAAGCTAGCTGAGTTCTTCTATGAGTAAATTCCGTGTTGCCTTGTATATAGACAAAGTCTCAGCTGCT
Source organism: Cnemophilus loriae (assembly GCA_013397755.1). Taxonomy (NCBI): domain Eukaryota; kingdom Metazoa; phylum Chordata; class Aves; order Passeriformes; family Corvidae; genus Cnemophilus; species Cnemophilus loriae. Next base: position 528,760 of record VZTF01003806.1, on the reverse strand, counting down.
TATGCAGTTCTGCTCCCGAATTCTGTCCAGTAAAACATATGAAGTGCTTAACTTGAACATTAGGGTAGTCCTTGGTCTGCAGTGTATTTTTGGCACTGTACTGGATGTCTTTATCATGTATGCAAATACAGTGCACTCTGAATTTTTATTGGGTGCATAGAAGGATACGTGTCTAAGGCTTGTCTGTCATGACGGAGGGTAGCTTATTGCATGTTCTTAAGCGACTTTTTATACCCTACAGTTTTTTTTAAAGTTAACACACACTTAAGGGCTGTCCCTCAAAGCATTCTGACTGCTTCAAGTCTAGAGCAGAGGTCAGAGAAATTCCCCTCAGTGCACAGGACTCTGTTCTGTTTTCTCTCTTCTGGGGGGAAAAAAAAAAAAAAAAGAGGCATCCTGTAACTACCTGAGTAATGTTAGTAATCCAGTTATCAGCTTTCCTTTTAATTTTCTATAATTTCATCTGGAAGTGCACAAGTGTTAGAAAATTATCTGTATTACCATTCAGAATATTAATATTCCAGAGGAAGTAATTTGGAAGCTTTTACTCCAAAAACAAACAAACAAAAATTATCCGCTTAAAAAGAAGCAGAAAAAGAGAAAATTGCAGGTGCATTTGCTTTTGAAAATTGGCAATATTCTTGTTTACCTGAACTGCAGCCATAAATACCTGTAAAACTGTAATTTAATGCCATGTATAAAGAGTCAAATTCAGAGGAACCAGTGAAGCAGAGCTGAGGAATAAAAGAGGAAAGATGACAAATGTTGGCAAAAGTATTTGGTCTATTTTGTATGGTTTTAGTGAAAAAAAAATATTGAAAAATAATCTGCATTAGAAAATTTCAAAGTCTGAACTGGTTAGAATCAATCTTTCCTTTTCCCTTCCCTCTTCCTGTCAGACGTCTGATGCATCTGACAGGGCTACCAGGCTGTTTGTTACCTTTATGGATATCAGAGCCCTGGAAGCTTCTATCTCTGAGCAGAAAGTCATATTCAGTAAAATGCCCTCTGAGAAAGGATGCTTATATAAATAAAAAGAAATTTTGTCATAGAGAGTAGGTACAAATATAGTTTCAACAAAACAAGTCACGATGACATTCTTTTAGGTTTCATAAGTATCATCCCTGCAGTACAGCAAATTCCATTGGCAAATATTTTTATATTGCCCACCTTCCTAGAAGTTTTCAGTCCCTGGCTTCTGAAATAGTGCAATGATATAACGAAGTATAATGTATTCTATGCAGTTCAAAACAGTGATTTATTTTTAGTGAGTGAAAAGCTGAGGTTTTTATTCTTTACATTTCCACTGGTTCTAAGTAAGCAGCATAAGTAATACATCTAATATCATTTACTTCACTATTGACTTTATTACTCAAAATCCTTTATATTGGGTTCATAACTAAGGGAGTTAAAAAAAATACAAATGGGATTTTTCTTTCTTTAATTACCCTCCTTTCTGAGGTAGAGAAATATTACTTATTCAGCTCTTTATCAGTAAAACATGGATAAGTGATGTTACAGACTTATTTGCAAGAAGGGATTTAAATGGACAGACTATTCTCATAATAACTGTTGCGGTCTGCATGTCTTGCTGTATTTCTAAACAAGAACTTTTTATTCTGGAGCAGAATATCTGCAAAATACAGTCACTTCAAACATGGTAACTATATAAGGATTTTTATTGTGAGGTAATTGTTCCTCAATAGCTGTTCCAGTTAGTTGTCTGTGTAGAAAAGACCTCTCTGTGCATGTCCAGCATATCTCTGACAGAAGAACCTCAACATACTTCTTCCAAACCTGAAGCTTCTGCCTATGTGCAGGGACATCAATCCTTTCACGAAAATACATGTTACAAATTCTTGAGTTCTTGTAATGTTTTGACAAAAAGACCACTTTATATAACTAGTAACTATGTAACATATTTCTATTTCCTTATTTTATTGAGAAGTGTAGGATTTTTTCTTTGTATCTAGGAAACACATAATTGCTATAAAGGTGCAAATTATTGCACTTTGCTGGCATAATTATTGTGATTGTCATCTACATTCTGATTGCTTATTTTTTCATACTGGTGTGATTATCAAAGGCAGCAGTGCTGGGATTTTTGGGTTCCCACACAGCTTGAAGAACTAGAAATTTAAAAACATCTCTTTGACAGGTAATCTGAACATTTTTGATGGGCAGTCATTAGAGAATAAAGCTGGGATTTAGCAGTTTCATTTTACAGGCTCACTTTTCTACAGCGTTATTTTAACAAAAATCCTGATGACACAATGATATGAATATGTTGAAAACGAGGGACTGAGAGCCCAAAGAGAGATGTAGAGCAATTGTGAAATTGAAAAGTTTTCACCTGCACTCTGACAGGCTCTTTTATCCTGAGCAACTTCTCCTATTCAGAATCAAGGCTTTCAGTGTGGAACACAAACAAAAAAGGCCTCTAATGATACTAAATTGTGGGGTTTTACTGTGCCTCACAGGGGAAAATATTAAACGTTAATAAACTATTTTCATTAGTAACCTAAGCTACCATCTTAGTTCTTTTTTTTTTTTTTTTTTTACTCTAACAGATGATTAATCTTGTTTTCTGTTTAGTAAATGCTACTTTCCTCAGCAAAACACTCCTATTCAAAGTTTATCCCTGAATTCAGTTTCCCTCTGGTTTGTGATATTCTGCTCTCCTATCTCTGGTCCCAGCAACCATTCCGTGGAAGCTTCCGTAGGATCATCTTTGTCCATCCACAATCACTGTATGGTATCAATGCAGATCTCTCCACAGATAGAAGATGGCTGCCTAATCACTTTTTCTTTTGCCTGTCTTTCCAAGAAATGAGTAAATTTTTCACAGTTTGAATTTTTCCGAGGATGTAAGAAGGACATTCCATTCCCCGAGCCTGTGACCATGGCTTTCATAGTAATTGTAGGCTCTGGTTATTTTTCTCTGTTTGAGATAAATGTCTTGATTTAGATTGTTTGTGAAAGACACTCGTTCTGTTCCCACTCTGACACTGTGAACCACAGGTATCAGACATTCATCCTGATTCTGGCCACCTACATGCTGTCTCTGTTGTTCATCTGGTAAAAAACGTGCCGATTATTCCAGACAAGTAGTTTTATATCCCAATGCCTTTTTTTAGCTTTTTTGATAATTTACATTCTTATCTATCTTATGTTAGGAATTGTCTTTCATTCTCTATTTTATGTTGTGCCCAGCACGATGAGGTATCATTCTTCCCTGTGTCTTCTGGCATGGCTATAATTCAAATAATGAATTGTTGTCACCTTTTTCTAAGAACATCTAGTAAAACAGTGGCATTTTCACGAGCTGACAACTCATAGAAGCTTCATGAATATCTTCCTTCTGTTGTAAACACTTTGATTTATGTTAGTGAAAGGGATTCATAGAGAAAAATCCTGAAAAACTCTGGCACTCAGAAGCCATCTTTGCTAGTGGTTCCTAAGTGATCTTAATGTTGAGGATCACTGAATCCATTCAAAGAAATATTTCTGAATTAAATCACAGACTTCCTCTGAAGACAGCCAAAGGATAGCATATTGCTGTGCCTATGCAGAGTCCACGATATGGCTTCATGTACTGTTTCAGGATTGTGGTGATTTTCTGCTGATGCAGTCTGGGTGAAAATACTCTTTATGAGGACAACCTTTTGTCTGCTTTCTTCTCTTTGTTATATGCTGTTAACTGTTCAAGAAATTATGTTGTGGACTTGGAAAAAAAATAAAAGACATTTAGGACAAATAACAGAAGAAAGAAAAAGCAGAAGAATAATCTGGACAAGATTTGAATCATAATTTTGAGGGCATTTCTTTGGGTTCTTGGGCTTTGGGAAAAGTTTTGTGTATCTCTTGTGATATTTTAAGGGATATTAATTTAACTTACGATTTTACTGATAGTGAGATTAATAGTAGAATGGCAGAAGTCTCTGAAAGTTTTGTCAAATGTTTTAGCAGTATGTAAAGGGAGATACGTAAGATAAAGAGAGAAGAGGAACAAGGTGTTCATATTTTAAAGGAGGTCAGAGAAATGCCAAAGCATATTAGGATCCAAATTCCATTAAAATCCTGTCTGGCAGAGGTGGGCCATTTCTGATTTACATCTCCTCCGGAAGCAAGTGCGAGACATTGCTGTGATGCTGGCAAGCTAAACTTCTGTTATGCTTCTTTTATGTTTCTTTAACATTTCCGTAATTTACTTCCATAGTCTAGATGCTGCTCAAGGAGATTTCTGTGTACAGGGTGGATGGGAACTCTTGAACTGACAATAGAGAACTTGGCAGCCTTTAAATTTTTGAGCTCTTTTTATGCCTTTTCTTTCCCTTGTGGCTTATCTGGCATGTAGTGTTTCAGAGTTAGTCCAAAAAATGCTAAAACCACTTCCACAAAGTTTACTTAATCAAGCTGGGCAGAAATAATACTCAGTACTCTGATTTTCCTTGTTGAATTTACATCTTGATTAATTATGCTTAAAGTGTGTAATGTAAACTTACATTTTGAGACAAATACCTTTTGCTGTTTTCTGACTTATGTTTAATTTCTTAGCTTTTCAGGTTACATTTTGCTTTGATTTAGATTTTTTTGTTTGTTTGTTTTCCTCTGCCAGTAAAAATTATGGAGTATGAAGAAAAAAGATCTTACCATCCACAGAACCCTGTCAAATCACGATGCACATCTTATCCAGTATAGATTACCAAGCAAAGCCGTTACCTGTGCTTTTTTCATTACAGTCTTTCTAGATTTCTTTGTAGTTACTTTTTTTTAGCAGAAATGTAGACAAGATACTCAAAGGTGTACTAGGTTTGCCAGTGATACTAAATCGGGAGGAGCTATTGACTCCCTTGAAAGTGGAGAGGCCCTGCACAGAGACCTGGACAATAACAGAGTTGGTCAATCCCCATTGGTATGAAGCTTAACAAGGACAATGCCAGATTTTGCATCCAGGATGTACATAAGTATGTGCTTTCTGAAATGGTGACATCATAATAATCCCAGGCAGAAAAAAAAACAAAAACCAAAAAAAAAACAACAACAAATTCACAACATATTTATTTTCTGTTTTCAGAACAAGCATCTAATGTCCTTGGGGAGGTAGGAAGGCTCTGCAAATGCTTTAATTGACAAACGTGTTCTACAGCATTTATAAGGGGATTTTTTTGCAATCTTAGGAGCAGTCAAGATCTGTATTTTTTTAATGCAAGCAGTTAAAACCATACCATGAGCTACAGAAATTATTAAAAATACCTATATTTATTTTGCTAATATCTCAGGGATTACTGTTAAAGGTTTGGTTGGTTTGTTTGCTGTGGGTTTTCTAGTTAGGATTTTTATGTGTAGATATGTTCTAGTACAAACAGACTTGAGGAGTCATTAATAGGGAAACCTAAACATAAGAATCAAGGAAAAAGAATGAAGATACTCAGTGCTGAAGCTTCTGATTTCAGAGCTAAAACCATGGAGTTGGTCCTTGATTTTGGATCAGTAAGAGCTCTATGGTGTAACCTTGATTTGAAATTGAAAATAAAAAGGTACATTATTTCTGACATTTTGGATAATATCATATATTGTGTTTTCACAGAATTGCCATTTTAGAATAGATTTAGGACTTACCATGGTATGGGTGTTGCTAGGAGTCTTGCTACTTGATGGAAATATCAAACCTTCCATCCCTGAAATACATTTCCTGAGGGTTGCATATCAGCAGTGGGACTCTTTGCTGTACTGAAGATGATGTATTTCATTTGAGAAGATAACTGACAAGATATCAAGCTTATTTTGGCATGTAATTTAACATTCAACCCCAACAGTTGCAACTGCAGGAGTCATTTTCAGATTCCAATGGTGAAAAAAGGAATAAAATGAAATCGTAGCACAAACTCCCTTTCAGCTGTAATTGTTGCTTTTACTAAAATTAATTTTAGTAAATCTGCACAGAGAGAGAAGAGTGTAGGGACCGGCTTGATTTTCATCTGAGCAGAAGTATAAAAATTTTAATTTAAATATATAGAGTTGGATAATTAATGCCAAAAATATATCTTTTCTAAATGCTCAAACTTAGGCCAGATTAATTGACCTGAGACCTCTTCTGCATGAAGTGAGTGGTTGTTATGTCTGTGGTAACTTCTTTTTAGCACATTACTGTTAAGAAAAATGGGTTCCTGAAACTGTCATACCAATAAGCATTCAGGCACCGTATTTTTTTGGGTTTAGCTACTGCATGTAACCTGCTCCCTGGATAATCAGGCAGACATGCTTCAGCTGCTGGTTTCCAGTTGTTGCAATAATGTGCTAACATGCTGGTCCCCTGAAACAGCCTGCTTATTAACTGTGATGCCCAAAATGCCATCTGGAGTGTTATTCAGACATCTATAATTATTCTGTCTACTTCTAGTTGATTGTCTGCTTTGTTTCACTATGCCTGCTCTTTATTCCTTTTCATTTTTTCTTCGCTTTTTTTTTCTCTTTACTTATCCCAGAATAATTTCATTTTTTCATATAGAAGTACCAACAACTCTTCTATAAATTTATTATATATGAAGTTGAGCATACAGACTTTCTAGAAGAAATCCTAGGAAACAAACTGCAGAGTCTCTCTCTCAAGTTAGAGTAGAAAAAAATACCATAATAATCACTTTGGCAGAGACTAGTAATCATAGAGGAATTAATTCTTTGCTTCATGCTTTTGTCCATTTATACTTGCACATAGTGCATACAAAATATCTCGAATTTATATGACCGTGAGTTGCGCTCCAAGTGTAAGTGGAAATGACTTTAAGAGGGGCAGGTCAGCACGGAACAGGTTCCTGGTGCAATGAAGTGGAAAGGGACCTGTAAGTACGCAGACTAAATTGTTTGATCTCTTTAAATCATCACTGTTCATTCTGCTATGTGAAATCACTCTTGATATCTTGCAAAAAACATAGAAAAAATAATGAAAGTATTTTATTTGGGTAACAAACATATTCTCTAGGGATTTGCTTTCACTTTTCAATATAGTGCTAGTTAGTTACAATCAGCTGAGAAAAGTGTCAAGATGAAAATAGAAGTTAATATGAAGAAGATAACTCGATTGGCAGTAAATGTGAAAGACACTATGTGCCATATGAGTTAAACAGAAAAATTAACGCATGCATCCCCTTGGTGTTTTCAACATTATTATATCTTGTTGAAATATGTCAGTTCTCATGATCGAATTGTCCCTACATCACTTGCTAGCTGCTGCTAATCTAGGAAGCATCCAGAGTTTTCTCCGAGCGGCTGTTAGCTCTTCTTTTTTCTGTCTAGTCTTATGTGATTGGAAAATATCTCTTGTTGCAGTGTAGAAAAGGGATGAGAGAGAGTTAAGGGCTTTAATGTGATCCCTGGCATGTGCCAGCCCAGGCCAGAGAAGTATGTAAGAAGGATGAGGGGGTTCATAAATGGGCCAGAGATTAATAAATAGTCAGTACTTAATTTTAGTTTCTTGTGCTGGGAGAATTGAATTTGTAATCCCAGCGCAGCGATTTGCGGTCAGTATCCCCATCTAGGGGCAGAGCTGAGTATCTCGGTGTCTGGAGCCTGCTGATGGGGGAAGGGAGGCTTTGGGAAATACCCACATCCAGGCCGAGATACGGCTTGAGAATACAAACAAGCGCTCGCAGAGCACGGTGCCTTTAGTAGTAGGATGTAGTGGAAGGAGCTGCGTAAAGTAAGAATTCGAGAAATCAAGAGGGTTTCTGGGCTTGCTGGTGTTGCAGTGCTGTGGTGCCACGGCCCAGCCCAAAGCGCCAGGTGCGGGCTGAGCGCAGCCTTGCCCGGCCCAGCTCTGCAGGAGCAGCGGGCACAAGCAGCTCCCGGGCTGGGCCGGGCCAGGGAGCAGGGCAGCATGGTTGGAGAAGGCCGGCTCGGTCTCTGCAGAATGCGAATGGCTGGCTGCTGCTTTTTAAGTGTCTTCACAGCATTCATTTTAAATTTTAGCTGTTACACTTTAGCTGGGCTCATGTAGAGGTCCCTGATGAGATGAAACACAGGAGCTGAGCTCTCACCCAGAACAGATAACCTCACGTCCTTTGAGAAAATGATTTTACAGATGAGGGCTGAGGTCGCTGGCAGGGCAATATGGGAAAGCTTGCACTAGGGCCGTATAAATTGTGAATGATGTCGAGAGAGAAGGGTTTAGCTCTTAGGCCCTTAACTTTCATGAGCTACTTTATTTACATAATTATCTTTGTTGTTGTTGCTGCTGGTTTTTCTTGCCTTTTTATATAAAAATGCTCTGTGAAAATTCATCTTTGAAGATGAAAATATATAAATAGCAAGGCAGTTACAAAATACTCTGTGATGTTATTGAAGTGACCTTGTTGCTTTGCTTTTCACTGTATCCTCTTTTTTTCCTGAAATAAAATTATTTGAACAGGATAACCTCTTGTAACTTTATAGAAAAATGTGACCTGCTCAGTCAGTTGCCTTTGCAGGGCTCTCTTAGCTTGGGGACAGAGAAAAGGAAAAATGACTGCATGTAAGGCTCTAGATTTAAGGTCAGCCATTCTGGCTGATGAATTTAACAGAATTATGTACAACATTTTCCTCCCCATCCTCTTTCTGATGGAGTGATCCTGAGTATAAGGAATAACCAGATTAGGGTTTCAACATGACTATGTGCATAAATGAGCCTGTATGTGCAACTGGAACGAACAGCCTAGCATTGGCAAAGCTCCAGAGACCGTAAATTGAATACCAGAGAGAGAGAGAAATACAGAGAGGGAAGGAAAAATACTGTATTCAAACACGAGATATTGGGACAAATATTGCACAGTCGAGTCGCTACAGGATGTTTATGATAAAATAATCCTGTTCAGCTCTCCCACCCTAATAACTGTGCTCAAGTTGTGATGAAACAAATTCTTGACTCAACTTTTTGTGTTTTTTTAAGAAAAAGATGTTTTCTCTGTGCAGCACAAAGTTCCTAGGGTCTTTTGAAATAACAAGCATATTTTCCACATTAACACACACAAAAAATACTGCTGCATAGCAAAGCCAAAGTCCAAGCAAGGCTTCTTACACATGATGTGTATTAGTAATAAAACTTGTGAGCTGTGTTGCTGGTTTTATGCGTGTGTGTGCTGTGTGGCAGCCCATTTATGCATTTTCCACTGTGCTAGGGCTTACATCACTGTCGTATTAGTCTAAGCAGAATAGAGCAGATTGTTTATTTTGGTTGAGCTCTGCTTCAGGCTGTAACATCAGATGTAGCTCCTAGAGTGACAAATTCCAATTGCAGTGTCACAGATTAAACAAGGGTACAGAGGAGCCCTGCAAGCAGTTTTGTTTCTCATGGGAGTGCAAGAATACTGTGCTTGCTAAAGTTAGTACATGTGATCCCACCATGACCAAAATAAAAAAATGTGTTCCCATAACTCTCCTCTGTTTAAAAATTACGTTACCCAGAACCCCTTTTGTTGTACACTCTTCAGTTTGGGGTTGCAATATTCAGTTGCAGTTAGTCGCCTTTTATTAATGAACAGTGCAACTCTGCATTACTTTTATGAAACTTAATAATTTTGAGCTCTGTTTGTTCTACTGTATGGTAATATCTCATTCACAAAATCACAGAGTCAAAAATCAGTTGTGGTTAGAAGGAACATCTGGATGTCCTCTGTTCCAGGCCCCTGCTCAAGCAGGATCACCCAGAGCAAGTTGCTCACACCATTTCCAGATGGCTTTGGAATATGTCCAAGGATAGAGACCCCACAACCTGTGGGCAACGTGTGTCAGTTCTTGGTCATATTCACAGTATAAATGTTTCTCCTTGTGTTTGGCTAGAAGCTCCTGTGTTTCAGTTTATGCCCTTTGCCTCTGGTCCTGTCACCAGGCACCACAGAAAAGAGCCTGTCTGTCTGTCTTTATACCTTCCCTTCAAAATCCTATACATTGGTGAGGTTCCACTGAGGCTTTTCCTCCCCAGGCTAAACAGCCCCAGCTCTCTCAGCCTTTCCTCACATGGGAGATGCTCCAGTCCATGAATCATTTTAATGACACTTTGCTGAAATCTCCCTTGTAGCTCCATGCCTCTCATGTACTGGGGAGCATGGAACTGGACCCTGCACGCCAGGTATATTTCATCAGTGCTGAGTAGAGCAGTAGGATCAACACCCCTCCTTAACTCAGCCCATGATACCATTAGCTGTTTCTGTGGCAAGAGCTTATTGCTGACTCACATTCAACTTGGTGTCCTTGAAGAAGCTGAATTCTGCTCTCCTAAAGCCCAGGGCTGTAATCCTGCGTTTTGTTCTGCCTCCCCCTTTCAGGATCCGGAATTCCACTGTCTCATGGGCCCTGCAGCCAAAGCTGCCTTCAGCCCTCACATCCCCAACAAGCCCCTCATTTTTTAAAAGCGTGAAATCTAGCAGAGCACCTTTTCTTATTGCTCCTCTATCACTTCGGTCAGGAAGTTGCTCATTTATACATTTCACTTAGCCGCTATATATTGCACTAACATGGTTTCTAGGGTGATTAAGTATCACCTCTACTGTGGAGCATTAATATTACCATCAGAAAATATTTGAAGGTTTGCTTCCCAGAAACGGGTGCATTAGTTTTATCTCAGCTAGGCTCTTTTGCAATATCCATGACAGATAATAGCGACTTTTTGGAATATAAGATGCTTACACAGATAACTATAATGAATAATAAACGAAAAACAAGTAAATTGGATAAACTGGCTAGGAGTTCCTCAAGCTTCTCAGGTGGCCTCTTTGCCCATTTCAAAGACAAGTATTTTTGTAATAGGCCGCCTTTCATCTTATCTTTAAAATGTGTACTGTTGTTACCTGTAAGACCTGACTGAAGATTTTAGACTCTTTAAGACTGTTCCATTAACATGTGACATTTTTACTGCAGTTTCCCAGTTGTTCCATTTGTGACTCATTATCTGAGAAACACAATGAGAAAGAGTTGTGAGTACTTTGTTTACCAGAAAATTTTGATCTCCCACTGGTTTTACAGCTGACTACAATTTCACTGTCCTCAGTGTGTAGTCAGTTCTGATTAATGCAGAAGTAAGCAAGATTAAATTTAGGCCCCATCCTCTGAGTGCAGATAAGAATCTTGACAAGGTTGCTGAAGCTCTTCACCTTTCAAGGTACATAAGAAATGTCTCCCATGGAATTTACAGCATGTGCAGGATGTCGAAGGTCATGTGTGGCTTTTAAAGAGGTGCAGTTCCATTCCACCCCCACTCCTAACCCATGCCAAGAGTGTACATAACATAACCAACCCCACCATCCAACTATTAGGTAAAGGAAAAGGTCTTATTTCATCATATAGCTTCTCAAAAATTGAATACTAAAAGGTCAAAATTTTCTTAGTAGTTACTTGAATGTAAAATTAAATATGAATAGCACTAAGAAGTAGTCCTTTGGCAATGTACAACGTGCTGTGTTTATCATAAATGAAGCTATAGCTGTTGCCCCTGTGTTCCTAGAAGTTGGAATTAGCACAATAAATACAGACTCAGACTAAGAGGAAAAATGTCTTGTAGCATCACTTTCGTGGGAGAGTCATCCTCTTTTGTTGGACTGGATTCTTTGCCCTATAAAAACTCAAGGTCATCAAACTGGCCTTGATTTAAAAATGATAGCCTAAGATAGAACTAGAGAGATGTTGAAGGTGGAATCTGGAGAAAAGAGAGAAAAAACCCGAAGTATTAGGGAATTAATTTTGAAGGAAAGTGAGTTGCTGCACGGAGCACTTCATTTATTCAAATGATTGAAGAACTAACTGCTGAAAGTGTTGTATCTGTCAACAGAAGATGCAGGAAAATATCTTTAAAAAGAAAATAGCTACAAATACCTGAAATAAACGACTAGCTAGTCATATATTTAGATCTCTGGGATGTCTCTGTAAAGTATAATAGGTAGATGTACAGACGCAAAGAGGAGCAAAGGCTGAAACTCTGACTGGGGGCATGCAAACAAATATCTAAATGCTTTTTTATATATTTATTTTATTGTGAAGTTCATGATTCTGTATTTTCATTTCTCCTTTCTGTTACAAGTAGTTGATGTTAGGAATCACAATGCCTCAACAGAGATCAGGGATATTTTTTCTGTTGTCAGCTGACATGTCAAGGTGGTTTTTTTAGCTGTTATGTTCACAGAGTGCAGGACACAGATATTTCTACACTTCTGTCACTTCATGTTTAACTTTAAAAGGAATATGTGAAGCAGAATTGGAAGATATGTAAGCAGCTGACATGTCATATGCACTTGGAAATGTGTCCTGAATACTAACAGTGTTGCTTCTAATCCGATAAACCTCACCCCTTATAACAAGGCTGTCTGTAGTGAGGCCAGTCCTCAAATAAAAATGTCCTTTGCCCAAGTACACTGAAACCCTGTGTAGGCACTATTTATAAAACCTGTGCCACTCCAGCATTCAGCTGAGCACATGTAGCGTGGTGATTCAGGGCGCCGGGGGGCTGCGGGTTTCTGATGCCACGAGACAAGGAAATGTCATTGACTCCTCACACCTTGCCAAAGCAGGCTGCTCTCTTCTACAGCTCATGTTCAGAAAAAGAAGGAAAACCTAATGAATCACACATGGCTGAACAGATCAGTGCCAGGGTAGCTAATGTTCCACAGAATGGGAAACGTAATTTGTACCTTATATAATGGGGAATGTGTGAGTCAGTTTTGATAAGAATTGGCCTGAACCATCTTTGGGGGATCAGTCATGCTCACAGGGTTTGGCAGTTTCTGTAAGAGCTTTATATTGAATCCGTACGGTTGGATTGCTGACTATTCCTAGTAGTTGTCATTTCAAGGGTTATGTTTGTTTTGGTTGTTTCATTTTTCTTTTTCCTTCTCGGTCTGCACATTGCCTCAAGCTTGTGAAGTTTCCACGAAGGAGGAGAGTCTGCTCCAGTACCTGTGTAGCCAAAGATGTAACTGCTAGGAAGCCTGGTGTAAATAGTAGTACTGTGAGCATCCTAAAAAATGATGCCTTATTGCACTTACTGATTTAACTTGGCTGATGCACTTTTTTTCTGAACTCATTCTGAGCTCTCAGTCAGGTCAGGCAAAACACAGCGGTGAGATTCACTGGCCTTAACCAGTGCCCCAAACTCCTGAATAAGTGATATGAGAAACATGTTGATTATAGTATTTGGGGTGGAGGGAGAAATACAACATTTTGAAAGACAAGGAAGTTTTGGTAAAACTTTTTTTAGTTAGTTTTATTTCAGAAATGAACTTTCTGTCACCTTCCACTTAAAAATGCAAAGATGTCCAATGAATGCTAAAGCAGAATGTTTCTAGCTAAAATTAAGCAGATGTACAGGTGCAAACATGTTTTCTGTATGCAGCTGCTGTGCAATTAAAATTTTTAGATGTGATTAAAACACCTGGTCTTCCCCTGTCAATATATGATGTTGTTTTTCACATTGAATTATATCCTTGTAGTTATTCAAAGAAGTGTAAGGCCAAATTGTGGTCAGATAAAGTAAATGACATTTTAGCAATTGGTTATAATTCAAACAGAATCAGATCTAGGAAAGAAGTGACAAGTCTTAACTTTTCTGTTAGTCATTTTGGAAACTTAAATGCCAGTGTTCCATGTAGTTTTTCATTGCTGTGATGTAATTGTTCTTTTGCAGAAATGCAGTTCATTTCTGTTTTAACTGCAGAGAAGCAACACCAAATTCCTACAAGATTCAGTCACTGCTTTCGCGCTAATCAAAGTCTATGCTGTGTCCATCTGTTTAGAAATGAGTGTGGCTGAGCCCAAGACAGCACCCTTTCTCTCGAAGAAGGCATAAATCCTGTGTATGAACTACTTCCTAAGACATGACTTGCTACTGAGAGAAGGATGTATGATTTCAGACAAGTTTGTTCTCTTACGGTCTTTACTGGTTAACATAATTTGCACAGCGGTGTTTTCTATGTGCCCTGCAATTCTCATCACTGAATTTCAAGGTTCTCTTCATTATTACCAGAAAAGTTTCTGTCTTTGTGGGACTAGAATTTGACAGTATATGATATATATATGTTAGAAAATACATGAATTATAACTGTTTTAAGATTAAATATCAAACATCTGTTGACATTTCATTTGTCGGTATTGTTACATGTCAACTTGGTAATAGTTTAATTGAATAATGTTTTACATGGATCACGTACATGAGTTGTAACTTAGGATATGGGTTTTAATGTCCCATGGAAGTTATTGCAGTTTATTCTGTGAATGGAGCCATATACCATGTCGCATTTTAGATTATTTTGAAACATAATAAAGAAGCGAGACTCCCCTAGTTTAAGAATAGCTTTTTTCTAAGCATCTCTAAGGGTTTTGAGGCAGAAAATCTGCATTTTTGTGGTTCAGTTTTTTTCCTTATTTTACCTGACACAATCTACAGACTGCAGTTTACCAAATGTACTTTTGCTCTTGATTGCTAACATAAAAAAAAACCTGTTTCTTTTTTACCACATATAGTCTTAATCTCAGAGGTTATTTTTCCATGGCATCTAAAGTAAAAACCAGAATCTAATCAAGTCATTTCCCTATATTCTGATATGCTTGAGGTTTTTTCTGAAACAAAGTAGGTGAATGTCCTCTTTTAAACAGCACTGATTTTTAAGAACTCATGAATATAAAAACTCTAAGTAAAACTTAGAGGTAAAAAGTAGACCTTGGAGTACAGTTTTCATATCTAATGTTTCAACTGATTAGAGAAACTACAATAGTCTGAATGTTTCACTTAAAAGTTAGAGGATATGGATTGGTGAATGATCTAATTTCCAGTGATCATTGGTAAATATCAAGGTGGGGTTGTCATTTTTTTCAGGTGTTGTTCTATAATTTGAAACAGAGAAAATGCAAGAGTTCCATAAACTTTTGTTTTGGGAAATGTTTGTTATTTTGGGCTACATTTTGAATTAAATGATGTTCTGTTTGCTTTGTCAGTATGTTTTGCATAATAAAGTATCTCTGCTCACTGCATGAGAAAAGGAGAAGGAAGGGTTTTGTCACAGAGTCCAAATGTATTCCTTGGACACATTTTAGTGGTGCACAGATTCTTAGGGCTAAGCCAGCTCTTAGAACCCATGTGGAATTACATTCTCTTTGCCACGGTAATGGAAGCAATCCACAATTTGTAGTAAAAGATTTCTATATATCGCTTATGGTTTGTTCAGGCTGTGAATAAATATGGGTGGATGATGAAGTTAAGTAGTGATGTTATCCATACTGGTTGCAGGGCATCTCCAGGTTATTATTTCACATGTCAAACAAGTTTTATTTATTATTATGTCAAATTATGGGTTTCCTTGTTTTCCATTCGATTTCCTTGTTCTTTTTATTCCTCCTTTTTTTCCTGATAGCTAGACTATAATGCAGACCCCAGCTCATATGCAGTTAAGTATGGTGAGTTCAGGGAGTTGTCAAAAGGAAGTTGAAGTCAGAAGATAACTTAACTTAGTAAATGCCTTTTAATATTTCTGAATTTATCTTTCTCTTTTTTTTTTTCCCCCTTAGAAATTACCGGGATATATATCAAATTTCTACCTAGAACCTGTCTGCTCTCCTGAGGCCAGGTTACTTCTAGCAGAGAGAGTGTGTAACAGGAGAGTCAGTATGAATAGTCTCTGTGAGACTGATCCATGTGTTCTGGGAAAGCTGTAGATAGACATGAGGAGTCAAAACTATTCATTAGTGCTGATAATTGTGGCTATTATGTCTCCTATGAGAAAGCTGCAGAGTTTGCTTGTCACTTGCTTTTCTTTAAGCAAATGCTCGGGAAGGACAAGGAGAGGGTGAAATCAAAAATCCATACGCCTTTTCCCTCACCCTGTGTCAGTCCACGTAACTAGCTGCGTGCGAGGTGGGAAGTAAGCTGCTTTATCGAAACAAGGGAAAGCTGGACAAAAGTGAAGTTTTAGTGAGATCCCTGAGATACGTGCCCTTTCAGGTGCACTCATTTTCCAGCAAGTGTCTTCATATAAGTTCTGTGACATTTATGTGAATAGTATATCACTATTTCATTACCTGAAAACCTATTCTTCTTGAAGAATGGAGGGAATGGCCACCACAATTTTTTTTTTTCCTACAGTGTGTCTTCTGTAATAAGTCAGTTCTTGTTAGCATCACAAACATCTTCCACGAGATTGTCAGAGGTGATATTATAAAGCAGTATTGTGAGCACCCTTTCTTCCATTCCTGCAATATTCGGTAAGTGTAGGAGAGGGATAAATCTCATGGATCTATTCGTTATTGACTTTCACTGTACTCTGCACATTGTTTGAGTATCAAGATTGGGTATTCCTATAGAAATGCAATGTTATACTTAGATCGATGTCGGTCTTCCTTAGAGTTACACTGTAATCTCTTCCTTAGAGAGATTATTAGGTCAGGTAAGGAGAAGATTTTTTCCTGAGTACTCCTGTACAAAGAGCAGTACATTACCTGAAACCTCATACATACATACATTCCTTGAAAGAAGACCAGCCATCCAGCCTCCTATTAGGCAGTATAAAATCAATGAAAATGGATCCCGAGATTAAATAAAAAACAGGCACCTAAAATTATTTGAGCTTCCAGAATCCTCTTTTGAATTGAGTTCCATAACTATAAATCTTGAGAATTTTCTGCGTATTTTTATTGTCCCAGTTACAAATTCAGAAATAACGCTTCCCAAACTTTACAATGATTTGTTTGGGTTAACAACTTAATTTGCATGGGGAGGGTGTGGTAGTGATGGTGTTTGTTGGTTTTTTCTAGTTGGAAAGTTGATTCCATTTGCTCTTTTATATGCTGGAAGTTGACATGTAGGGAAGAAGAAGGAGGAGGGAAATGAAGTATGACCATAGAGTTCAGTGCATGTTGGGCATTAAATTCTACAGTTGTGACACAGGGCTGTAACAAGATCAGAAACAGAAATTCACAATATTAATATGACATAAAGAAGCCACTTTCACTGCTAGTACAATTTTTTGGTGGATGTTGCAAACATTTTATTCAGATTACTGAAGATAATTGACTGCTTTGAACACTTAAAATCTGCCAAGTCAGAATGCTTTCTGTGAGACTTGCTAGCCCAAGGCTTGTTCTTTCCTTTGAGTGGAGGTGCTGAAGTAGAAGGTGTTCTCAGATAACAGCATCTTGACATTTATGCTAAGGTATTTGCCTTGAGGAGGAAAGGATAAAATATTATCTGTAAATTTTAAAGACAGTGAGGAGCTGAAAAAAGGGATTTCTATAAAGAAATGTCTTGTTATAACAATAGCTTTAGGGGTTTTTTTAATAAGATAATAATCATATCTTTGGTTCAGACTGAAGACTCATTTAATGGGAAGCACCCTCAAGTTATTGTTTGGATCAACATATAAATTGAATATCCTTATTTGAAAAAAAAGATGAGAAAAAGCATAAAACATAATATTAAGGCAGTGAAAGATAATTCTCTAAGAGCAAATGCACTTAATGTATCACTTCTACCTTCTGTTCCCTCCTCCATCCTTCTTCCCTCTCCCCCCTCCCCACTTCTCTATCTTACTTTGTTTTCCAGTCTTTTTTTCTTCTATATGTTAAGAAATACAGTCCTAAAGTTCATGCACCAGGGTGCATTTTCAAAGCTAACTGGAAGGGAATAACTGAAATTTACACAGTGGAGACATGCTTTATCCAAAAGGTCTAGTCTCTCCTGGAATCCCAGGGAATGAAAAGTACGATATGATAGCATCTCTTAAGATAATATCCAATATTCTTTTCCTCTTGTACCTTTTCCAGGGATTTAAGCATCCCCAAGAAGGCAAAAAGAGCTCATGATTCTGTCTTGTCTTTCATGTTAGGAACATTCTTCTATATAATGTGTTTACAGACACATTGATTTTCACAGGCTATCTCAAAAGGTTTGAATTTGGGAATGGAAAATAAGAAAACAAAATAATTTGGTAAGATGTGGTAATAAGAAAACAGTCCCAGACTAAAGCTCTGTTGTCGTAAATCTGTATTATGGGACTCTTAGTTTTTAAACCAGAGTGTCCACGTGCAGACTGCTGTTGCCTGTTGGAGACAGCACACAGTAACGCCTGGACTATGCCCAAGAACTGTTAGGGACTTTGCTATTTGGCAAGTCTAAAAACCATGTCAGGGCCCATTCTAACAATTTAACAGCATAGACAGTCGCATTCCAGTGGCATAAGAACATTTTCTGACAATGTTGATTTTACTAGCATAGATGTAGAGAGTAAAATTAAAGATTATTAAATAAGGTTTAAATTCTTGAAAGAAATCAACAGGACCTCAGTAGGCCCAATGGGACCAATTAGGAGAATAAAATGCCATTAGGGTACGAAGGCATTTTGACTTTTTTCATTTGTTCATCCTTAATTACTGAAGGATTGTGTGGTGCTGAAAATGGCACAGGTGAAGTTAGGCCTTCTCCCTCTTATTGTGATATCCCATCATTCTCCCAACTTCATTGGTTACCTTGATTTTTTTCTTTTTTCTTTTTTCCTGAAAACCAGACAATACTGGTTTCTTATTGTGTGTCTCTAGTCAGAAAGTTATGAGCCTGTGAAAGGAAGGCTCCTTGGGCTAGCAGGAGCGTGCGATTGCTGTGGACTGACAGAGATGAGCAGTTTTGCTTGTGCTGCTAAGGGTTGGGTGCCGCCTCAGGGGAGAGGAAGGTCTGCTGTGACCCGGCTTAAATCTAGGGAGGGGTGAAAGAAGCATTTGTCACCCTTTAGTGACAAAAGCTGAGGGTACAAGTGGTGTAGGTTTGGGAGGTCATTGCATGCCAAAGAGTCAGTATGGAGGAATCAGTTCGTAGTAAGCCAGAGCTCAGCAAGCTACAAAGGGTAATCAGCAAGCAAACCAGGGCTTGGGTTAGGGCAGTTTATGGGCTGCTGCCTTTGTTCACATTTGTCATCTTTTGCTTCCATTACCAAGGTCTTTTACTTTTCTCGCCAGCAGAGCATTAGTGAGGTTTTACAAGCACAGATGAAGGAAAAGGAGCGGGTTCTACCCATTTCCTTCCAAAACATGTCTGATTTGTCGGTCCTTTGATGTGCAGAGGAGCACTGTGAACTGAATCTGATAGATTACGAGATTAGTTTCTCCTCCAGCCTGATCACCGTGTACTCCTTGATACCATAAGATTCAGCGGTTAGTGGCAAGGGTGGTTATTGTGTCTGAACACAGAGCTCATACAAGGCATGTCTGAGCAAGCAGGCAGAGCACACACGTAGTACCAGTTACTAATTTGAATGTACCAGTGCATGTAACATAGAATTCCCTTGCCTGTGTCCTCGGGCGGCAGATGCCGTTGCCTGCCACAGTGATCAGAGATTTTACAGGCAATAATGTGTGTCATTTCCATAGCCTGAAAAAACCCTTAACAACAGAGTTAACAAGAACACTGCTGAAAAGAGTACTTGCCATCATGTGCACTAATTTTAAGCGTGCCTGTTTTTTCCTCTTATATTCTGGTTTAGTACTGTCAGGCTGTTTCTGGGTTCTGGCCTCTTGGCGCTACTTTCCAGTAGAAATAAGAAGCATGAAAGCACATTTTAGGGGAAAACGTGCTACAGAGGAGAAAATAGGTCAGATTTCACTTGCTGACGCCTCTTTAAGTTAACAGCTGTGGGTCAGAATACATTTTTATACACAAGCACAGCCAGAAAATTTAAGCTTGCACAGTGATGTCTCATGGTGTTCACAAGCTTCATTTCGTGACCTTTGATGCATTGTGTGGCAAGTGGTCAAAGACGAAAAAACAGAGGGGTTTTTTTTGTTGTTATTGTTTTAAGGGATTTAATATGTTAGTTTTCTGATAATACTGTATTTATATATACTGGATGTTTTAATTAGCACAGCCTGTGTAAAGAATTATTTTCATCCCTTAGGAAAGGAAAAGTAGGGATGTACTTTTTCTTGTTCCTAAAAGTCCATGAAAGATGGATTCTTGACTGCAAAGTCATATCACTGATTTACTTCCTTAGTACTTTTTGTTTTCTCTGGTAAGGTCTTGATACCCATTTCAAATGCCTACCCTCGTGTAAATATTTGGGGCCTGCATTGTTACTCACGAGTTGCCTGCAATTGATAGGTCACTGTTTCTGTTAATCCATAATAGTATATTACTCATTAAAAAGCAGGATTTGCTGCTCTACTTTCCTCCAAACTGTGTAAGTTCTAAACCACAAATGACTGTGGCAATTCTTCTGTGTTTTCTATAGTTATATTTTATAGAAATAGTAGCATCTTTCTAATGGATTTTAATAACATATTCAATCAGAAAGTACCTGGAAGTATTTTCATGGTAAGAAAACCATGCACTTAAAGCATCATAAACAGGCAATTCTTTGAATAGTTTTGAATAAGACTGTGGAATGTGTGTGATAGACAGGAAAGCCAGAAGTGACACCAGCTTTGTATGAATTAGAAGACTATATTCTCCTACGTACAGGTCTATGAGGAAGCCACATGATGGATGAATAATTTGTCTTATTTAGGCATTGTAATTTCATTCTGCTACAAGGATAGAGCCAAAACGGATTGACTGCTGCTCAAGGACAGTATTTCTGTTTAATTCTTTTGATTGTTTAGGAAGCAGGATAGTGCCTGTAATGTCCGTGTCACCAAAGTTTATCTTTTCCTTTTTTTTTTTCTTACACATTTTTTTCAGTGATTCACCTTTTCTTGAATGGTTCTGACCTGAAACATAACACAGATCTGCTTTGGAATGACATGGAGATCCATTTATAAATGAAATTATTTCACAGTGCTTATATAGTAAGCTTTTTGAAGCAGAGGAATATTGCCAAAGTGGAAAAATGTGCTAGGAATACAGAAGTGTTTTATGATAAATGTAGTACTCATAGGTGAGGTTAAAGACTCTGATATAGCTGTGTGCATTCATATTTATTTACTGCAGAGAAATGAACCCCACATGGCTATTTTCACTTCGCTGACTGTAATACCATCAAGGCAGCCTTATAGACATCTGCTAAGGTTTTTTATTATTATTTGGTTAAGATTTTGAGATTGAGGTGAGAAAAATCCAACTGTCACCTAGAAATGACCTCAAGGCGGTTTTGCAGATTTGTCCAACATGATTTTCACATACTTGTACAGGCTTAGATGTATTCCTTGCCTCAAAGTGCTTCAGACTGTGGCTACTCACATTTTCTAAAAAATGATGGTCTCATATATGTGGTGTGCAGTTTAACCTTAATTCAGTCTAGCTTTTTTCTAAATATGAACACTAAGGACCAAGCAAGAGACAGACTGCTCTATATATTTTTCAGCAGACATTGAAAGATATGTGAACTGACCCACTGTTATGTCTACAAATAATTCCTTATTCCAAGTAGCCCCTCATATCCATAGCCATTGGACTCAATCACGATACAATAATAACCATCATGAGATTTTTGAGATATTCTAGAACAATCAATTTCTCAGAGTACTTCTTATCAAAACAAGATCAAGTCTTTGTATCTTTCTTTAGCCAGTATCCTGTGGTCTGAGAATTATCTGCATCTTGCTGCTCTGGATAGAAGGAGGAAAGGGCTTATGGACCAGAAAGCACTTCCATCAGGGGTGTTGTTGTGCTGCAGTTATCCAGCAGTACTAACACAAAGCAGAAACATTTAGGGTCTCCTTTCTTTTTCATTTAAGTCAACGCGCGCTGATAAAATTCTAATGAAAAGGAATCCAAGCACAGGAGTGAGTTACTTATTATGGAAATTTCCAGTGATGCATTGTAATGTTGGATTTTCAATTTTTAAAAGTGGTTACATTCCTAATTGGTGAACAAAAAGGACCAATTTATCCCTTGCTGTGAGAAACATTTTTCTTATATATTATTCTCATGAAGCCTCTAATTCAGCCAAACACATTATGTAAATGGAACCTATGAAACACTTTCTAAAATATATATCAGATTTACATTACTAGCCTGTTGTGTTAGATTGAGGAAGGGACCATGTTATACTGTGGCAATTTTTTTTTCATTTCATAATACCCCTTTCTAAAATAAATTGTATTTGTTACAAGCAAGGCTTCTATCAATAACTCTTGGGGTTATCCTAAATGAGTATTCACTGACTTCACCTGGGCATTGTGAACATAATCGCTACATCTTCATCTTTACCGATCTCAGGAACAAGACTTTTATGCCCCTTTTAAGCTAGAATTGCATTCTTTTGATACAAAATCTGCAAATGTTGGACTGCAGTGGTTGTTCCAATGCCAAATGAATTTGGATAAATCTGCACTGCATACAGATTGAGTTTCTCAAAGCCTTATGACACAGATAGCCTGGGCTGAAAAATTAACGGGCAGTGTAAGAGCTGTGAAAGCTAAGCTTGTTTTTTCTGACACAGTCAGAACCCAGATGTACATCTATCTTGTACACGTTGCCTGGAGTCTGATGGTGTTAAAAGATAGTATTTTTTAAAATTAATAAAGATGCGGTTTAAATATGTACATGTATGGCTGTGCCCCTTCTGGAGAATGTAGTTTTGATTTAGACAGTTGTGATACATTAGGAGCAAAATCAATTATCATAAAATAATTTACAGCAGAAACTGATCGTAGTAGTTCATTTGCATAATGAAGTGCTGTTAGTACTGATTTCATACAAGTTTAGGTGGAAATATTAATAACACCATTTTCATTTCTGGTCTGGCTTTTTTAGGATACTCCACTTTTGATGGCTTTCTCTTATGCATGTCACCACACACAGGCATTTTGTCTTTGAAATGAAGGTCAGAGAGTTGTGAGTTTAGAACCAGGGAGCTTCCCATAAAACTAGAAAAGATACTCAGATACTGCAGTAATAAAAAAGAGCCTTAACCCTTAAAGAGAGATATCCATTAAAGCTATAGGCAAATTTGATTATATCTGCAATTTAAGACGAAATATTGGGGGTGTTTTTCTAAAGGTTACATTCAATTGGTGACCATAAGGACTTTTGCACTGTAGGGACAAGATAGCTGCTCCTCTACCTCTCCATAATGATTTGGGGACCATCCAGAGCTAAACTCATAGAGATCAGCTTCTCATTTTGCCTTGCAGCTGTCTTTTTAAAATTATTATTTGGTACATTCAGAACAGCAAGTGGGCAACTAATAAGGATTAGTAATGGGGAGGTTTTATTTAATTCAGTTTTAAGCTGCTTTATTCAACAAAATCCTTAAAACACAGATTATATTTTTAGAGATACTAACACACTGCCATGAATTCTATAGTATGTGCAATACTAAAACATATTTTCATGGAAGATTAAATGCTTGTATACAGTACGTGAAATTACTGATTACATTTTGAAGTTGTATTCTCACACTGAAGGCTTCATGTTTTACTGTTTCAGTGGGTTTTCAAAGCATCATCTAGCAGGTTTTAGAGAAGATGTAGCAGTGTTGCTAACTCTAATGATTTTATCACAAGTCTTGCTATGTTTGATTTTGTATTTCAATACTTGTCTCCTGGAGTACCATAAATGTGTGAGAATTCATACTTTTATTTTTAAAAATAATTATTCTTATTCCTAGTTACTAAAAAAATTGAAATTTGTGTTATATTTCTGCCTGTGTTCACTCACAAGCAAATTAAAGGAGTAAAGTAATTCAGCATTTGGACGGGAATATCACTGTTATGTTCAATTTAACAAATCTCTCTTTATTTTTGCCATTTTGAGACTTGAGTTTGGTAATAGCTTTGAAAAATAAGAAATAATGTATAACACATTTTACTTTGGAGCGGACAGTTGAGGTATGTCCGTCAGGAGTTAGCAGAACTTAACTTACATTAGAGCAAAACCATTAGGTTTGATCAGTATGTTCCTGCAGTGAAAGCACATTTCATGTGTGTGTAATATATTCTGTGTTATTCAATTTTTCCTTCAGTGTGCTGGTCTTGGGCAGGATTTTGGAAACCGTTTGCTCTCTGGCTCTCCTTGCTGTGACCATCACTGGACAATTTCTGAGTGCAGGCCAGCTCAGGAGTAAAACTGTTTGTACTCACTTATTCCAAGTGTTTCCTCTCTGCATCTCTACAAGCAGTATTCTGTCAGGCTTGGGGTGGCTGTATTTAGTTAGGTCTCTGCATGCATGATGGGTATCTGGACTCCTGTAATGGTCCGTGGACACTCAGCCCGTACAGGCAATGGAGCCAAACTGGTGATTCAGCTCACCCTACTGCAAATACCTGGAGGCTGATCAGCTCCAGCCTCCACTAAGTGTATTGACCATAGCAGGAATTTCTCACTTGCCGTATGTGTTCGTATTTATACCCAGCACGTAAGTTTAGGTGTCTCACTCTCAAATTGAATCCCATACCCCTAACCAGAAGCTGAATTACTTTACTCATTGTTTCTAAGAGAGTGCCTTCTGTGCAGACTTCAAATGGCTGCCTTGAGAGGCTGAAGGCACAGGGTGTTTTTCACCTTTCAGCTTTCCTAGCTGGTCACATTTCTATTTTATTCTTCTTACTGCCATTTGATGTTTTATCATATATGATCTTTCCTCACCTGATACAAAGGATATCTGTTACTAAAGGACTTTTCTTGCTTTAAGTTTCAGTTTTCAGTAAGGTTTCAACTTTCAGTAAAAGCTTCACTTCCATTTCCTCATATCTAATTCATTTTAGAAACCATCTCTTTTAAAAAGTGCTGTGGTATGCCAGGATAAATTCTATTTTTACATATGTAATAATCCTGTGTACTATGAATTAAAAGTTATTATTAAATTAGAAGTTTGAAATGAAGCTTTTTGTGGAGTTCAGTCTAGTCCTTGTTCATCACTTTTCCTATTTCGTTTTTAACAGGAGTCCTGTGCTTGTGTTCCAGTGTGTGCATCGCCATGTCATTTGCCTGGACTGCTTCCATTTGTACTGTGTGACCATGCTGAATGATCGCCAGTTCATCCATGACCCAGAGCTTGGATATTCTCTCCCCTGTGTAGGTATGTTTCAGATGATTTTTTTTTTTTTCTTTAATGTGATTTTGATTTTCGGGTAAGATTCTTTTTATCACCTATTAGTTTTGTGTATATCAGTGAAATTATACTTCATTCACAGGAGTTGTTTAATTTCTTGGAGAAAATATTTGAATATTGAAGTGGTTTTTGCTAAGCATGTGAACTCGAGAATTAACTGGATTCCAAAGGGCATTTCTTTTAAGATCAAATGTTTACTTTCTTCACATTCGTATTGTAGAATCATGAAGTGCAAGCAGATGATTACACTCTGGTTAAAAAAAAACCAAAACACTTTGACCTCCACATTTCCACTTTCAAATTCAGTAAATTATTAACTTTCTTGGTCTGTCTTCAAGTACTAATAAAAAAGGAATTTCAAATAATCTTCCTGTTGATGAAGTTATTACTGCTAATTGTCACCTCATTGAATGAAATGTAGTTACATGTTTTACCTGAGTAGGAAACAAAGTTTGACTTAACTAAACAAAGACTTACATGGAATATGGAAGATTTGGTTTGAGAATTGATTCAATTACACTGGCACATGGACTGCAAAACTGTCAGAAATTTTGCAATGAAGTAGTATAGTCTATACGTAGAATTCTTTTTCTCTTGGTGCTAAATTAGAATGGAAGCATATACGTTTGTCTGAAGTGCTGTATTGTCATATGAGAATAATTTTACAGCATATTAGAAGCTGCATAGAAGATGGGTTTGCTTGGTTACCTGAATGGCTGATAAATAAGTTTCAAATCCCAGTAGAAGGGAGAAAAATTGACAAAAGTTCTTAGGTGAGTGGCATCAATTTAATCTGAGAACATCACTTAAGGATACTGAAAGTACAATAGTAAAAAATATTTAAAATTATTTATTTTTAATTGCTTCAAGAGCAAGCAAGCAATGTTTCTTCATATTTCACTAGAATTGCTATTTATGTGCTGTGTTGCCCGGTCTTATTTTACTTCTCCCTAAACAGCTACTGCATTTACACACTGGTGTCATCCTGCACAAAATAATTTTTCATGTTGTGTAGGAAAACTTGTCATGAGAAACTGAACAGGAACTTTATGTTCAGTGTTCTTTTCTTGACCTTTACATTAGCATATTACTGTGTGGTCAGGCTGTACTCTCAGCCTCCTTCCTTGCTTCTCCAGAAGTTAATCCGTTTTGTGCTCCCACGCAAATTAATAAGGTGCTTGAGTAGAATCCTTCCTTTTTTCCCCTCTTTTATTGATTTTCTCACATTTTCTTCTGTTAGCTCCTTAGGTTAATCAGTTATGCCAGGGGTGCAGCAGGCAGCTCATCTTTCTCCTCGTTTGTGGGCCTCCTTGCTGCTATGGCTGGTGTCACAGAGCTTCCTCCAGTTCAGGCTGATATGTCAAACTAATGACCCTTCTGCCTCTTCTGTCTGTAAACCCATTGCTAGTCATGCTGCACAAAGTTTTTCCCATATGTCTTCCACTCCAGTTGTTCAGTTCAGAAGTCCTTTTTTCTCAGAGAGGAGACTAAGAAGTTTTCAGACGTTTTTACCCCTGAGTAGCAGTTGCAAGCCAGTCTTTTTCTCCTTTCCGTTTGCTGAAGTTGAACATTATGGGAATCGAGCAGTGGAAGCAGAGTAGGAATGGGATGGGATGGGATGTGGAGAATATGCAAGAAGATGGTGCTGGGATTCTCTGGTTTGCAATTTCAGTCTTGGAGTGGTATGGAAAGCATGGATTTGGCTGAAGAAAGGGATACTGTAGAGGATGCACAAAGGATGGGTGTACTTCTACTGTTCAAGTGAGATAGGGTTCAGCTGAGGGAATGGAAAAAAGCTATTGCTGCCAATCTAGCCTCAGCTGTGTTATACTCTAAGTGTTATAACAGCTAAATATGGGAAGACTAAAATATTGCTAATCTCAAAGTTTCAGAACTCCCCAAATCACAAAGTTGTTTTCAAAATACTATACCTTAAAGTAGTTCTAATAGCAGTAGTAACAGTAACACAATTGCAATACATTTTCTCTCTCTCGTTGATTGCTGCCTCCATCAGTTGTCTCTGTTATCTTACCAGTTTTGTATTAAAAAAAAAAAAATGCATTTGGAAGTATTCTCTTTCAAGCTCCTTTGCAGAATGAAGAATCTAAGCAGGGCTGTTGTATCTTCACTGGTTCATTTCTGCAGCTACCTGAGCCTGACTTTCTGATATGCAAGTAATTTGGTTGTCTCTAGTATTAAGTTATACTTGGGTTAGGAACTAATGATTATTTTTCGTTCTTTGAGAAAGTCGTGAGGCTGAGTTTCATCATACCTGTGAGGAGGAGGAGGCTGAGTCACCAACCCCTTCCTATTGTTCAGATCCAAGGGTTTTTAGCCTCCTTCGTAGCTATGGATGCAGCAGCTTTCATCATCAATGACTTCAGTTAAGAAACATTCACAACAGTGTCATATGATTTTCTTTTCCGCTTATAATGGTACTTCTACTTAATCGCATAAGATGGCATTTTTACAGTCTACAGTTCATATCCTTCATTTTGCAACTGCAGTTTGCAGTTTGTATTTACATGTGAGTATTTGTGAGTATTACTATTTGACACAGCTTTTTCTAATTACCTCAGTGAAGCCTAAAATGAATTCCCCGTGATGGGAATGAACACCACGGGACATGCCAAGAAAAGACCTTTCTTATTCAGGCAATGTGGGTTTAATACATGTTATATCTAATAGAGAATGACTTGAAGTAAAAAAATGTTAGGTCTGAGCTTTATTGAAAAGATAGAGGTTCATCTGAGCCTTCTTCTAAAAGGAATAGAAAACAAAGTCGTATTCACTCTGATGAGATTTGTGTTATGGTAGCTGACCAGGTTGCACAGACAGCTCAAAAGAGTCAGCATTAATACATGTATTTTTAAACACCACAAACTAATGCTGAAATAGTATTTATGAGGTCTTGAAGTTTGAGGTTTAGACTTTTTAAAAGTTATTTTATCATTTTCATGTAAGAGTAGATTTACTTAAAAACTAGCACATTTCTTCGAGGCATACGTGCACACATTGCCCTCAAACTGTACAAGAGGGTTTGATTTTGTAATTAAGCGTATTTAAATTGTTGGCATTTCCAATTAGTTCTGTTCATTCTAGTGTTTTTCCAAAATAGAGATAACATAATGAACATAGCCTGCAGTTTCCATTAACATTTGACTCACTGTTCCCGATTTTTATCAAGGGAATGTACCAACATAGCAAGTTTTTTATATCTTTTATTGGATCAACCTAGAGGTGAAAGCACCACACACACAACAGAATAAAAATAAACAGCAGCTGCTACAGCAAAGGGTCACTGTGACAGACGAGATCAGTGTTATCATCACAAGTGTATGATAACTTGAGCTGGAAAGGATCTAGGGATTTCAGATAAACGGGGCTTCTCAAGTAGGTTTAATTTCTTGCTTCCTGGCACAGATGTGCCAGAGGATGCTTTTTGTCATTGTATTCAGGTATTTTGTGTGGTTATATCCTTGCTTTGCTTTGATTTCTGTTATGGCCTAATTAAGCAGGAGATAAGATGTGTTCAAAAGAAAGCTATCGTCTCAGCTGATGAGCTATGATATATCACCTCAACAGTGCCATAGCTTCACTTTGTTCCAAAACAAAATGTGTCATTGCTGTGATTTTTGGAAGAACAACATTAATTCCTTAGTGTTCAGCTGCTAATCGAGTGCCAGGCAGCTCTACTCCAGCTGAGAACAGCCAGCATTGAGGACCAGAGCTCTGAGCACAGTAACTGGTGCATTGATAGGATTAGCTGTTCACAGGAGTGTGGCAGCAGCCCCGCGACTCAAACCCACTGCACCAGTTTGGAAGGACTTGCAGATAGGAGCTGGCTGAATTTCATTGGTCATTAAAGTAAAAAAGTAAATGTTACAGATTATACTCTCTGCCCTTGTTAAACAGCAACAGAAATCTATCCCATCTCTCTGTGTGGTGTCTTGTATTAATGAGGCTTCATGCATAGAAATTTCCGTGAGTGGTGACCTCCAAGTATCTTTGAAATAATTAATAAGGTGCTTAGAGGGATAGATTTGCATATGCATGAAAGATCATTTATGGTTATTTAGTTACTGTGCAGGGCAAAGAATCTTACAGCATTACCTCAAAGAAGGAATTGTATACAAATATACAATGTATTACCCCTTTTAAACACATTATGTTCCTATGAACACAGTTGCAGTTTTAAAGGAGCATTACAGCATTATATTATTTTTCTTGGTCCCCAATGTAAAACAGGCTTCCACAGTTCTTTGGTGGTAGAAAAGTTGGTGATGCCAAGGAAAGGCAAGGTTTTATGCTGCTGTAGGCACTTTGCAAAAATATCTTTGCATCACTTTATTTCTTATGAGTAATCATATGCATGATGTATTTTAAAGGAATCCAGATAAAAGATGCAGTTCTCCTGATGACTATAAAACACTATTGTATGTGTAAGTAATCTAATTTTACCACTGATATATAAATAAATAAGGAGAATTACCCCAATTTGTGTATGGAACTGCTAATAAAAAGGACTAAAGCTTTAAAGTATAATAAATTGCCTCAAGAACCACGTTCCACTGAAGGAAAGCTTCTAGGGTTAGATTAAATTTTTTATCCACATTACATGCTATTTGTATTATAACAGTGTGTCAATTCAGTCGGGAATGTCTGAATCATCTTTCAAAATCCTGGTACCCTTGTAGAAAAGGGGAGAATGAACAGCTTAAGCAAAGTTTGCAAGTAGAACAGAGGAGGAAAACGGTGATTTGACCACACCAAATAGTGTGTTTGAGTCTTTTCTGTTATAGACAAAAGCTCCAATTTCAGAAGGTGTGTTTATGCAAGGGGGTTTAAAGCGAAGGTCAGTGTTCTATGAACAGAACAGTCTCAAGAATGCATGCGTAGTTTGGTGGGGCCTAAAGTGAACCAGTTGGTATAAGAAATAAGAGTTGCCTGGTGTGAAGCCTCAATATGTCAACAGTTTTGAAATCTGTCTTCTCCAATAACCCTGCTTAAACACATTTGAGATACTTTAGGAAATCACAAAATTCAGGAAATGGGAGTGGTTATTAGAGGAATTTAAAAAAAGGGATTGAAAGCACGCACGTTTGCGGCTTTAGGAATTAATGCACAGTGCTCCTTAATTTTAATATTTAGGAGCTATTAAATTCTTGGCAGCTGTAAACTTTTTGTGTTTTCTTGTTGGTATGAAATATCTAAGCATACAGAAGCAGACTTTGACAGAGAAGCGAGCCAAAAACATATAGATAAACCAGATTTTTACTCTCAAGGATGAGTTAAATTTGCAGAAGTTTCCTGAAGTAGTTTCCTGAAGAATTTTTTATGGTCTTCTGCATTCTCCTCTCACTGTGGTCATAAAATAAACATGAACTAATGGTGTATCAAGTGGTTTTTTGTGTTCCTTTACTAGCACAAGCTCATGAGGGTAGCTCAAAGGACATAGTTAGAAGTCACAGCAGCTCTTTCATTTCCATTTTCAGTGTTGACTGAAGTTCAAGCAGTGACATCTGAGGTTTGTTCCCTGAAGTCTTTGTGCTGTTACTGTGGCTACAGATTCCCAACTTCTTATCTAAACAGCCTCCAAATCTACAGAACAAGCAAAGCTTGATCCCATGGTATATTTGAAGCTGGCATTGGATTCTTCTCTGGGAACAGCTACAGTGAAATCATACAATGTGATACTTACAGAAATATGAGTGGCCATAGTTAAATTCTGCATGAGATGTCTTACCCATGGGTGTTTTTCTCCCTTATCTCTCACTAGTCCTTCTGTTGCAATATATTTCAGTTGTAAATTGCGTAGAGATGACAGTGCACATAGGCTTAATCTGGTTAGCAGTAATGAAGGACAAGAGATAATGAAAAAATCTTGCATAGAAATTAATTGACTTTAAAAGGAACTAGAAATGAACTTTCAAAGCACACTTCTTGTCCTATAAAATGAGCTGGCCTGTGTCAACATAAAAAAAAAACATACTGAAGCAGTGGCAGAAGTGTGTGCAGAGAGGTCTATCTGTCTTTCACCATTTCTATGTCCGGCTGAAACGGAGGTGAATTTTTGTCTCAGCCAGAGTCAGTGAAAGCTGTGACTTTGTCTTTGGAAATGAAAGGTATTTGTTCTGACTGAAAGCACTTCTGCCCATACTTGTTTACCTTACAATGATTACTTGATGTGGGTATTTGGTGAGCAAGTCACTTTTAAATTGCCATCTGATTGAGAAAAATTATCACATACATAAACAGTAAAATCAAGTCATACGGTTTTATTAGTCACCAACTTTACGCTGAAATGCTTGGATGGGTTTTTAATTCAAGCTATTTTCTAATTCATCTTATGTAGGTGCTGTTATAGCAAGTACAATGATTTCCACTGCATCTCCTTAATGCCTATTTCCTCCAGAAAAATATATTTTTAAAGAAAGAATGGTCACCTTCTGAAAAAGAAACTTTTGCTTTCATTCATGGCTGCAGATGCATTTTGAACCAGGACTACATTCAGTTGTCCACAGATGGTGTTCCAAGTCTTGAATGGCCTTGCTCTGTGCTCCCATTGTAGTCCATACGCAGTTAATGTTCATGAGGAAGTCTCTGGGTGAAAGATGGGAACAACTGAGATGCATAGAAGGAAGGAATAATAATACAGGGAATAGTGGAAAGAGGAATCGTGAAGGGAAGGAAGTGAGAGAGGCCAAAGAGGCTGAGAGTTAAGGAGAACTGTTCGTGACTATTCAAGCCATGAAACAAAAAAGATCTAAAGAGCGAGAGTAGGTTAAATGAGTAAATAATGCCTCCAGTTTCTCTCATAAAGCTGGGAATTTAGCTTTCCATGACATTAGTTCAGTAGTTTATGTGCAGACTGTTCTTGCGCAGACTGGAAACACCTGTTTATCCTAAAAATGTCCAAGAGACTGAAGAAGATGTTGATTTTTACAGCTGGAATTTGTTTGAGGTCTTTATCTTACACTCATGCAGCATGAGAGGAAGCTGACCTTTCATGTTTGGATAATTAGAGATTTCCTAATGGATCAGTTTTTATCTAAGCAGAGGGTTTCTTTCAGTATAACGCCATCCCTGCGGTGGGCTGTGCAAGCAACAGCCTTTATAAGAAATCATTGCTGTCTGCTGACTTATATACTCCATAAATAACCTGCTGGGACCAACTGTGGCACATTCAGCATGTGTTTAGTCTCCAAAGCCTAGTGATTAATATTCCCTGAGTCACTTTCTGAGCCTTGGTCTCCCACATGGCAGCATGTAGAGCTGCTGCCATATCACAGAACCAGCTAAGGACATTCCCTTTCAACAAAGAGTTGGCTTTAATTAAATTTCTGTGTCTGGGAAGTGAAAATCTAATTTTCTTTTTGACATTTTCTATATTACTACTTAGACAAAATTATGAAAATAATTAATCCCTGTGAAGCAGACATCAGCATTATAAGAGGTACAAAAATATTGCATATAAATAATACTACTAATCACCAATCGGTTATAATTTATTGATGCAAGGTTTTATTAAAACTCTTAAATCAGATTTGTTCTTGATATAGCAGATGTGTCAAATGATTGCACAATGTAGGTGCAAGTGAGGGTTATAAAAAGTAACATGGTTCAAACTGCTTCTGAATAAGTTATGTCTCCCCAGAAATGTATTTCAAGACAACAAATTAATGGGGGAAAGGAGATAAGGTGCATAATTTAAGAAAGAGATTTTGATTGTGTATCTGGGTCAAATACAGTCCAATATAGTGGTGAATGAAACTGGTGATGGATGAAAGGTCTGTATGCAATAACGATATTCTCATTCTGACCCATGGGTAATCCTTTTTCACATTAAAAAAGCCATCATGTCGCCTAGTGTCATTTGGTAGCCTTGTTTACTTCCCTTCTTACAAGCATGGAAATTATTAACTATAATTATCTGTTGCTTATAGAAATTTGCCACCATATGATAACAGAGTAGTCTTATTTAGAAATAAGTCTAGATTCTTTAAGATAGAAAATATATGTGCTTAAGCAGATGGTGAGTTTTAATATCCTCTTATAAAGGAGTTATTAGGATGCCTACAGTTAGCTTTTTTTGCTTTGATGCCTGATAAATTTGGTCTAGTTAGTAATGTTTCAGTTTAATTTTCCCATTTTAAAACCAATGTAGCCTCATTATTTCAGTGAAACTAATAGGACAACAGGATTTGCCAGAACAATTTAATATCCCTATATTTACTGCAATTTTTTTTTTAACATAAACACATAAATATCTGTAAGGAAACTAACACTAGAATTTGCAGAGTATGGTGATTCTTTCGAGCACAGCTGGACAGAATCAGGGACACCTTCTAAGAAGGGACTTTCCTAGTACACGATTCAGTCTGATTCATAGCCAAGGTAGGAATAAAGGCACATGAGATACAGTTATTTGAGAATGACAGTGAATCATATACTTTACTTACACATTGTTTAAATAAGGGTGAATGAAGTTCTTACAAGACTTTCCCACTTCTGAAACACCTGTGGAAGTGAAACTTGACAGACTCTTGTTAGTCATGTTCTTCACTAACGATTTAAGTTGGAATATTCTCATTTTTCCCGTCAATACCTTTGTGTAGCTTGCTCACTGCAAATGGTCATGGATAACTTTCAACAGTAAATAAGTTGTAATACAACAAAATTCATAAGATTACATAATGTGTGGAATGTTAAGCCTTAAGTGCCTTGAGCAGGGCTAGACTGAAGCACTAAGATGCATCCTATAATCTATTTATTTGTAACGGAGATCAGAATGTTAGGAAACAGTTATATTTGAAACCGAGACCATCTATCAGCATCCTAGTGGGTGACTGTGAGCACAGTATCTGCCTGTCAGTCAGTACCTGTTTTCTTTTCTTCTCTGTTCCCCTTTGCCCTAGATGTCTCTTTTTAAACCTCATAAAAAAAATGAGGTACTGCTATAAAAGCAATGACCTGGCAAAGTGTGCAGTTCTTGCCACTTGGTGCACACCTCAGCTACTCCACCTTCGGCTTTGTGGCTAACACTGCATGAGACACTGCTTCAAGAAATGCTTTTACTGTTAGACTTCTACAGAAATAACCAAAATATTCATGACAGAATTTTACCGTATTAGTACCAAATTGGAAATCTGAAGAAATTCTCACCCCCATTTAAGATGCTAGGTTGTGACTGTGAATTCATATCTATCTATATAAAACATATCAATATGTGTAAAGCTGTGTGTAAAATGTAAATAGCTTAGCGGAAGGTGTTAAAAACCAGACGAATTACACAACTGGGAAATACAGTGATAAAGGTATTAAAATTCTTCTGCTTAGTTGTTCTGACTTCTTTCTTTATTTTTTCCTTTTCTTTATTTCTCCCCAAGAATATGCCTGTCTTGATTCTGCATTATTTCTTTTCATGATTTTTTTTTTTTTTTTGGTTTCTGGGAAGTAAAATATTTTCTATTCTGTCCTTCACTGCCATTCCTTTTGTTGTCTGCCCATCTCTGTTGCCTTATTTGCTGATCCCTAAATATTGCTGGTGTGCCCTCTGACTCTTTGCTGCATTTTTCTCTTGCTCTTTATTTCTCCTTTTGTCTTTCTTTTCTCTCCCTCACCTTGTCATGCCTTTCTGTCTCCTGCCCTCTCTTATTCTAATTGAGATTCCAGTCACTCTTGATCTCTTCTGTAAGGACCACAAAGCAGCGAGGCCTCTGAGCAGAGGAAAGCATAAGGAAAACTGACTCTGGAGGTGGAGCAATGAAAAACAGTCGCTTCTGAGGGTCAGTTTTTTGTCTGTGATCACTAGAAAAAGGGCGTTTGGTATTGTCCCTCAGCTGCACAGGAGAACCAGCTAGGTCTTATTGCCTGACCTTTTGCTTTCCCACCTGGTGAGCAAGAATATTCACGTTCAAGCGTTGCATGCCTGGCCCTGTGGCTGTGTGTCCCCTAGAGAGAGGCAATGGGAGTAGTTACAAGTGAAGGCTGGTATGCTCCGATAACTTGGCCCAAGACAGCTGCTTGGGAAAGAGAACCTTGTGTCAAATGGGGATGCGGCTCAAAGGCTTGATAATTTGTTTTTTGACAAACACTTTTCCTTCATTATCCTTACCAGGTAGAAAACAGTTAATAAGACTTGGGGCTTTTCTCTCTCTTTTCTTCTGTTTCTTCTCTTCTCTTTTCTTCATGCACTTGAGCATGCACAGGCACAGCCTTCAGCAGAATTTCTGGCCAGCTAAAACATGAACTAAAATACTAAAAAGTCCTTTTGTTTGCTTTCTACTGTGTTTGGAAAGTGAAAGAGTGCAATACCAGGTACAAGGGAAGCTCAGCTTGTCAGTTAAATGGGCTGCCTTGCACAGCCAGATTTTGCTTTTCGTGATCCATGGCCCCAAGTAATATCCTCTGTTGATATCACTGCTAGAGAAAGGCTGGAAATTATGGAGGCGTTTTTGGTAATAACTGCTAGCAGGGAGACACTATTTACCAGGAGTCTGCAATGAGACTCTCAGGTAAATAATAAGCCTTTTAGAAAAACAACCTAATTATGTATTTAATCGCTTGGAGCCGTTCCATTCACTTGGGAAAATAATGTGCATTTTGTAAATCTGACTAATTATTTATTTGGGAAGGAAGTAACTCTAGCCTCTGGGGCATGGAGTGTGAATTTTTTTACTTTCTGTATGGATCTGATATGCTTGAGAATGTATTTTAAAAAACACAACACCCCACCATCTCAAAATACCAAGCCAAGACAATGCAAAAATGTTATTAATGCAGTGGGGATTTTTTTACTTTTCTATTCAGTGCTCTAGTATTTCTATAATGGCTTCAAACTTTATTCTGCTTCAGCATAGCCATCTTCTTAGTATTCTCAATAGGAAGATGAGCAGTAAAGTGCAAGCAGCCATATTTCTATATGACACACTGTCTGAATAGGGAGTTTTGAGGCCGCTAATGAATCAAGCTAAATCTAGTCAGCAGTTATTAAAAGCTAGAGCACATTTCAGGTCTGAAACTCCATAGCATCTTTGCAGTGGACGTGATGGTTTTCTCTTATGATGGTATGAATAATGAATTGCATAGTTTGGCCATAACTAGTTACTAGCAAGAGAACTGAATGTCTAATATATGTCAGAATTAAAATAAGTAATTTTGTACAGTGTGGTTGCCAGTCCACAGGGAGTTATTTATTCTACTAGAATACATTATTCCCACTCTCAATTTGTGCCTTTTTACTCTGGGTTTTTCCTCAATCAAGCATTTATAGACTGGTTTCCATAGACCATCATTAACACTGTCCTGAATTTACTTGGTGTGACTCTGTATTTGCTGTGCATTTTTAAGTGCTATGGAAGTCCACTTGAGAAATTAGTTTTTATTTTTCTAAAATTTTAGAAATCATTTTTGGCAGAAAATACATCAAGGAAAAAGTATTTACAAATCATATATTTACCCAATTTAATGAAAAGAAGAATTTTCATAATAAAAAATGTAGTCAAGAGGAATTATCTGAAGAATCAATTTCTTGACATTGCATTTTCTTACAAAGTAAATTATGGTGTACTGCTACAAATGCAAAATACTATCATCATTTAGAATATTTTCATTATCAAAACAAATGTAAAATATTGTTCAGTTAAAAAAAACCTTAGTGTATTGATTTGGAAGACTGGTCATAGCCTCTGTATCTCCTCCTGACTTCATCAGGATTTATGAGGGAGTTACATGAAACCCTTTTCCCATCACAGAAACATCAAAAGCTCGGGACAAAACAGTCACATTATGTATATAATTGAACACTTCCTCTAAAGGGCCAAAGCTCTTCTCCTGAGTTCGATGTCTTCTACAATTAAGAGGAAGAAATTCTAACAGAGAGTTCTTACATGATTCTGTACCTATTTCTGTGTTTCATTCCAGGGTAACCTCAAACTCCCACATCTTTTACTTATTGCTCTTATTGCAGGTAACCTGCAGCTCAGTCCTTTGTTTCCCTCCTTTCAGAAAATTCTGGCGTTCCTGCTGATTATATTCAGTCCTTCACCAATGAAAGGAATATTGCTCTTCTGCGCAGGAACATGCATAATTAGCACATACTTAACCTGGTTGGTTCATATTCAAATGCTTATGTTTATGCATAGACCTGAATACTTTTCTGGATAAAGAAATTTTCATACATCAACCTCATTGCTAGATAGCATCAGTGTCATCAAGATGGACTGATTCAGTGAACTGGTTTGTTATTTCTAAGTAAACCAATTTTCCTTGCATTTTTGCAGCTTATATGGAAATACATCCTAACCTGAAAAACACTTTATTTCAGAACACATTTTATTCAAAAGTAATTTCAACCCCTCCTGCATTGTATGGCTATCCAAAAGCACAGAAAGCTTAATAGTGAATTTCATGTACTGGATGAAGCTCATGAAAGTGTTTTCTCTCTTTTGTTACACTACTTTTATTCTAAGTTCCAGTTAAGCAGCATTCTATAATAGATTTAACATATAAAACCCTTTCAAGAAAACAACCTCCAGCTCATTGTATTATTCTAATTTTGTTTAAAAAATAGTAGGCATTTACAGCATTTGTGGAACTAAAAAATATATAAAACAGTGGACTGATGTCTCACTCTTTAATTACAGACTGAAGCAGGGCAACATGGAGATTTAGTGCAGATACCAAGGTCCAACCTTAGAGCAAATGTAAGATGGTTTAACCCATGCTTTTATTTTAGCCTTACTGGAGCCTGGACATTAACTAAAATTTGGTAAGGGAAAAGTATTCCTCTAGAATGGGATACCTCTGTGGTGGGTTTGTTCTCTAGGTGCCATACAAGTTGTATAAGTGATGTCATTCAACAGACTATGGAAATTCAGGATAGCCTCTGCTCCTGTTGCACTGGGAGAGTTTCCTAACTTTAGCATGATCTTCATGTGGCTGCTATGTGTGTGTTAAGGTCACTTTCTGTATCTCTCACAAATTAGCCAAAACCAGCTGATAATCGGTTTATACAGATTGAGAGGAAAGCATAGTTGAAGTGATATTACATAGAATATAAGGAGATTTATAATTACAATTTTGGTATTCCAGAAATCTGGACTGGTGTGTGACCAAGATTTTTCTCAAAGATGATTGCTGCTTTAACTGTAGTAATTAAAAGTACCATGTAATTCATATTATGTCATAGGTTAAATATTTGAAAGCAACGTTAAGTTGCAACCAAGAAAGCTTGTTTGTACTAGAAGTCTGTATAGTCCTTTTAGAATAGTGCTCTAAAATATCACTTATTATCCTACCTGAGTTACATATTTTTAAAATGGCAGAGTTTTGATGGACAGCTCCCACTGAAACTGATGTGAGTTTGGGATAGATCTTGGTGTTTGAGAATATAAACTAAAATACTGATGGTTTAAAATCCTTCTTCCCCAGGGTTTAAAAGTGTAATCATTTGAATTTTGAAAGGGAAAAGTACCTGGGATGGGGAAAACTGGTTTTAACAGTAACATTGAACTTCTGTGCAGTCAATTCATCCTAGTAACACAATTCTCCCAAATTCAAAAAGTTGGGGTTTGTATGTAGGAAACTTCCTGGACATTTCAATAGAGAGCAGAAAACAAAGGACACTTCTGAGACGAATTTCTTAGGTGCTACTGGAAAATGTGGATTTATGCCAACAATAAAGACAAAATGAGATTAAATTCTAGTCCTCAGAATTCGAAAGCACAGAAGAATCTTCTTATGAATGACAATTCTGTATTTTGGAGAGGTTTTAAATATAAAATGTTCTCTAGACCGTATGTTGTGATATATCCAAAGAACCTGAAAATATGATCCTCTGTCTTTCCTAGTTTCTCACAGTTCTGGTATGATGACGTTCTTTTTTGATTCACTCTCTGCTCTATTTTGAGAGGCAGTTTTCCATCTGAAATTAAGGCATAGTACTAACAATATGACACATACAGCATGGTATTGTTTGCAGCCAGAAAATGGTTGCTAATGCACCACAAAAATTTGGAGGAGATAACACTGAAATCTTGGCTTGCTTCAGCCTCCCACTTACAAACTGCTGATCTGGCAGCATGTAGACATAGACTTACACCCAGAAATTTGGGCAAATCTAAGCTAAATGTAATGCAATCATTTGTACCTGCAAAGAGTAGTCCTGACTTAACTTGCTTTGACTACTTATAAAAGTAACTAAAATTACTCTAGATTTGCATTTCTGATCCTTGTCTATCAAGTTTGGTTTGCAATAGAGATATGATATGCAGATATATGTACATACCTGTATTTTGCTTTCACTTTGTCATCTTAACTTCATTGCGATAAAAATTTTATATTGAGAAGATAATACAGTTCAAATGCACGAGTACATCTTTATTTAGCTTTGCATTAAATTTTTTAATCTTTTTCATTAAGGGACATACATGATTTAGCTTTCTCAGGTAAATTTGACTATACTGACTAAATCTTTCTCTGAGCTTTTTTGCAATATAAATCAGTGAACTTTTCTGGATTTTTCAATCTGCTTTGCATTGTAGTTCAAATCTAGTCACCCTACTGATAATGAATATCTATATATAATAATAAAATTATCACAGCTGAAATTAAAATATTATTCCAATCAAACTAATTGCTTTTAAGGGTGAATTATTACCGTAGTTATTCATGTTTAAACACATATTAATGAAAGACAATTCTTTTAAGCGCATATTGTGTGTTCTTAAATTCTGTCATATGAGGCTTTCCCCTTAATTTAGAAGTCTTCTATTTCTTCTAAGTGGGTAGAGAAATGTAACTTTGTGTATTAGGCTTAGAACAGTCTTTTTCTTGCTCACGGAGAAATGAGATTTTCCAGGCGTTTTGAGACAATCATCACTCAGAAACTGCCCTTCTCTAACAGTCTTAACTCATTTTTTTGAAGCCAGAGTTGCAAAATTTATTGACAAAACATTTGTTTCCATTTCCATGTGTGTAAAATAAAACTCTGGCTTTTGTTTATGCTGCTTATAATACGTGTCGATAGACTATATGTAGGAGGGCAAATTTAAAGTCAGGTTGTGCAATAAGCTTCCTGTGGGGCTGCTCCCAAATACCACTGTGTGCAGTTTCCCTCGTGTGGCTGCTCAGCCAGTCTGACTCCTGGAAAGGTCGCTTATTGTATTTGTGTGTCACATTGGGTAAAGTATTAGGTATTCATGTGATCATTTACAAGTCGTATGCATTTATAGCCACTTTGATCAACTCCCCTGCTCTTGTCCCAACGGGACTTAAGTGGAGTGAATTTACAATCCCAGACCTCTAAAGAATATCAAGTTGTGCAGTTTTTAGTACAACTTGCAAGGGAAACTTCTTTTAAAAAAATTTTCATGTTTTTTGTCTTCTCAGAATGTGCACAAGCAGTGCTAAAAGTTAGCTTTGTTGAAGAGCAGGCCTGGGCACAGTTCAGCGCTGGTGCCGATTAGAGATATCTTGCAAATCTAAGGAATGAAAATGGAAACTTTATGCTCTAAGGGAAGAATCCTTGATTTCCACTGGCACATGCTTTTAGCTCACAGCAGACTTTAAGCTTATGACACTTTTTATATGTTGGAAATCTACTTTGCATAATTTGAGAGGTTTTAAAAAAATATTATACTATTCCTTTCCCTCAGGGCCCTCTGCAGTTGGAATCTTCGTACTAAGGGAGCCTGTTTCTACAGGCAGATGGATATGAGAAATAATGCTAATAAAATTTGTAAAACTCTTTTTAACATTTTTATAGGAATATATTTGTAAAATATATATAGAATACAGGATGAATGATGCCATTTTATGGCTTAATATTGCTCAGTTAGGATGACTTGCATAGCTCCCTCATGGTTGTGCCACTGTTTATTTTATCCATTACAAACTCATGTTACGTATTTTATATAAACATAAATATTTGTATGTGTGAGGGACTAGAATGAATGTATACTCAAACAGAATACATATGTGTACATACTCACACATGCACATAATTATATATAGAAAAGTATAGCTTTTGGGTTAGAAGGCAAGAAATCTCAGAAACTGTTGTACTGTTTTTTACTGTTTCATTTAATGAAGTCCTATTTTCCTTTAAAATATTTCTTCACAACTTCCAATGAAGTCATTTGGATATGATTCTTTATGACATATTAGAAGAGCCAAACCACTGACTATTAAGCTATAAACACTTAACATCACAGTGTTAAATGTGCATACTTTGCAAGTGGTCA
Source organism: Cnemophilus loriae (assembly GCA_013397755.1). Lineage (NCBI taxonomy): Eukaryota > Metazoa > Chordata > Aves > Passeriformes > Corvidae > Cnemophilus > Cnemophilus loriae. Next base: position 487,524 of record VZTF01003806.1, on the reverse strand, counting down.
ATTGTAAGAGTTTCTGCCTCTATTTTTCAGAATTTTTAAGTTTTATTCTTACATTCTTTGTCCTTCTGTGGAATATTCTGTTCTTTTTTTTTTTTTCCTGTTTGTTGTTTTGTTACCTCATTATGCATTTTATTAAAAAAAAAACCACACACACACACACACAAAATATTTTTACCATACTATGGTACAATGTAATGTAAAAGTCATGTAGGTGTAGGAAAAGGAATGAAGGTGAGAATAAATATTAAGATAAATAAGCAAACATTAAGGAAATATGGAAGTGGACTCCAACCGGTAGGAACAGCTACAGAAGTAAAAAATAAACTGTTGGCTGCGGGAAGAAGGCATGGAATTGACAGTGTCTCCTTCTTCCATACTCTTCGGTGTGATTACCTCAGTCTGGGGAAAGTTACAGTGTAGCTGATACTTTGCTTATCTCCACCTTTTGGCCTTCAGGGTTAAGACTGGAGAGATGTTCAAGCCAATGTGCATTCTCTGAGAAAATGAAGGGGACTTTGAGACAGCTATTGTTTTGCTGTGGTTGCCTCTTCCCTTTGTAGAATGGCTGCTTTCTCAAGCCACCTCCAGTTAGTTTTACACCATAGCTGCCGATTTTTTGCACACCCTATTAATTCTGGACTACTTGGCCACTCACTTTTCTTCCTTCTTTTTATCTTATCTCTTCTTAATGACACTTCTTCCATGCCATAAAACTACATTTAAGGAATAAATTATATTTGACGCTAGTGCTCATCGCTTCTTCACATGTGTGTCTGCTTTACTTAGAAGCTATACAGTTAACATAAACCAAGGATTTGTTTGCCAGTCTAGCTCAAGAGGAGGTTTATTGGTCCTTACTATTGTAAGCTTGAATCTCCACAAGAAATTAAAAAGTCAGTTAAAGGAAATCTTAAGGAGGAAAAAAATTATGCAATTTATAAGACTGTAGAAAACATTTTAAAAGACAGAGATTCAGTGAGAATGATACTAAAATACGCAAAGGGAGATGAATCAAAATGCATAGGGTTGCAAGACTTAAAGATGGTTGGAGGAGTCACTAAACATCTGTGAAAAACAGAAGCAAAAGTGTAATGCCATTAGATATTGTGGGAATTACATTTGAGATAAATATAAGCACAAGAAAAAGTTGGTAGAAAATTACTCTGTCATCTAATCTTGCTGGCTAGTGAGAATCTATATGCCTATTAAGCTCTGAGTGGTTAGCATCTTGGAAACCCTGCTGAAGGACACGAAGACATCACAGTTATTAGGAGTGAAATGGGACACGATAGCTCTATTAGAACCCCCATTTCTAATAGTCCTTTCCTGCTCTCTGAAGCGGTCAGCATGGCATCTGTCTATTTCTTCACTGTAAATGGCTGAATATTCTCTGCAAATAATGCAATCAACTACATTACTGATAATGCTTATAAAATCCTTGGTGGCTGGGAAAGGACTTTTGTTACCTTGGATGTCAGTTCTAGTGGAAAATAGCATACAGATTTAACAGGTCCTGTTGTATATGCCTGTGATTACAGTGCCCAGAATGGAGTTAAGGCTTATTATTATTAAAACTTATTATGACTCTAAAACATAGTTTCATATGCAAAAAAAAATCTGTTACAAATTTGGATGTCTGGCTTACTTGTGAAGTAGGACACCTCTCAATAGGGGTCTAGCTGGGAGAAAGAACATGAGTGACAGATGAAAGCATCACTGAGATATGTAGTCCTAAAAGAGTTGTCCATTGTGAAAGACATACTGATTTGAAAAAATGCTGTTAAAAGTGATCTGGAGTATTTTCGTTTTGTATGCCCATGTGTTTCAGGCCAAAAGCATAGACCATTAATTAAAGACATTAGTCAAATGTACTTCAGGTTTCTTCTGAAATGACTTTAAAACTTGCATTTACACATTAGATGTCATATCAGACCTATAGACTTCACAGCATCAACCAAAAATGGACTTAATTATCTTACTTTGCTGCTTGCTCTTTTTTTTTTGTCTGTTTGTTTTTTTCGTACAGAATTTTTGTTGTGTCTGATCACTCTACAGGATTACGGTGCACTTACATGAATTGCACCTTACTTGGCTTTTTCAATATACTTTATAATCAGAGTTACTCTGGTTATTTGAGTTATTAAACTCAAAGAAGTATGTGCTGGTATATCTAGCACTGAGTAAATCATCTTACAAGTCATGCCTGCATGCCAATGTACACACATCCTGGAGTCCCTTGGTCTCATTACTTGGCATCCTTTCTGTGCACATTCAGATCTTGCCAATTCAGCTTGCTCTGTAGCAGTATTTCCTCTCAAGTTTACTGAAATATTTAAATGGCAGATATTCTTTCAATTCTTCAGTTTTAACATCTAATTGCTCCCCTCATTTTCTCTCTCCCACTCCTTTGTGTTTTTACTGTTCACTTTTAGTCAGCTGAGATCTGATGTCCTCAGTGCAGGGACACTCTTTCCACTCTTTAATTCCCTTCCATGTAACTCTCTTTATCTGTGCTCTGTGTCTCATTTTATTCTTAGTGGGTCATTTCCTTTCCATTCCTGATTGAACTTCACCAATTTTCTTTTCTCTCTTCTTTTCCAGACTCTCACTGTTTTATTGCTTTGGCAGCATGAAGTGTCTAATTTGCTTTCCATCCCCCTTTTTTAACTCCACTGGCCAGCTTTACCTTTTACTCTGTTCTTTGTTCTTGTTATGCCTCTTCCCTGCTTTCATCATCTACCACCTCCACTCTGATTGTACACACTGAATACGGAAACAGTCGGCAGTCAGCTTCATCAGTGCTAATGTCCTTTGAATGAGTCAGAACCTATGGAGTGAATGAAATGCAGCCCAGTTTAATATGGTCAAGCTGTCCCTTTCTCTAAGTGCATGAGTCCCAATTATATTTCTTGATGTCACCATTTTCAGTGGCCTTGTGGAATAGTAGAGTCCCTTACACTGTTTCTTGGCACAGATACTGTCATCTGTACACTTCAGTGTTTGGGTTGGGTTTTTTTTGGAAGGGAAAAAAGGAGTTGCAGTTAGAGAGTCTTACCTTCTCTTTGTTTTCTCTTTATTCTTCTAATTCCCATTCCTAAATTTCATTATTCTCTTTCTGATGCCTTTTTTAAAAAACTTTTAGCACCTCTACGGCAAGAACAAGAAAATCCTGCTTATCAAACTTGATTTCCTTTTCTGACAAGGTACCCCACCTAGCTGATCAAGTGAAGCCAATTGATGTAATCTTTTTGGATTTCAGTAAAGCTTTGGACACTGTCTCTCACAGGATCCTTCTGGACAAAATGTCCAGCACACAGCTGATAAACATGTGGGATGGGTGAGCAACTAGCTCACAGATCAGGCACAAAGGGTTACAGTGAATGGGGTGACAGCAGACTGGGGACTTGTCACTAGTGGGGTTCCACAGGGCTCCATCCTCGGCCCTGTGCTCTTCAACATCTTCATAAATGACTTGGACACAGGACTGGGAGGGATACAGAGCAAGCTCACAGAGGATACAAAACTGGGAGGAGCTGTTGAGTCCCTTGAAGGCAGGGAGGCCCTGCAGAGAGACCTCGACAAATCAGAGGGCTGCGCAATCACCAACCATACGAAGTTCAACAAGGTTGAACAAGGTACCAGATTCTGCACCTGGGGAGGGACAACCCTGGATGCACAGACAGGCTGGGAAATTAGATGTTGGAGACCAGTGCCACAGAAAAGGACCTGGGGGTCCTGATTGATGCCAAGTTGAACATGAGGCAGCAATGCCCGGGCAGCCAGGACGGCCAACCCTGTCCTGGGGTGCATCAGGCACAGCATCGCCAGCCGGGCAAGGGAGGGGATTGTCCTGCTCTGCTCTGCACTGGGGCAGCCTCACCTCGAGTGCTGGGGGCAGTTTTGGGTGCCATAATACAAGAAAAAGATAAAGTGATTAGAGAGTGTCCCAAGGAGGGCAACGAAGATGGTGAAGAGCCTTGAGGGGAAGCTGTATGAGGAATGGCTGAGGTCCCTTGATCTGTTCAGGCTGGAGGAGGCTGAAGGGGAGACCTCGTCGCAGTTACAACTTCCTCATGAGGGGAAGAGGAGGGGCAGGCACTGATCTCTTCTCTGTAGTGACCAGTGACAGGACCTGAGGGAGTGGCCTGAAGTTGTGCCAGGAGAGGTTTGGGTTGGATATTAGGAAAAGATTCTTCCCTCAGAGAGTGGCTGGGCACTAGAACAGGCTTCCCAGGGAAGTGGTCACAGCACCAGACTGACAGAGTTCAAGAAGCCTTTGGACAGTGCTCTCAGGCACATGGTGTGACTCTTGGGGATGGTCCTGTGCAGGATCAGGACTTGGACTTGAGGATCCTTGCGGGTCCCTTCCAACTCAGCAAGTTCTGTGATTCTGTGAACTTTGGAAGAAGGGATCTGTTCTTGAAGCTGCATTAGTCAGGCTTGGCATTGCAGTGATTTCTCTCAACTGCAGGAAACCATAGAGTGGTTTCCCTGGGATTTGTGATACCTGGTCAATTGACTGTGGTATCTTAAAAACATACAAGCACTCACTGAAAAAAAGAATCATTTTAAGGTCAGTTATCTTCGTGGATTCTCTGCAATGTAATGCATCAGGAATACTTCTATCCGTCTTTCCCTTAGATACTTAACAGGTACGTTTCTTCTGCCCATCTGCTTATTTTTTCAGGACTTGTGATGATTTTAATTTGTACTTCTCTGCATAATCAGTCAATGTGTTAAAAAACTGTGTGAATGTGTGGCATAGGAAGGTGAGGGAAGAGACTGTCAGATCATTTTAAAAAAGTCCAGCTCCTGAAGCGTAATGTCTAACGTCCTAAATGTCTTAGCTGCAGCTCAGGATTTTTTTCCATACTGCCATTCTGCTGATGCAGGAAAAGGCAATTGCATTACTTTCCTGGTGACTTAAATTAGTAGTAATTACATATATGATGTTACTAGATTCTCAGCATCCTGCATGAGGACAGTTATGGTTGGCTTATTGATTACTTCATTAATTCCTTTCAGAGGACAAAAGCTTAAAAATTACTTTAAGATTTTCACATATAGGCTTGACAGTCTGAAAGATGTCTTAATGTCTAATTTACAGTTCTTTGAAATCACCAGCTTTTCTAAACTTATTAGTTTCAACAGTTATTAGGAGATAAAAGTCAATTAGCACTTGCAGTATATACCATGAAAAGATATTTCCCCAAGGTGTAAATGTGTTACTTAGTAAGAATGCTAGCCAGTTACATCTTGTCAGTACCCAGAATGTGAAAGCTTTGGATACATCTAAATAATGAGAAAATCAGTTTACACTTCACATACTGCAGTAAGTCAATAAACAAAACTTCCCACTGGAAAGCTATGAGGTACACTGTGTTGTCTCTCCCGTTAAGAGGCGGATACCATAAAAGACTGTGAAACTTCTACATGCATATAGTGAGTAGATGAAAGGAATGACTTTCAGTGAATATATTAATATTTTCTAACCTTCTTAAAGTGAGATATTTATTCCCTGGAGAGGGGGAAAACCCTACTTTACTGAGATTGCTAGCTGGGCCAGGGAAGGTTGGTTGTTAGCATTAAACTTCTAACCATTTCATCCTTCTGTTGTGGCTTTATGTTAGAGGAGACACGTGCTTTCAGCCTGGTTCCCACTTTCATGCAGTTTCATCATTCCTTCTGGCTTCTTGTTCATTTGGTCCTTTGGCCATTCTTTTTATATCAAATGAAAAGAGATCAGCTTTTCAGGATAAGTCCTTTTGTAAGAAATGTCAACCCAGCAACCTTCTGTCTTTGCTTTTAACTCCTTACTTTAATGTTTGGAAAGACCTTTGCTTTCCTGAAAGGAAACAGCCATTGAGGGTGAATCTCTCTCTCTTTCCTTTGCTCCTTTTTTTTTTTTTTTTTTTTTTAATTCTGTCTGGGAGAATAATTTCTTCTCAATCCATGGAAAAATAGACGCACATGGATTTTCATATCTTGGCAGATCCACAGCAATCCCATCAGAAAAACCTGCAGAAGGTAACAAGCTCTTAATTGACGTTCAGTTTAAAATGGCAAAATAAACTTGCTTTAATTGGGTCAGGATCATAGGAGCTAGGATTTAACTTACACAGAGATGAGTCACCGTCATGAACGAATGCAAGTAGCAACTGCTATTTTGTTGTCACAAATCAAAAGATGTACAGAGGCAGGCAAGATGATATGTTAAAAGGTCATGTACTCAGAATCAGAGTAACGAAAAATATTTACTGTGATTAAGAAAAGGAGCTGAAAAGTAGTAGGGAAAGTTTTATCTAGAGTGTTCTTTTATGGTTTTTCTTTTATATGAATTTGTATGTGTGATAAAAGAAGCTTACAGTGTTTTTGCATCTCTATGGTTATTTGCTTAAGTGAAATACTAGCTATAAAATATATGCTTTTTAAATACTTGTATCTAGACAGGTAGGAATGTGGGAGGGTTTAAATTAAGAAATTAAATATTAGATGTTCTTCAGAATTATGTGAACTTTCCATTATTTATGACCGACTTACAAAGCTGGGAGGTGTATTTTACTGACAGGAGAGGATAAAGAAGATTAAATGGCAATATTATCATTCTTATAATGAAGGCGATCTACTCTTTGTGTATGCTTACCTAAGAAAGGTGAATTTCACCTTTATACAGACAGTCTTGTGGAAGACTGCTCCTGTAGCATTGTGGAGGACTAGGTTTTCTGATTGAATGTTAGCCATCATGAGCAAATGGGTTCTAATAACTGTCATGTAAAATGTTAAGAAGATGTTTAGAGATGGATTCTCCACTACCTTCCACTTTGTCCAGTAATTTCCGTCTGTACAGTTGTATATCCATTTCACAGAGCTGTAAAGATGGAAAAAGGCTGAAGCTTAGTGTCAAGTTTTCTCACTCCCATTCTCCCTCAGTAGTGGTGTATGTGGATGGCTGCAGAACTACAAAGTCGTGTTTACAATGCCCGGGCTGTATAGAGCAGAAACACTTGGGAAAACATTTTCCTCTCCTGTTTCTCAGTCTCAATTTGCAGTACTGCTACTTAATTCCATTTCATGTATTCCAAATTTACCTTTATCTTAATATAATTAAATAACATTCTCCTCCGTATTTTTTGAATAGCATTCTACCTCTATTTTATCCATACATTCAGATGTAGTTAAAAACTAGTAATACTGAATTGCTTCTACTGAGTGGGATGTCACAGCAGAATAGTTCAAGTGTCTTGCTGCGGTGCCGAGCTTGAACCTTGTCCTGAGCTTTTGCTTTAACACCACTGTTTCACTGGGGACCTTGTCCTTTGAGCTAGGAAATCAAAGGCTTCTGCACACATCAGCCACGTGATTTTATTGTGTGCTATCAGCCACAGAAAGTGACCTAATATTTTTTTTTTTTTTTTTTACCAGTGACAGAGAAATGGTCAAATGGCCTTTTGTTTGTATGAAACATTTTGTGTACAAAACTGAAAGTATTTTGCATTTAATATTTGATCAGGGTTTTTAAAAATTCTATAAAAATCTTAACACTTGAGTAATTTTTATTCGTATAAAGATCATGCTGTAGTAGAGCTAGCCTCCCCTCACCCGCTGCTGAATCCCTATTAAGATATTTCTCCCACCTTTTAACTACATTTGTCATTGGAGATTTCCACCAAATTCTATTAAATTCTGGTACTCTGCACAGTAAATAGCCATGAAAGCACCGTGCTTCTTAGCACAAATCCTCAATCCCCCACTAACACCTTATATTACAACTGTCTAATTACCATGTTCTGCAGTAACCTTTTGGGACTTCCATAGGTAATTAGAACTCCAGAGCGTTTCTGCAATAATCCAGTAAGGACCTCTTAAGTAGAAAGAATTATGTGGTACTAATATTTTTGCACCCACGTGTTCTTCACAGTTAATTGTTTCAATTAATATTTGGCAGCAATGAAGAAATTCATAGAGGTTCATAAACTGAGACAGTTCTCAGGAAACTTTTAAGGCAAATGAGTTGTAGTTGTGGTCACTTAAAGATGCAGGGCACTTTGGAGAAAATTAAATTCCTGGTGTGTCAAGATATTGCAACAGCAGATTTTCATATTACTGCTAGGAGAGATGCCTTAACTTGCCCCATTCCTGTAAGACTGCAGTGTTTGGGTAAATTCTCTTTTCTTTCCTTGGAAGTTTTACCAAGTCGTTGTAGATGAAAAATACTGCGTGGGTTAAAAAGCATGGTGAGTACAGGCTGATAGTGTTCTACAGACATGTCTTTGATGACAGAATAGAGAGAGCTAGTAGAGAGAGCTATTGAGATGTTTCCTTGATCCTGGATGTCTTTATTTCACTTCAGTCTCACCTTCTCTTTGTCATTCCTTTCAGACTTAAGGATACCACATACTATGCAGCTACAAAGGCCCTGTGTACACTGCACATGCCGCACACACTGGCAGTGTGTGCTTCAAACCTTGGATCTAAATACTACTTACTGTATTTACTAATTATTGTGGTTCTTCATCCCTTTTCAGTCAGTGTCAGGCCAGTGGTATTTCTGTGGATTTATGACAATGTCATCTGTGCAAGAAAATTACTCCGTCATTCATGGAGTACACAGGGATGTAGAAAACAGCTTTGAGCCCAAAAGCACATGTCGTGCCTCCCTGCTTCCTGCTCCCCTCAGCCTTTGGGCAACCCTTCTGCGCCCTCACTTTGGTGCTTCCTAGGGGATCCCTCATCCCTTTGGAGAGGCCTCAGACATACCCAGTTATTCTGACACCAGGACAGAAGCAGCAGCCCAAGAAAGACCAACAAGAGAGAGCGGGCATGTGAGGGGCACAATAAGAGTTGGTGCATTTCTTCCCCTTGTGCCCAGACCTGGTTTCCTTTTCACACTGTCCTTTCCACACTGTCAAGTATATCTCTCTGTTGGACAGAAAGATCTAATGCTTTCCAAATCTGCGTGTCTCATCATAGGTACCAACGTGTTTCATTAGTTAGCTCCCAGTAGGGTGATGGCTAAAATTTATTACTTTACTGTCAGTAAGATAACGACTACATTTTACAGTTGTTTGCCATACCCTTTTACTCTTAAAATCTCAGATTTTTGTTCATGGTTGTTTTCTGCTTTCTGTGTAATTGTAATTCTTGTTTAACTATAATATCCTGTAAAATAAGGAGAGGTCTGGAAGAAGTCATTGGACAGGTTGATTAGAAGGTCACTTATTTTTCTTGCATTAAAAGGGCAGAAGAACAAATGCCATTCCAATTTATCATCATATGTAACCTTTGATTAAACAATTTTTTGCTATATCAGTGTGAGTGGCTTTAGGCTTCAGAGTAGATTACTGAAATTAAGAACTTTAGCACAAAATAAAGAGTCATTTGTTTAGATGATTATTAAATTTAAAAGTCCAGTCTGGAAGTAACCTTAATTAAATGTAAAATTGAGTCCACTGAACCTCTGTGCATTTTCAAATCAGAGCATGATGCTTCCCTAAAATATCATAAATTGCCCCTATTCTGCCAGTTAATTCTGTTGTTTTGCAGCCAAGATTACAAGTTAGACTTGATTAAAATAAAACGAGCTGTTTCTTAGAATGTGATCCATGAACCCTAGTCAATACAGTCTTTCCTTAATGGCCTTCCATTATCAAGTATGAATTTAGTTTGATTTATGTTGCAAAGTTTCCAAATAGAATGCATTATAACAATCTTAAAATTGTAAGAATAATAGATCTGTATTTATGTGATTTCTCATTGTTCGTACAGCTTTGAGAAAGTGCTATATTTTCCTCTTGGTGTGTCTAAGAGCGTAAAAATCAGGTACATAGGTGAGTGAGTGTGCACGGACATGGGGAACCACATGAGTTTTGCCGTGAAAACAGACAGTCACCATGTAAAAATTCACAGTACATTCTCAGAGAGGTAGTACAAAATGCTCTCAGAGAGAAAATACATCACCAAAAGAATCCCTCCATGGTGACGAACGTTTGAATAATGTCCATAGAAATCGCTATTCTCAGTGAATGGGCTGTGGCCTCTGTTTCTTACTGAACAAAAGAAAATTTACTGGCTGCCACACAGTGTGGGTAAAACTCAGATTTAGTGATACCAGCAGCAAAGGCAGCAGAATTTACATGTTTTCACAGGACAGGATTTTGACAAGCTTTTGTATATTTGTACAGCCCACAGCAAGGACACAGTCACTGTTGCTGTATTGCTGGATAAGTTCTGGATCTGATGTTTTTTTCCCTTTGTTTCTTTGTTAATTTTTAATTTTTTAATTTATAGTCTTTGGAGATAAACCATTCCCATTAAATGCTTACTACTTTGTTCTTCTCCAAACAAATCTGGAAAATAAATCTGATTCTAGGTGTGCAAATTTTATAGGTATTCTCTGAACCTCCAGGAAATCTTAGCTGAAGATAGATGCCTTTTTTTATAGGTGTACAGCTTGTTCTCCTATGACATAGAATTAAAATTTCCACAACGAATAAAAAAGCAGTACTTCTTGGCATAGCAAAAGTGAGTGTATGCATTATGCACACAGAAGCGATTTGCCTGTCCATGTGAGTCCTCACTTCTCTGGGACCGAACTTTGAAATTTCTTCATTTTCTCGTAGTTCTGTTTAACAGTAAACAGAAACTATGTACCTGCCGTTTCTTAAAGTTGGGGGTGGGGTGGGAGGGTGCTGGTGAATAGACACACACCATTGATCCCTTTCATGGATCCATTCTAGTTCTGGTGGTCCTGGGCAGCCAGTACATATAACCCATGCCAGCTCAGTCACAAGCCTGAACAGTAGTCTTCATAGGAGTACAAAATGGGTAGACAAATGCCCGTTTCTTCCCAGGGAAGGCAAACCTCCCTGAATGTATTGACACTTTGCTATGAAGAAAGTCTGTAGAATCTCCGCTTTGGAGGCAATCCAATGTTTTTGCAAGGGCTAAATGAACTACTCTCTAGACCCAGCTTTGTACAATTTGCTGAGCTCAATGAACTCTTTTCTTTTCTCCTTTCCTCCTCATACTTCTTTGTTACTTTTAACAATGTGTAGTAGAAAAATTGGCAGTTACTCAATGAAATCACTGTTCAGCTTACACCAAAAGGAAGATTTTTTTTGTGAATTTGCACTTCTAAGAAGATGTCACAGTTTTCAAACGAAGTGGTGAGACTCTGAGTTAATGCTTTTTGAATAGCTTGAATAAAAGGTTGCCCCTGAGTCTGTAAAACAGAAGCAGTGAGGCACAGTACCTCCTGGAGTTCCCTTTGGCCAGTTTGTCTTTGCTCTGCCCTTAACTTGGGTCTTTGTCTGCTGGGCACAATCTTGAGCAAAGTAGTCCTCAGTACAGCGTGGAAATATCAATGGAATGCAGGCTCTGACTGATTTATTCTTCCTCCCTTTTTTTTGTCTACATTAAAACAGAGTTGGCTCACAGTATTTCTTTGCTCCATCATTGCTTTTCTTTGGGGCTTATTCATTTAAACTTCAGGAGGAAAATGCCACATTTGGGGTTTTTTTTTTCCTTCTTTTTTTTTCCTGTTATTTCTGTACATTAATGCTGCTTGTAACATGCCGTTTCTATCACAATTGTATGTGGCTACCAGAAAAAACCTGCTTCTTGGCTGTAATGTACAAAAAACTATTCAAAGCATAATTAATGAAGTGAAGCAAAGTGACTCAGAGGTGACATTTGTTCTCCTGAAGATTAAGTGGACTTTGTGAAAACCCTGATGAGGATGTAAGAGAACAAAGGAAAGGAAAAAAATGTAGGTAGGATTTTGCTGGTTTTGTATGTGTGCTAAAATGGAGATCTTCAGCAACATGCAACACGGCTTTTCCTTTCTATTTAGGATTCCCCCCACCTCAGTCTCTGAAGTATGAATGTATGTATTTTCTTTGCTAGAATAAATAAGGAACATGAGTGTCCAGTGACTGTGATCTTCGTTAAAGTTCTGGAATCCTTTTTGTATAGAAATACCAAATTTATAATACTATCATTTGTATTGCACCATTGATATTGGAATGAAATCTGTCATTTTAAAATCCATTTAATGCTAATAAGGAGATATTTCCAAGGCACCATTATAATCTACACCCATGATCGTTTTCTCAGTAAAGCATTGGCCATTAGAGACAAGTTGAGTTGATCCATTCTTGCTCCTGATATTGTGAAATTAAAATATGACAACCATCCATATGGAATACTTTTGGCAGGTTCACTTTATGGCTAATAAAAACTAGGAAAAGAAGAGAGATCACATTAACAGGTGATTGTAAAGATGTACTTTCTGGGTACTTTGTATCTTTTCCCAAAAGAGTGGTGATACTAAGACATACTAATTAAAGGAAAAATTTTCATAAATTGTTCTATATGTTATTAAGATCCTCAACAGGATGGTGTTCCATCAGTTCTGCCTAAGTACATAATTCTGTTATTTCCTTTTGTTAGAAAATAGAGTTGCCATAACAACTTCATGCAAATTTCATGTGACTTATATAGAACGCTATTTTTAGAAGTATTTAGAATTTTGGTTGCTTTAAACCGAAAAATATTTTTATGTAGATAGCACTTTTGTCTTCATCTCTTTCGCTTTTTATGATAAGAGAATCCAGTGTTTTGTTTCCTTCAATAAGCTGAAGAAATAAAAGGGTTTAAAAAAAAATTATTCCCCAAAACACAGTTGAAGTAAGCAATCGTATTTTCCAGATTAAAAAATCATCTTCATAGCCTTTGGTCTATGACCTAAAGGTCTGAACATTGATTTGTTGGATCAAAAATAGTGAATAAAGAAGTTAGGTTGTTCCTCTCGATTACTGCTGAAGGATTAGGTTAGACTATCACTAGACATACCCACCTAGCAGTAACGAGCCACCTTTTCGTGTGCCTCAGCAGTCTCTAAGTGAAACAGGTATTGAGAACCCCTTAAAGCATTCTAGGAGTTCAGGCATTAAAACATTGAAATATGGGTTGTAGCTGAATTTGGTGCAATGTTTTTGGTTTAGCTTTAAAAAAAAAAAACATGAAATGCTTTTTGGAAGATTATCTGCTGCATGACCTATTTTTGTACATCCTAGCATAATTTAGCACTTTGTTATGTGCTTAAAATGAGACCAAAAAAGGAAAGGGTGAAATACCTGTTGCAGTTTTGTACCTGTTTTTTTTTTGTTTGGTTTTTTTTTTTGAGGCTTAACATTCTGGTACATTATATCAGTCTCCATCAGATGAATTCAGTTGTCATAGCTTTCAATATTTATGGTACAGGATTTTTTCCAAGTTCACAATAATTGTGCCCCTGTGCTATAGCAGAAAATATACCAGAGGCTTATCTTTGATCTTCTGATAACTATCCAAGTGGGAAGCTTGGTAGTTTGTTGTCGTGAATATATTACTTGAGTTTTTGTCATAGCTAACAATCAACGAATGAACTTTGCAAAGTTCACTCTGGTTTTGATTTTGGATTTTTTAAAATATTTTTCTTTAATATGTATGATGTTCTATATAAACTCCTATTTTACTTGCTTAATGCATTAGTGGTTATTTTATCTACTTAATGTTTTGATGCCTTCACTACCTTTGTTTTTATTGTGTTCCTCTAGTACTTGCCTTTTACATATCATTTTTCTTTTGCAAAGTAAGAAACAGGATCTGTTTTCTCTGGACGTATTTTTATATGACTTCTAAGTAGTACCTGCTGTAATTGAAGAAACTGAATGTTAAAAACCAATTTGCAATTTGTCATAATTAACGTATTTTGTTGTTTTAAAGTAGGAAAAAAATTAATCTCTGTCTTTGTGGTGTGTCACACCATTGATTTTTCAAAGCAAACCCCACTGAAATCAATTGAGAGTGCTGCATATAAATTCATGCCACACTATGGTTCTTTATTTATGGGTTTTAATTAAAAGGGAAAAGAGGTTGGAAATCTCAGTACAACACTATGGAGGTCTTTAGGATTTTTGTTTTTTTAAAGTTCCTCCTTTTTTATGATTCCATCAAAATGCCAAATGTTTATCTAGTCATGTAAACGGGATGTGGAAAGTAGATAAATGTAATAAATTGAAGAGCTTACAGCATCATTCAAGCAATTAAAAGGATTCAGCACCACGTCTTCCCTTCTCCATATCCCCACTCCACATTATTCTTATCTGCAGGATTAGACTCCCTATTAGGTCTTCTGATAAGAGTCCTCCTGCTTTCTGAGACTCACAATTCTCAGGGCACAAGGGCAAAGTATTGTGCCTGTGGGTTCATATGTTATATCACGTACTAAATCGAGGGTTCCGGTTGCAGTAAAGATTGAGCACAACCTTTAAGAAGCAAGGCATGGAACTTCATTTTAAACTCTGTGTCATGTTTAGATATTGAACCATGTGCACTGCAGTAAGCTAAAAACACCACTTACTTGCTACAAACCAGTCCCTTATCTGTGAAAACAAACCAGACCATGTTTTCCGTAAAATTAGCACATAAAACAGTCGTGTGAGATCCCAAGTGAAAATGAGATATATTGAATAAAATGTTTTTTCAATGTAGTTACAAATAGCACTTTATTTGTGGATTTCAGTGGGTTTTGCTGGCTTGTGGGGTTTTGTTGTTTTTGTTTTGGTTCGGGGTTTTTTTTCACTGATGTCCAGAATTTTCCACATGAGCACTAGAATCTGTTGCAGCTATTTAGGTCACCCATTGGGTTCATTGCAGTCAGAGGACTAAGGTAACTCCTTAAAGATAAAATATCTCCTCACAGCCTGGAGGTGTCAACTGTGACCAGGGGTCAGCATATAGGTGAGTGGTAGATATTTAACTTGGAGAAAAAGGGATGGAAATTTCCAGTTCTGTACAGACATAATCCCTAAATAAACCAGAGGCCATCAGGGGGTGTCCAGTATCAGCACACCAGAAAAAGTTTATGCTTTCTTTTTCTAGGGCTGCACATTCAAAGATACAAACAGGTATCTGTACTCATTTATACTCACACACATTTCCATTTTTTTTTTCAGCCATGTATATTTTGCCTATATGAATTTGTATGTAGCTAATATGAGTAAATTGCAAATAGTGCTACACTCTGCCATTTTGGACACCACTACATGGGGCAAGTGTTCACTGATAAGTAGAGTTCTCCAGATGAGCTCTTGATACTGTGGCAGTCTATTGAGGTCACCCATTTGGTGACCTTACATCTCTCACCTATATGTTTGTGTCCATCAGCTACAGAAAAACTTTCCTTTCATTTCTGTGCAAAATCTAAGACTCTGCACCATGCGTGGATTTCAAACAGCAACTTGTTCTGGTTGTACAACAGTAGTGTGATCCGGTCAATAATTCTACAGAAATTTAACTCATGGTTCGGGGACAAAAGCACTTTATTTAGTTTTATGGTGATTAAGTTTCTGTGAGGTTACTGCTACCGTAATTTAAAGGAAGCAAGTGCAAGCTATCTGTATTTAGACCAAATTAGTTCCAGCAATATTTCTTTTTATTTATCAACAATGAATTGGCTAATGTATCTTCTTCCATTTCAAAAGGACAGTAATGATTTAATCACAATAGTACATCATGCCAGTATAAGCCAGGGAAACAAGGTTGATTTGTTTACATGTTCCGGTTTGCATTACTTTTGTGATATGGTCTTTAACAGTAGAGAGAGGGTCTATTGAATTGATCCTCAAGATAAACCAAATAATAATAATTTTCTACCAGAAAAAAAAAAAATCTCCTCAGATGAAATTTATGCTCCAGGTTGTAACCTGGAGCTGCATTTTGTTTTCCACATGTCACATTATACAGACTTGTCAACAGAGATTTTGTAAAGGGAAACTAACACCAATTAGTTCCATCAGAAATTTATGGTTTAAAAGTATTGCGGATTTCTAGTTTTTTGGAATCCAAGCCAATCCTTCTTGTAAATATAATAAAGACAGTCCAAGTACCTCATAACTTCTTAGCATCACCAGCAGCAGCTATGCAACATCTGAGGTATAAATATTTCCTTACTTAACTGAGTTTAAGATCACATTTTGCAGTCACAATCAAATAAAAGGGGTGTAGGTTTTTCTATGGATGTCAGTGTTTAAACAAATGACAAGCAGCCCACCAGAACTGTGAATAATGAGGAAAGAAAATGAAAAAGTTCATCAGCATTAAAAGCTTTGAAAGCAAAAGCAGCAATATTTGGAAAATTGAATGTTCAGTTGGGATAGCTGTTCAGGAAAAATGTATAACTAAACTGGACTGTCTTGGAAATTGGATTTCAAAACTCTTTGTTCTTTCAGTTGAAGTATGGTCATGTTTACTTTATAAACACTTGCTTCTCCACTTCTGTTTAAGGCTAGGAAATAGAAATATGTTTGAATGGAAAAATGAGTAAGTAATGTAGATTTGTAGGTCAGCATTCTGTTTGATCTGTATGAGAAGCTAAGTAGTTTTTTACTTGCTGCACAAATTTTTTTTACGGGACAACACCCTCCATTCTGTAGACCTAAAATTCTGGCTGTTTTATGGGGTGAATTCCTTCCTTTTGATATATGTTTGAGAGTTTCTTTGAAAACAAAACTTTGCTTTTTGAATGGAAATGCAGTTTTAGGTTCAGAAAATACAGACCAGCATGGGTTTTGTCATCTTGTGATAAGTCTGACTTTACTAGGGGGTAAGATGGGCATGTGTGGTAGCACCCACAGTTCTAAATCTGTGCCATCATAACTCACAAATTCTGTCATTCCGGTCTTCCTGGCAGTATGCAGTAATGAAAAATGTCCAAGAAGTAATAGTGGAGGAGCTTCTCCTCAAAATTCTGCAGCAGACTATCTATAATGGATCATTTCCAAGAGGATTTGAGATTAATATGACTTTTCCTTTTACTCTTACACTGATGAGATGTGTCATTATGCTCAGTCCTATTTAATACATGGGCCATACTACGAGATTTAATTTATTTATTGTGTAGGTGATTTCCATTTCCTTTTATTTACCCTTTAGGCAAGGTAGCCGACTACGCAGCAGCCCCTGCTGTTTGGAAGGGACATGAATGGATGTCTGAAACTTAGTTTATTTGGCATAAGAAATTGAGCCAGTCAGAGCAGCTTCAACATGGCTTAATAAAAGAGAAGTAAATCTGTATGAAAAAAAATCTTCTAGGCCATATATATAACAAATCTTGTTGCATCTTGTTTAATTTGGGGAGATTGGTCACTGTCCCAGAAAGGTCTGGTAAGGCAGGTACAATTCACTGCTTTTATATTCAAATTGTTTTTTAAATGTCTAGATAAATACTGACACACTTTCTACATACAAAGCTACTTGAAATTACTGCTGTATTTAAAAGGTACAGCCTCAAACAATCCTGCAAGATTCATTTTTTTTTAATGATTTTTTCATCTTTGAATTACCCAGCACCTAATGCTAGGGATTAATGGTTCTTTAAAATGACAGACCAGAAGTTTCCAACATGGATATAAGGATACATTTTTGCCACACTGAAGACTCTAAACATCAAATTTTCTGCATGTATTATAAAATTAATGATATTTTTTTGCTTAATAATAGAACTAGTGAAGTTACTAGTACTTGCAGGGAGTAGAGATTTCTTCTGCACAGAGCTAGTAAGTTTTTCCCTTCCTTTTTAAAGTCACTAACCCTTTTGAGGTGTTCCAGATATTGCAGTGTACTGAGTTTAGAAAATGATTGAGTATTTAATAGAGCCCATTTAATTCACTTGAAAAGATTCATTAGCTTTAACTTTTTCTATTCCATGGATACGATATAATCATGCTGCAAATACATCAAACTCTTTCTGCTCATTTTTTACCCCGCCACCATATATGTCAGTTGAAACAGAGAAGAAGCAGCCCAATTCCTGTTTGCATTCCTTTAAATCCATTTATAAAAAAGTTTGGTCTATGTTCATTATGGAACTTTTGTTTAATGGTTTATGTTTTTTTCCCAAAGAGTCCATAAGCTTCAGCCTCATCAAATATGAAAAATCATACTTTTTGTTGACGAAAACCTCCATGATTATTTATTGACTAGGTTCATTATCTCTTTTAATGTTTCATGACATTAGTAGCATTCTTTTCCCTAGTGGCACGTTTCTGTCCTGATGATGCTAGTTATTCTATATCTAATTAACAAAAAGTTGTTCATCTGGTAAAAAAAGAAGCAGACACGTTATTAATATTCTCCTTGGTAAACTGTCCTAAATAATTAATGCAAATAGACTTCCAGGGTTGTGAATTTTGATGAGAAGTTACTCTCAAAGATGAATTATTTGGTTTAGATATTTTTCACTGCTAATCCACGGGTTTTTGTGTTGATTCATGTAAATCTGATTTTGCCTTAGTCTGCTGAGGAGGAGGGGAACACAAAATTTAAGTTTTTGAAAAAATGAATGCCAACAAAATTCAACAGAAAGCTAGATTGAGTTAAAACTCTTCTGCAAAGCTCTAAGGCATTGAGTTTGCATGTGTAATAGGACATGAAACTGCAGTGGTGGGAATTCTCACAGCAAGAACAGTTTCCTTACATTACTGTAATATTTGAGTTCCAACTTTATGTTTGCTTAAAGGAAACTCAGTGCAAACACAAAATAAAGGACTGTGAAAGATTTACAAAAGAGATCACGTTTTCCCCTTTTTAAGCAATCTCTTAGGAGGGGAGGAAGAAAAAAGAGTGCATTTTTGTGGGATGATGCATTCCATCTTTTCATCCATATAGTTTATGGAATCGTTCCAGCTTCCCTGGTGTTGCACAAAAGCACACAATAATACACTTGTGCAGCTCTGGGGTCTGACAAGAAAATGAACCCTGCTGATGCCAGCACCCTATCAAGCAACATATCCTGGAAGCTCTACATTGCACATTCACTTCACTTCCTTCCTGGGCATTCAGGCGCGAGTGAACTCAAAACAAATGCCATCAGTCGAGTCCAAAGTGTTCTAAAAGGCTTAATATAAATTCCTTGCTTCTGATGCTGTGATTCAGTTGAACTCTGGGAATTTATATGTATATTCTGCTACCATTTTTTTTCCTCTTTTCACTGAAGATGGGGGCACAGGGTTATTTTCTATATTCCTGTTTTCAGCTCTCATCTCTTTTTTTTTGGTTTTGTTTTCGCAGAAAGGCTTATTGGAGAAGGCTTATTTTATGCACTTTGAAAGCCAGCACACGTCACTCCGTGTCTTGTAATACCAGATGCAGTCCTAGTAGAGTAGCTGATTTTACAAGACACCTGCCTTTATATCTGAGGGCAGGATCAAGCCCTTCCTTGATGACTGAGGACAGAAGCTCACTGCTTATTCATAATGCTGTATCTAAGTGTGAACAGGAGCTAGAAGTTTTGTCTCTGATGCTACAGGCTGTGTCCTATAAGCTAATCCCATCCTGCCAAACTACTTGAGTCCATTCTTTAATGAACTGATGGCAGCTGTTTGGAAAAGTTCACACTTAAAACTTCGTTTCACAACTTACTCACGTGTCCCTGTTCAGAAATGCAAACACACACTGAGCATCTCCTAACTAATACAGTGTGGCACCACATATCAACTCTTCCACGTGTCAGCAAAACATGCCTGTGTCACATAGCTGCCAGTGTTGATGAAATTCATTTATTTAAAATTATTTCTGTAGGAAGGCCAAAGAAATTGGAAGTATTGAAGGGGAGCTTCACTTTGGAGAGGCTTTGCTTCTTAATGTATGAGCTTGCTACCATTAACCATGTAAAGAGCTACCTCACATGTCTGTAAATAAGTATAAAAATCTTTCATTTAGTGTCCCCTTCTGGTGATTTTTACAGGAACAAGCAGTTGGAAGCCGGGTTTGAACCGATGCATATTCATGATTTCTTGTTTTCTTGCACAAATTAGGAATTATGAGAAAATGGGAACATGTATTTCAAATCTTTACCTATTCCTGAGGTAACTTATCTCAAGTAAATTTTTATCCTGAGGGAAGATGGCAGCCTATGGAAACCTTAGATAGGGCAGACTGGAAAAGTAGTACTTTAGATTGAATCTAAATACATCCTCTGTCTTCTGGAGGCAGCATCTTTTTTGCTTCTTCTCCCCCACCCTCCCCACTTTCTTTTAGAAATGTCATCCCTTTCTCTTTGCACTCAGATTCTTCAAAAAGCAAAAGACAATTGATTTCCCCGGTCGGTGCCATTATCTGAGGTGCAGGAAATTCTATTTTTCGCCTAGGACAGAGCTAAGCAAAACTAACTGTAGTCTGTCTTTCGTAAGTTAAATTAATAAGTGATGAATAGCTTCAATAAGGAAAAAAAAAATCATCTCTTCTGTTAAAGAAAATGTGAACATTTGCCTTTCCTCTAAGTCACACAATGTGACCTATGAAAGTTTTCAGACCTGGAAGAAAGTTAGGTATGCTTTCAGCTCTAAGGTTTTTCTAAGTGTTGCAGAAAATAGGCTTCATTGATTTATTTTCTAAAAAGTAAATCTGTAGAACTTTTTTCAATTACCAAAATGCTTAATGTGTTGAACTTTCTAACACTATAATCCACATCACTATCGCTATGCGAGTGTGTGAAATAATCAGAGCTCATGTTCTGAAAATCCTTTCTCATATGATATTTGCATTGATCATAGCAGTAGTTTTACCTGCTAGGAAAAAAACTTAGGACTTCAGGACCTGCATTTAAACCTGCAAGCACTCGGAAAATATATGTCTTACAGCAGTTCTTAATTTGACCATAATTGAGTTCTGGATCCTTTTTGGATCAAAAATATTTTCATTTTGGAAACTTCTGTTTTCCACCAGCTATAATACAAACACTGAACAGGTGCAGCATGCAGTGGGATTAGGGGAAGCAGCTCCTGGATCCACCATAAGCGCTTCCTCTCCTGTTCTCCAACAGTGGGTGCAGCCTTCATTGGGAAGGGCAATGCACCAGTGGTTGCCTCAGCAAGGGTTGAGTGGCAAAGATATAGGGCTTTTTTCTTTGCTCCCCTCTCTCCCTCCCTTTCCCTTCTTTGAAATGAGAAAATAGGCCACCAATTTAGTGGGAACTGAGCCTGGCCAGGCAGCGCTGTGAGCTTTGTGTGCTCGATGGCTGCCCGCCATTTCCCAGACCATCGGCAGCCCTCTCTTACTGTTTTCCCTGGCTGCATAAAGAGAACATTGTGTCTCTTGGAAGCTCTGGCTCATACCCTGCCCTCTATGTGAGAAAAGGAAATGTTCCTTCTGTTCATGACTTAGCAACGGTTGGCAAAAATGATGTCATATCCATGGTAGCAGAAAGACAAAAAGAGAGAGAGGGACTGCTTTTTTAGACAGATTTTACACACCACACTGTTCCATGAAGGGCTGAACAAAGAACAGGCATTGTAATGCTCCATTTAGAACAGAATACCAGTCTATTTTTTTCAAGCTGGAAATAAATGGGGTTTATTTATGACTGTGTTTGAGAGTCCCATTTAGTAACATTATAGTGTGGTATATATGGGATTATTGCTCTCTAGGTTTGGTCACTTCACTGTTTGCTTCAGCCCCTCTGTTAGAAGTACGTGTGCTAGCGTGCTCTCCTTTATTCTCTTTCTTTATTGCTACTACGTATGGGTTCGTGTTAAGTAAAAGAATATTGAAAATTGTGCATGAAATGTTACAGTCAATCACACAACTGCAGTGTTCTGCTCTTGTGGTCCCTCACTCTATATTTTAATAATATAGTGTTACTAAGACATTGATACAGACCCCAGTGAAATGAGCATCAAAATGTGGGCTTTACTTGGTCTGTAGTGTTTTTTATCTTTGTTCAGGTATGCTACACAATATCAGTGCTCATGTATAATTAATAGGTTTTGGAATAAGCCTGTTCAGGAAGTGTATGTGCATCTGTGTGTGTGTTCAAGACTAAAAGAGAAAGAAAGGAGGACCTTGGAAATTTGGGATGGCTTCTTATAAAGCCAATGACCTTACCCTCCAGCTGAGATTTGAGCAAATTCTAAAGATCAAATTAAGGCCTTTCCCTAGCTTTCTGGTGGGTGATGCTATATGGTCTTCAGTTATTAAAACTCTGACAGATTTATGACGAAAGCCGACACATTAAATCTCCCACTCCATCTCTGTTCACTAGGCCTTTCCCTGGAGAGCAAGGGGTAACCCCCTTGGTTTTACAGCAAAATTTGGAAACTCATATATATAGGGACCTGTCCTTTTATGAAGTGCTCTGATTCTGAGCATCCTTCACTGACTTGGAGCACTAAGTTCCTTCCAGCACAGATCGAACCCAGAGTACAAACCAGTGCTCTGCATGCATAAATCCCAAATCTGAACTGAAAATAATTTTCTTTCAAATATATGTCCCAGGTTTTCATGCCTTTCATGCTTTTTGACGTGTGCGTTCTTCTCACTTTTTTTTCCTTATAGATGATGCAGACTGCTACCACTGGGGATATCTAAACCATGTCCCCAGATGTAAGGTAACCAGGTTATGGACAGGTGGCACAGACTGTGATTGTTACTGTCATGGTCACTACTTTCTCGAGTAGTTCCTAGCTTTCTCTAAGAATGAGAAATATCACAAGAGATTGTAGTTGTCTTCCAAATGTGTGCCTTTGGGAAATGAATTAATATAGCTTTAAAATGAAATGAAAGCTTAAATTGGGCATCTCTGAACCATGTAGTATTAATCTCCTTTAGCTGCTTGTCCAGTCTGATTTTCCCTTGTACAGTAAGGCATGGCTTTGTTTTGCAGGTGATTCAAGTATTTCTATAAGCATCTTATCTTGAGATTTAGAAAAATTCTGTTGAATCCTGAAATAGTTGTTGCCAGCCAGTTTGGTATAGCGCTTTATGCCCCCACAAGCTCCTATAGCATTTTGTTTATTCTTGCTGCAAAACAGAATGAACCTCTTTGGAATAGACATTGCCAGTCCTTCTTGAATCAGGTTTGAAATGACTTTTACTGCTGCTGTAAATTGATTTGGAACAGAATTTCATTTCTGTTTTCTGCCAAAATTTTGATGTCATTAATCGCTACTGACTTGAAGCACCATCATAAACACCAGCTCTGGCATGTGTAAGGAGGCAATCTCCCAGATACACAAGGCACTAGGAATGGTCTCCAGAGACCCTCAAGCATCAGCTACAGATTAAGTAACACTAGTTTTGTGTTTGCTGTGCTTAAAATGTGGTCTACTAAATTTGGTATCACATTTTGGGTTGGAATGGATTCGAACTGTAGTCACAACAGCAATTTTTAATAGTATAATTGTTTCTGAGATATCAGAGAGAAATTGTACAGGTGGCATATGGATCCAAAATTAGCATTTGAACTTTGTAGAGAGCTGAATATGATCATTTCTTGTAGCCATGTTAAGAACTTTTTGCTTTCCTTAAGGGAAATGCTTTCTGAGTTTTTGATATTTTTCCATTTTGGATAAAATTTTTCCTGTCTTCATTAAAATTCTTTTGTGACTATTCTGATGAATTTATGGTAGGAGCACAAGTACATCAAGGATAAATAAACAAGGGTTCTCAAAGTGTGTTCAGTTTGTTAATTGGCTATGTCAATAGCAGATGGACATTTCTCCCTGTCCACATGTCCTTATGTGCCTACAGCTCCTTCCTCTTGCTGCAAATTTAGTACCGGCCAAAACAACAGAAGAGAAAATGTCCTGCTATTGCAACATTAATCTTTTCTGAAGGATTCTCTGATGACAAAAGATTAGGTTATTTTTCTCAACTGCCAGATAGCGTGTGCTTATCTAAGGATGAAACACAAGCTTTTTCCTGTGCCTTTTGAACACCTGTGCAAGAGTCTGGGATCCATAAACATTGCGTGGGAGACATTGCAAAAATCTGGATTTTCTAGCTTGAATGAGAAGGTTGAAAAGAAACGTATATTATTTATTCTTGAAAGGAAGAGAATAACTGTTTCTAAAATTGCAGAGAGGAGGAGTCCATTGCACAAACTTCTAATTAATTTGATTTAGAGAAAATTTCTGTTTTCCTGAAAATAAAGACAATTTTAAAAGTACTAAGCAAAGTACACCAAAGTGAATATGGTGCATCTTAACCTGAATACAGTCTTTCCAGATCCCAATTTTCTTAAAGGTAGGGAGTTCACTTTATCGGAGAAGCTGTAAGAAAAACCAGTCCTCTCAAAGAGTGAGTGAAAGAGCACCTCTCATCTTTTAGCATGTACTCAGAGTTCTGAAAGTTATCTCTTCATGAAGACCATATTTATATCATCAGACTTTTCTACATCAGCCTTTTAATCCGAACAACATTTGTCTTCTCTGCTGAAAGGCTACTGGCATTTCTGTGAATTCTACCCAGGTGGAAATTGTCCATTTTTCTGAAAGAAACTGGGTCATGGAAGAATCCTGACCACAGTGTCCTGCATTTGCAGCAGAGGGGTCTGAACTGGCTGTCACAAGCAGGCCGTATTCTGTGACTTCACTGGACTGGGGTGTAGTGACAAAACCTGCAGCTATGGCACAGTGTATTTATTCACTGATTTATTTATCAGGAGCATGCCTGTCCTAGATGCCATGTAATAATGAAAAGTGCAGCTGTAAAGGAAGCAAGCCTTTTCTTAAACAAAGTCAAGATATTTTCTTATCTTACATAAAACCAAACCTTCTGACAACTCCTACGGCATACAATGCTGCTGAGGCCGCAGGGCAGGATATTTGAGTCAGCCAATACATTAGACTACAACTGAGATGTGCTTCTGGACAGTGTCATAGATTTTTTTTAAGACCACATAGTACGAAGTGGTGCCATTTAGACTATACCACGTGTACAGGTGCAGTCAAACAATATCAGCCTGGTGTCAGCATACTGTTGTTCTGCAGCATCAGGTCTTGCTGTCAGACTTCACAAGTCCCAGCCGCCTACATCTGCACTGTTGAACTCTACTTCACGTGAACTACTGCATCTTCCCAAACAGATCTTCCTGTTTATTCTCACCTCCTCTCTTGTCCCTGTATATCCACTGCCTTTTTATGTTTCCACACTAAATCTGATGCCTATTGATTCACTCTTCCTTCTGGTCTTCTCTCCTATGATGCCCATTACTTTTAAGGTACTGTAATGAATTCCTTGCTTATTAACATCTAAATCTTTACTGTTTGCCTGTGACAGAAGCCACTTCTTTTCTTTCATTTTAGCATGACCCTTGCTTTACCTTTGCGTTTCGTTTCTTTGTTTCCATGTTGACATATTGCAACGGGAGTGTTTCCTAGTTTTGGCCAGGACCCGGAGATCACTCTGTACCACCTCACATCATTGCCAGGGGTGAGGAGAAAGGGACTCTCTGGCTTTCAAGAAGAAGGGCGTAGCTTCTGGTCCTAAAAACATGGGGCATTTTCAGACATTGTTCATTGTCTCAAGGTCCTTCTGAGCATTTTTGTATGTAGATCACTGTCTCTCTTGTATACTTTTGTTATTAATATTGTTGCTGTTATTGTCTATTTCCTTATTTCATTGCTGTTTCCAGTAATTTTTTCTTATCTCAACCCATGATCTGCTTTTTGTGCCTCCTGTTGTGCTGTAGGGGGGAAGAAGAGTGTCTCATGGTCTTTTTAGTGGGAGCACTAAACTGGGGGATGCCATACGTAAAGCAGGACAGAATGTCAACTCTTTGGGACAAGAAGCCTTTTCAAAAGCCATGAAAATTGTGTGAAAAATACACTACTTCAGAAATACTTTTCAGTAGTCTGGTGTGGTAGAGTCTGTAGGAGAACATAGTATGCTTACTGTCCTCTTGACTGTGGTGGGTTTTGCATTCCAGATTTGTTGCAGAAGTTCTCCACAGTGTAACAAAGTACCATGTTGCTAGCATGAAATTGCATGCTAGTATGAATGTCAGCAATTTGTACTTGGTACTCATTTTTTTTTTCATGGTACTCTGATATAAATATTCTGAAAAATGCTGCTGATTGTTAATCGGCCATCTTATTTGGCATGCATGTTGTCACCTTCATCAGGGACAACAAGAAAGATCATGCTCAAGGAGCATACACCATATATTCACTTTCAAGAGTGGATCTCAAAGCTTTAAATTCAGGAGAAAAGAGGCCAACTTACCTTGAGTGTTAATCACCATTCACTTCTGAATTTTTTTTTACGGAGACCTACGGCATTCTATCATTGCATGTATCTGTGATTTCAGTCATTGATATGGGGTTTAATTTGGTTTCATTGTAGCTCATCTTCAAATGCCTTCAGTAGTTTTTGTATTTGTTTGTTTGATGGAAAACGGCTCCACTTATTGCCAAGCATATCAAGATACCATCGTATGTAGCTCTGAGTTTAGTTGAACGTGCAGTTGAACAATTTCTTTCTTGGTGATTTGCTGGCTGTGTCCAGGACCTTCCAGTTATTTTTCAGAAAGTTCACAAAATTAACAGCATTCCCTCATTTGCAGAACAACTAATACTTGATGCTTAATGCTTGCAATTTCAGTATTGGATGAAGTATCTGTTTGAAAGAATGTATTACCAATGCATTTTGGCTTGCTGCTATCACTTTCCCCAAATCAGGCCAGTATTTCAAAACTGAGCTTGCCAATATCTTTGGCACTCTGTTGTCCTGGCACCTGATGTCTGTACTGCTAAGTATGTGATACCTTGGCTGCACTTCTGCTATCTATCAAATATCTGGACCAGTAGTATCAAAACAACAAAGTAATGCTTTGTGGCAGTTATTTTGAGAAAAGGAGGAGTAGTATTTCATGAAATCATCTAATTACAAATACTGTTAAAACAGCTGTGGTTCCTGCTGTTGAAATCAGGTATAGAATCTAGGTATAGCACAAAGCCTGACATCATTCATGAGAAATCATGTAAGCTGAAATTAAAGCCCATTAAGTGTCTAAATTTTGTTTGTGTTTGTGATTGATACACTTTGACATTAAAGTGAGCAGATGTAGAACTGCTTATGGGAGCAATACTGGTTTCTGCCTAGACTCAGTTATTAGGTGGCTTCATGGAAAAGTAGAAATTGCTCTGGGAGACAGAGGTTGCTATTTTTAAGAAGTAAATGCTTCAGTCTTGGCATTCAGAGACTTAGCTCTGTGGGAAGCCAAATTCTGTAAATTTAATATCTGGAATAACAGAAAAGCTCAAGGAGTGTTGCCAGGTGCATTCAGCTGGCATGTCTCTGAAGTCCTTGGGTGAGATTTATATCATGTGAGCACACGTTCTATTGTATTGTATCCAGAAATTAAAAGCTATTTGTTGTGGTTTAACCCCAGATGGCAGATAAGTACCACACAGCTGCTCATTCACTGTCTCCCAGCAGTGGGACTGGGGAGAGAATTAGCAGGGTAAAAGTGAGTAAACGCATGGGTTCAGAAAAGAAGAGTTTAATAATTTAAATAAAATACAATGGAAACGATAATAATAAATTTTAATGAAAGGCAAATAACAAAGAGAGAGAAATAAAACCCAAGAAAGAGAAGTGATGCAAATAAAAATGATTGTTCAGCACCAAATGACCGATGCCTTAAGTTCTTCATTTATATGCTTGTGAGGCTATCAATATCTAGAATGCATCACAGGTGGTATAATTATTATTTTATTATGCTCAGTTGTTCAGGTAAGCTAAGTAAAAAACTAGACTCCAGTTACATTGCCATAATGATTTTACAGCATGTAATTTTAAAGTACTTTTTTCCTAAATCTGTCTCTCCTCATAACCACCTGAAAGAATTCTGCCAAAAATGTCAGGTTTGGTGCATTTCATATCTGCCTTGTGGCTGATCACAAATTGCTGCTGTCTTTCACAGCCATATTTCATGCATTTGAAGTTACAGTAGGGGGAATACCTACTTTTTTGCCTCTAACTTCATAGAAAGAGAGATCTGTGTTCCTTAATCTTAGCCAAATACTTGAATAGCAAGTACAAGGAAGCTCTAAGTTCTTACGTAGTAGACACAACCCAACAGAAAGAGATAAATAAGCAACAGGTTTAGGATTGCTTCTACCTATTAATTGGTAATAGGAAATAGTATCTTTTTCCAGATGTATTTACTATTTTGTGTTCTTGTACAGCTTCCATTACTGCTCTTAAATTGCACTGATAAAAAAGGGAAATATCAATATTCCTACTTTACTGATGGGAAATTGAAGCATCAAGTCTTTGTCTAGCCCGAAGTCACATAGGAAGCTAACAGCTGAGTAGATCTCCCAAGGAGTATTTTTGTAACTCCCAAATCTGGAATCACCATTTTATGGCCCTGAATTATTCATTTCCCATTGGAAATAATTACCACAGAAAGCTGATGCGTTTCCAAGGCTGCTACCAGGTAGAACACAAGCATGTCATAGTACGGTTTCTGTGAGGCCTACATAAGACTTTCTTTAAAACCTATTTCATATGTTACATTTATGTATATATTATGGCTTGGCCTTTGTTGTTTCCATGTATTGCATATGAAGTATATACACAGAAAAGAAATATTGAATACATGTATCTCCTCAAAGAGAGATAAAGCATAACCAAACTTAGTAAAAAATATCTTGGCTGAGAAATTACAGTATTTCAACAGCAGCAGCCCAAATAAGCACTTTTCCAAGGGAAATGAGTTCTTTATCTCTGACATTAAAGTTGAAAATCTTTGCTGTGTCTTTGTAGCAATAGGTAAAATGTAGTTCTGGTATTGAGAAAACAACAATTTTACAACACAAGTTATTAGTAAATATTTTTCTGATATGTCAAGTAACAAAGAGTGTGAAAATATACGTGTTCCAGTGGTTTTGATCTGCTGCATTTTTTTTTCTTACACAAGTAAAGGTTCAAGTTAAATTATACAATTAATTATGCTTCATTTTCTAATTTACAGTTCATTAGATTTGATTTTAGGAAGTGTTTAAGGGATAGCAAATTTTTTTAATATGTGTAACACCACTTCCGTTGTCATCTATTTCTCAGTCTCCTAATGCAAGTGAGAAGCTGCTACATGGATAATTATTTATGTGCATGTGGTGTGATGTAAAGAACCTCTGTGTTCCAGACAACGAGGTCTTGCACATCAGCACAATACAGAGAGCATGGTAAGAATAAAAAGAGAGCAAATTCATAACTATACAGTACAAATATAAGAATTTCAGAATTGAAAATTAATGCAATAGCTAAGAAAGTGGTCAGGAGAGGAGCCACAGGCTTGCATATATGAAATTCAAAGGATACCTTCAAGACCAGAGGATAAAAAACTCTTCAGAAAGGAATACTCAAGGCATGTCAGAAGTCTTTCTTGCCTTTACTACTAAGGTTTCAGGAACATTATTTTGAGCAGTGAATTTGTTATGTCGGTGAAATTGTTGTTCAAAGCAAGTCATTCAGAAACATCATTTTAACATATTTGTTACAAACAATATTTGAAAAATCACAATTCTTCTGTAGAGCGCTGGTTAGCCACCTGTGTGTTGCTATGCCTGAGTGAGAATACAAATTTAGGAAAGTGTATACCTGTGTTCCAAACCACAGAAAAAAGAATTTCATGAACTCCTAGGGGATCGCTTATTCTCATTTACCACTTTAGAACAGGACTAGAGGTGCTGGCTTTGTCTCAGTGTGCTGTTATCTACCAGAAACTGTAACAGCAACAAACTATTCAAAACCAATCCTCACTGTGTGCCTGATGACTCTGCTGACTTACTGAACTCTTAGTGCATTTAGCTGAGCAGTTGGCAATAAAGCTGCTGCTGGTAGCTGGCCATTCCATCAGACTTTCCCACTGTCTGGCTTCATAATTCAGTGGAAGTTAGCAGTAAGGGATAAAAGATGGTAAAATTTGAAGAATTTCAGGTTTACTTTTTGTTCTGTGAATTGCAGTGCATCACCTGAGCTATGATCAGTGACCTGTATGTGCTCTTAGCCCAGAGCAGTGAAGACATTTTGCTTAACCTTTTGTAGTGTGTGCAGCATCATTTTGCAGAGGCTGGATGGGCCACCAGTTATCACTGCACTGCTCTCACTGAACAGCTGAGTATCAGCTGATGCTATCACACCTACGTGTACTAACTTTGTGATATATATGAAGCCTTGTACAGTAACAGACAATTACAGTGTCAAATGCTAAAGAAATTAAACGTAAATGTAAGAGGTTGTGTAAATTTGTGGGCGATCTTTTATTTCATGATACTCTGTGCAAGTGCTCACGTTATACCACATGTTGTTCTGGTTGCTGGTTGAGGAAATCTGATGAAACCAACAAATTGTGAGGGTGAAAGGAGAGTGGGAGTATAGCCGAAAGAATTTGGTCCCTTTAACCTAGAAAAATTAAGATCTGAGAGGGAATATAACTCCTGCCTACAAATGTGGCAGAGATGATAAATATTAGAGCATGAAAAGAGCTAAAGGACTATGTTGACATGAAAGCAGATGGGTATAAACTCTCCAAAGATCAGTTTAGGATTCAAAATATAACTCTTCTAACCATTGAAAGCTGCTGTTCTAGAACAAGTTTTGTGGGTATTGACAGCCTTGACACTTTTATGATTGAGCATGATAAATTTCAGGTAAGGGTTTTAAGAAGTAGCTGCCTGTCGATGTAAATATCCGTACTTGGTGACTTAGGAAGTACATTTCTGTGATGTGGTTTAACTTTAGTTTTTATTTATTTTATTTGTTTATTTTAATTATTTATTTTTCTCTAGTTTTCGGTTTTTTCCTAGAAGTCAAAACAGAGTAAAGAGATAAAAATATATGGAAAGCAGTCCTGAGATTTATGAATTCTGTTTTATAAGAGGCACAGCAGTAGGTTTACCTGCATGTTTGGGGTTTACTGGAGGTTATTTTTTAAAACTTTTTCCTTTGTTGATAAATAAGGTTCCACCTTTTAATAAAAGATAGCAGTACTGTATCAAAATAAAAATAAACAAAATACAAGATGTAATTAAAATATTAATAGGCTGGTACCAAATTAATACAATATTCAATCGTTTTTATATCCTGCATTTGATGAAGTTGATGATATTTTCTCTGTTAAAAATGGCAGTGAGATGGGATAAAGAAAAAGTATTCAAACTGTTCAAAAGATAGGAAAAAATTTGGTCCAAGACCTGAACTTTGTGTATCCAGTTAGTCTTTACATAGCAGCCCTTAAGAACTACTGTGCTCCAAAAGTCCAATTTTTTGTACTGGTAAGTATATTGTTTTGGTGAATTTGACCATTTTAATTTGCTATAGAAAGAAATTTGTTTTCCAATATAAATCTTCAAATGGGTGTTGAATTTTTTCAAATCACTGCTTTAATGCAACTATGTTGTTTTATTCTGGGGACAATCAAACTGTTACACGTATTTAGCTCGTAGTATAAAACAATTAGATCAAAATCCTCCTTCCATTTACACTTATGCAACCACACTGAATTAGTAACTCAGCAGATTAATATTTAAAGTGTTGCTCAAGGACTTCGTTGCCTAAATCCCATTAAAGTTAATTCCTAGGCACTGTGCTGAAAATGTACCTTTAAGTGTCTGTCAGACCAGCAATTCTTATAAAAACTTATAAGCCAATTTAATTTGGAAGCAGCAGTCTAACACAGTGCAAATGCAAAGTTATTAAATATTAATTCTTTAAGAAATTAGTCTCAGACTTTTCATCTAGAAAATAATTGTTGCCAATATATCTTCCATTGATCTAGGAATCTTCTCTATCTGTTATTTCAGGGGATTGTTAGTTTTTACTACCTAAGCTTATGTTTTCTGTTGATTTAACTTAACTGTCATTTTCATTTGAGAACTTTTTTCTTACTTAAGTACTTTTGAACATATAGAGAAAAATGAACCAAAAAATGTCGTTTGGAAGCTGTTCAGTCATCTCAAGCTATATTAATAATACATCCTTGATTGTTAATCTATTAAGAAGTATTTCTTTTTTGTTTCCAAGTTAAACACACTTTTTAGAAATGGACAGTGTGCCAAAATATATCCTTTTTTGCAAGCTTTGTTAAGGTGTAATTAATACTTGCACTTCAGAATGTGTTAACAAAACAGATATGTACCAGTAAGCAGTCTCAAAGCTTAGGGAAGGAAACCTGTTAACTGCCACAGCCCAGCCATAATATATTTGCTGAAAAAAAACCCAGATGCTACTGATTCATAGAGATAATTTCCCCCGAGGAAACCTCGAGTAAAGATATTTAAAACAAAAAGAGAGGCCTAGGTTCAGGAGTGTAATTGCACTGAAGCTTAGAAAATGCAGGTAGAAAGGTTTTTAAAAGAGGGACAGAACCGTAAGTTTTGTTTGGACAGGATGAATATGGTGTTATGGTTTATCCCAAATGTGCTTTATCAGTGCTAAATCTGATTCAGCCCTACAATATGCTCTTTTAAAAATTATTTGAAGGCCATTTGATCATGCATAGCATCCAGCGTATGAAATGGTTTAACAGTGGTTTCTTAAATTTTTCGGGCCGTGTATCAGAGCCTGCTGCCGCCACACCCTCCGAAGCAGTGTGGAACAGGGAGGCGGCCCCACAGGAGCAGTGCCTGGGAAGAGCAGCCACACCCTGGCCTGTGCTAGGGTGGCCCCCAACATCTCCCTGCTGCTTGTGCCGCTGCAGCACTTCCCTGAGGGCATCCCGCTCTGGGGGACAGCTTCATTTGGAGCAGGAAGCACTTTTTGATGGGATGGGTACTGGCTTCAAAAATAGACTTTCCTTCTTCCTTAAACCACTACAGTTTCCACACTCAGGGAGATTCTGGGGGAGGAGGTAGTGTTTCTCCATACCACGGGCTGACACGCCTGACAGAAGTGGCGTGACAAGGCTGTAAATAAACAGACTTCCTGGCACATTCAGGTCTTTTGTCAAGACTCCATGTACAAACATTTTGAATCTGTTTTTCTGGAGATTCCCAATAAGATGAACCAGATTCTGCTAGACAAGTGTTATGATACATTTCTGCTCTTGTTCTGGTTCATTTTCTAATGCAAAGTTTGCTTTCAAGTTTTCTAATATCTTCCGCTTATCAAAACAACAAAAGCATTTTTCTTCTTTTTTGATATTTTTCTTTTGGAATGGTGTTAGGTGGTACAGCTGGAGCCCCTCATGTTGCAGCCTTACTTGAAAGGAACTAGCTGAGAAGCTTTGCAGACTCTTAATGTTCATACAAAAGAAGGTTTGGGGAGCAATTTTCAAGGGAGAAGGAAGCTAACTAATGTCTCAGAAAGGAGAAAACAGAAAACTTAGGTAACTGAAGGTCTGTTGTTTTGCTTTCAGACTCAAGTAATGGAGATCTAGAGAAGGATAATGTTAAAAACATCCAAAAATTATTTATGAAAAAATCTATTCTAAGTATAATATTTCTAATTTTCATGAAGTTAAAGATTTTGTTAGAAAATTAATAATGTTGAAGAAAACAGGCTTACAAAAGCATTTTGGCATAGTTTAGTAAGGCAACAGATTTTAATGTACTAGAAAACCACAAAGTACATGGCATAGTTTTTGGTTATGTGAAAGATCTCAAATGTCAAGTGAGGAATTAAACTGCTAGATTATAACAGAAATATGATGTTTAAGAGAAAATATTCTTGGTGGTATTTAAATTTTATGAAACAAGCAATTGCAGAAAAGTTATAGATTGTGTAACTGTAAATAAAGAGGGAAAATATCAGTGATGCAGAACAACCTTTAAAGCTGACAAATTAAGAAAAGAAAAAGTAGGAATTTTGTTAGGGAAATACATCCGGAAAAAGGAACATGAATTATATTTATAAAAATAAGGAATCCATTCCTCAAAAGTGCTTGGTCTGGAAAAGACACAACGGGTCATATTAAATAATCAGTCTGATACTGATCTTGGTGCAATTCTATGGTATGTAGAACTAAAGCGATCCTATGTAATCAGGTGGATATCACATAAGGAAGAAAAAGGACCTTTACTCTCATTTTTGGCTGTGTGGTAAGAGTTTCTGCAGTGCTTCTCCAGTTTCTGTAGTTCTGAATTCAGTGCTCGGAGAAGTTGGATACTGTGGAGGGTTCAGTAAAGAGTCTCATAAATCTCATCAGAAGGGATAATAGATGTCAAGAGATCAAGGAAAATAGTTTCATGGAGTACAAAGAAGTGGCCAATTCTTCTAAGTTTAATTGTGAAAATCTTAATACATGACTAAATGAGTATAGCAACATATTTGCGAGACAGAATTTTGATAGTAGTGGGTTTTTGCTGTATCAGGCAGTGACACTGAAGACAGGAAAATGCAGTATTTTGAACAGTGAAGGAAGTTAAACACTGTCCTACGTTATCAAGGGATGTGATGGATTCTTCATCACAGGCATCTTTAAAATAAAAGGTGAATGTTTTCCTAGAGGACAAAATTGTGTTTGAGTTGAAGCAGAGTTAGCTGAATAAAGTTTTTTGGAAGGTATAGCAAGCCACGTGTACCCAGAGGTTCTTTCTCTTTTCAAATGTGTCAGTCAGTAAACATAACAATTTCTGATTACATTGTTGGCTTTCTACAAGAAGCATATTTATAGCGCCATCATTTTAAATGTTTATGTACAACTTTCTAAAATGCTTTCTCTTTTTTTCTCTTCTTCAAGTAAATAGTGTTTTATAGTTCCACTTTCCATTTAAGCATGGAGAGGTGAAATGACTTGCCTGTTAAAGTACAGCTCTCCTTATTCCCAGGCCAGTTTCCTATAGCAGTCTTTTTCCAAAGTATCACAAGTCATATTATTTTTGTAAGAAGTCATATTCCTTAAAGGAATCAGGCATTTATGCTTTTTTGCCTGATGCCTTTGACTGAATAGGAATTATGTGTGTGGACATTGTATACATATTTGAGAGTTAAGTTGGATAAAGACATGCTATTTCATGCATTGAGAGGCAGAAAAATCACAGACAAGATTAACAAGTGAAACTCTTGTTCTCCTTTCCTTTTCTTCACCATTGAAATAAAAAAAAAACCCAAAATCAAAAAGAGGTGAAACATATGGACTCTTTCAAGAATTCAGTGTAATTGATGTCTTTCTAAATCGGTCAAGCATTTATCCCCGTGTACTATTGAATGGTGTAGTAATTTAGCTCATGGGAGTAAATCTTCTGTGTAAAAGGAAAATTGCATGATCACTCTATCTTATTTTAGCAACCCTGTTAGACGTAGTCACACTTATTTCTCATTTAATGAGTTCTGTGCCTGTCCTTTACTAGCCTTTTTAATTTCTTCATGTCATTGCCAAAGATCTAGCTTTGTGCAGTACCGCTCACGTAATCTGCTGGCTTTCCATGGAATACTGTTGGAAGACACTGGCAATCTTTAACTGTGCTTTTATCCTTTCACAAAGTAAACTGCACAATTTGCGGAAACAGTATTTACCTGCCGAGGACTCTTTATTGATCCCACTCAGTGCTTGCTACCTTTGGCACAAGTGGTAATCATGCAGACTAAAACAACACTCCTGAAGCACTTCCTCGGTCTTCATGACCCCCAAAGTACTACTTGCACAAAAGCAAAACCACTGCCTGTTAATCATTTTGCACTTTGTATTTCTCACCTGACAGGCACAAGTTTATCAATTTTTTTCTGAACGTCCCTAGTTTCAAATAAATAGAAATTTAGTCTATCCAGAGATTAATTTCTAAATTCTCTGGTTACTTATTTTAAAGTTGGCTTTAGCTGCACCCAACTTTGATTAATAATATTTTAGAAGATGCATAGAAATTCCTCAAGGTGAATTCTGCTATCTTCTCAAAGTTTGGGCCGTGCTTGTGTTGTCATAGAAGTTCCTATTTGCTTGTGTTTTTCCTCACCATTTCTCTTCTTCACAATTATTATTGGCACACAACAGTATTTTTTCTCAACTAAATATCTTTCAAATATGGGCTGTGGGTTTTTTTTTCCTTCTGAGCCAGTCTATTAATTTCTCCATTTTTGTTTGTGAGGAATGTACTTAGTAAGTTCTGGTTGGAAAAGGCATACTGCTCTTCTTTGCACCAGAGTTCTTGGAAAGATACTTAGCTGCTAAAGAAAACAAAAACATTGATATGATAGGTTGCTGACAAGGTTTTTTCCAGCCTGTATAAACTTACAATTTACAGAATATTATTTCATGATATTTTTTAAAATATGCTTCTTATAGACCTCTATTAATCTCTGCGAGTCTTAAAGAAACCACCTATGCATTCCTATTGGCCAGGTTCTAGTACATTTAGCTGCTTAGATTCCTGTTTCAGACAAGAAGTTGTAATTGTGATACTACATATGGAACCATGTTCCTAACCAAGCTGTTTTAGAGGATTTTGTTGCAGTTTATGTAGTTACTGTTATCATTGTTGATAACAGTATTTGCTGAACAGTAAAAAAAGAGGGCATCCTACAGTAGAAAACTAGATCCTACAGTGGAAAACTATATTTCAGTTTGAAAATGACAGACATTCACTTAATCATTGTCCCTAGCTGATATTTAATTAAAGCGTATATGCAATTTCAATTAAATGTCTAGTGAATTTGAAGGTCATGTCAAATTGAGGTTTTTGTAGATAATGGACTAGTGAAATAAATTTTAAAGTGATTGTTACTGGTGTGAATGATTAGAGAAGAAAAGAATTATGCGTACTGCATCGTTCATTCATATATATGTGTGTGTGTGTGTGTGTGTGTGTGTATACATATATATATGTTTGGACTTTTCCTGAGTTTCAGAGGGGTGTAAGTGTACCAAAAAATATAGACCAAATAGTGCCGCATATCACAAAAGGTCATTTTCTGTAACAGAAGTCCTTGGCATGTAGGCAGCTTCCTGTCTACAATTTCTATGGGAATGCCAAGTAAACTGCTAAAGCAAGTTAAATGTCTGTGGAGTGTCCAGTATAATATCCCTGCTTTCCAGTGTTGCTCATAGCCTTCTATAAAGTCCTTAGTATCTCTATGGCTTACTTTTCACAAAAGGAATTTTACTGAAACCACAAATCCTACTCAAGTTAGTCTTTATCAAAGAAACCAGACCTGGCCTCGATGGGGAGAGTTTGGTACAGAGTAGAACAGCGCTCCCTGCCCGCTCTTATTAGTTCTTAATCTTTTCCACTCCCCACAGGAAATCCAGATCATGCTTTAATAAGCTAAATGTCATATGAAACATTATCAGTGGAATTGCTACTAATTATGAAATGCTGTAGTCTATTAATCCTGAATTCTCTGTTTTCTGGGAGATCCTGGTTCGTTTCCTTCTTTCCTTGTCATGATGGGATTTTTAAAGCTATCTATGTGTGTAATTTGTATGGACACCATACCTTACTGTAGGAATTGTGTTATCTGGCACATTAAAGCACCTCATAAACTCATTCAGAAGAGACTTTTGCCTTTCTCCTGAGAGGATGAAAGCCCTTTTCTCTGGAAAAGCAATTTAAGTCTGACCAGGAGGGCTGACTTAGAGATTCTAGACCTTATTCCAATGCATATTTAATTCTGAAATATCTAGCTGGTAATGAAGAAAGATAGATATGGGAAAGAAATTAAAATGAAGCTTGCAGCTAGCTGCTTAAAATTATCAGAGCAAGTGAAAACTCAGTGGCTGGTTTCCCAGGTGCTATTGCTCATCAAGGCTCTAGGCCAGTGAAGAGGGAGCGTTATGGAATTTGGTTAATAAAGTTAGATATGATGTATTACAAAACCACTGTAATGAGCCTTTGCAGAACTGTTTCTTAGCAGTTCATTTGAAGTTGGATCCATATGTGATACCTTCCAAAAGTAAGTCAGCTCAACTGAAACCAGCGGCACTAAACAATGTGTTCAAATACATACACACAAAAGGGTAGATCTGGGCTTAATTTTAATATTAATTTACATGCATTCACAATTACCTAACTCCCAAGTGCTGTTGTTAGGTTTACTTGTGCTCTAAAAGTTGTAGAATGCACATGCATTCAATCAAACAGGAGTCTGACAGTTTGCAGTTTCTTTGAAGTCATGAATTGGCCAAAGTTCAGTAGAAAATGTTTGCAAGCCTTAGGGCACCCCTCATTTTAATTAATATCTGATATAAAAAAGGAAATCAGATGAAGTTCTCTCTTCATTGAGGTTTCCTTAGAAACATTTCCTCAGTACTTCAGTATGGTAAGTTCTTCTGTGTTTACAGAGAATTAAGGATTTCTGAGTTTTCCTCTAGAATCTCAGGTTTTCATTGCAGAAGTGAATTTGCTTTAGTAGACTAGAAGAGGAGAAGAAGCTCAGTCTTGACTAGACAGGTTGGAGAGAAGATTGTTGATGAATCCTGGAGGTTCATTGTTGCCCAGAGGACTAGCGAAAATGAGAGAGGTTTCTGTGATGATCTGAATGCACTTTTTATCATTTTTATTTTGGCCAAGTGATAAAGTAGAGCATGATTTCAGGGATGTAGCAGAAAGGTCTAAAACAGGGCTGATATTTCTTAAGGTTTTGGGTTCTTAGCAGATGGAGATGTAATGGGGCATTGCAAAGGCTTTTTCATGTGCTCTGTCCTAGACATAGGCCTCAGAAAAACAAATTGCTCTTTGCACTTCTGCATTCAGCAGGAACAAGGATTTTAATGTGTGCATTCTATGATACTGCTGGCTCTTCATCTGTCCAAGGAACTGGCAGTGGCAGCTGACACCATTATTAGTTCATCGCTGCACAATGAGGTCGTGCTTGCAAATCACAAAGCTGCCAGTTCCCTCCATACGCAGGTCATGTGTCATGCCACGTGCAGAATTACTGATATAGTTGCCTCATTCCAAAGTTTGTTCTGTGATTCATACACATGGAGTCACTAAGGAGTTTGTAGCCCATGTGATCCTGAAACAGCTACCAAAAATGTGGATTTTGTGTAGCAAACTATATGTTATGTTTGCACTCTGAATAATGAATGAAATAATGGCACTGCTGTTCAGTTATTATTGTGGTTTTGAGTACTACTAAATATACTGTGTCTGCAACTAAACAAAACATTTTCTTTATCAGCCCTGAAAATTCAATAGCCCACAATAGGAAAGTAAATGTTGGTTGGATGCCTCTTTGCTTGTTGGTGCTGCTGTTGTAAACTTCCTTATGCCATTTTCTTCTTGCCCCTTCCATGAGATTCTTCTAATAGACATTTCTGATCCTCATGTGTCTTCCTATAAAGATTCACGGTCATGAGAGTTATACAACTTATTGTAAGAATAATTAAATTCATAGTCTTACAGAATTCTTTATTATTCT
This sequence comes from Cnemophilus loriae, assembly GCA_013397755.1. NCBI lineage: Eukaryota > Metazoa > Chordata > Aves > Passeriformes > Corvidae > Cnemophilus > Cnemophilus loriae. Next base: position 448,398 of record VZTF01003806.1, on the reverse strand, counting down.
GTGTTATTTGAAGAATAATCAGGAAGTACCTGCAGTGTGACTATTATAATAATGAGACTGGGAAAGAGATGTTCATATTCAATAGTACTCCCCACTTCCCCAGTACATTATGCTGATTTTGCAGAGATTTTATTTCTAGGACACACAGGTAAATAATCTTACGATTGAGTGATGATTCTCTCTGCAAAACTCTTTGTTTTATCAGTGACTAACACAACTGTAGACCTGCAGCAAGGTTTTATTAAATAATTCTTAGTACAAATAATGAACATAAGGTATTTCGTTCATCCTTGATCTGTGCTTCAATAACGAGTCAAGAACTAAAATCTAATAAAGACTGTAGAATCTGAATAAGTTGGTTGTGGAACAATATAAAATTCATATGGAGTCACTTTTCTATTACAGAGTTGCACTTTGCAAGGTTTTTAATGTCCTTAACTGCATCTTGCAATGGCAAATTCAGTTAAATAGACACCTGGCAAAATTAGATTATTTGATTGCATAAACCGAATTTCTGCACTTTTATGTGAAGAAGGAACTATTACAATTAAGCCAGTATAGGGTTTATATGTGCAATTAGCCACTGATTTCACACGCACATTTCTTTTCACAATGTATTTGGGAATCAGCAGATTAGATCCTTTTGTATGAGGTAAATTGAGCATGCAGATATTATTTCTTTTGAAATGCAATAACAAACAAATAGCTCATTTACTTGCATAATGTTAATTGGTTGTGTTAACCACATTCATGAATGCACACTTTATCTTTGCTGCTTGTTCATTTAATTCTTTATAGTACTGTACAACTGCAGAGTACATAGTCCTAAACAAAGGATCATATCACCCTGCCTTATAATAAAACAATAAGTAACATTGGGTCAGGCTTTAAAAATAGCTTCATAATGCTGCAGCTCCAAGTCAGGTATCTAGTACAGAGAAAATTATTTTCAAAAGCACTCAGCACCCAGCAGTTCCTACTGAGAACGGTGAGAGCTGGTGAGTAGTAAGCATTTTTGACACTCTAGCCTTTTGTTCATATCAATTGAATTTAAACTGTATTTGCCAAAAAAGTTCTATGATGTCTTCTGTGCAAAACCTCTTCTTCCAAGTGATGCATTATTCCAAGTATTACAGCTTCAAACCTGATTCTTTTCTGTTTGAAGAAGTAACTAACACGTATAACAGATGGGGCAGGAGGAGGTGAAATAACTGTCGTATATCTAGCAGAGAAAATGAAAGAAAAACTGATTATTTCACCAGAAGCTGTTTTCTGTCGTGTTCTGTTTTTGCAGATGTATGCTGGACCTGCTCTTAAATGAAGTTTTAATTGTACAGGTTCTACAGTAATTTTTATTGCTTTTTTTTACAGATGTACATAATTTAGCTCAGTGCATGTGCATATACTTTTCAAAACCTTGCAACAATTCTGCTGGTTGGTGAAATTAGATATTTATCATGTAAATCTTGCATTAGAAAACAGGGTCAGAAAACCTGGAGGATAAAGATTTGTATCCATTAACAGAAAAGTAATGACCATGAATCCCGCTAATTTCTTACATTAGTCAGCCAATGTGTTTCAACTCTGAACAAGAACTGTCTTCTGCAATAAAAGAATTTAGTCTATTTACAGTCACTGGCTGGTTTCGTCACTGAGCTGGCAGACATCAGGGTTGGAGAGATTTTCTTGGCTAATGAAAGATGAAGAATGCCTTCAGGAAATAGTGATTCCAGCTTTCATGATCCAGTGATGTGAAATTTTGTTATCTGTATTTGAAATTCTGGCTTAAAATTACCCTTCTGTTTTATTCTGAAAAATGAAGAGAATACTCAGTCAATTCAAATTTGGCAAGAACTGTGCTGGAAAATTGTCATTTGTTGATTTTATTCTCAACTAAGGCACCACAACTCTGATTTTGTCCTGCTCCTTCCATTGATTTCTGAGAATGATCCATAGTAATGTGAGGAGCTTTTCTTGCAGCTTTGTTTGTCCTATATCTTTGCTAAGATGACAGAAACATAATTTCTGTACTTGCTGGTTTTAGCCGCTCATCAAATTCATTAAGAAAGCACTGAAAAGGAGCTAAAGAAAAGGAATAAATACCCTGATTTGCTAGAGGTGACAGCAATTCCACTGTATGTGGAAAAAGAAATAATGTATAAAGCAAGAGTCTGAGGTAAAAGAAACATAATTCTGTCCTCACGTTGTGTAGCTACCTTTCAAAAGCTGAAAAATCTTTCCAAAGCCATAGTTGAGATAATTTTTGTTTTACCCTCTTGCACTCTACTTATAAGTAATTGCTCAGTTTTATTAATGTTATTCAGTACCAACTATTTTTATTAGAAGAATAGTGTTGAATTTGTCTTAAGTCAAACTCCCAAGACAGTACACTTTTCTTTCATGAAAGGACAACATACTCCTTTCAAAAATGTAATTTCTTTTCAAGAAACTGAAATATGAGTAATTTGTAAAGTATTTTTGCTCACAGTTTAGCCATGAACTAATTCAAAAGGAGGGCGAACAATGGGTATTTTATTTAAAATTAGTTCATATTTTAATATTTTACCTGTAGATGGTCACTGATGTGCCATATCACAAGTTAAAAATTAAACAGAGGAGCAAAATAGACAGTGTTCAGAATGCTAAATTGTATGTGGCAGAAGCAGCTTTGAGTGACTGGAGTGAGAACGGCAATGGCAAAAGAATTGTAACAGAACTATTGAGTATTTAGTTAACATTTGTGAATTCCATTATTTTTGTTCCCACCACATAAGAAAATCTTCAACTTTGATAATAAATGACAAAAAGAAGAACAGTAATCAAATCAGGTAGTGAACAGCCTGTAATTTGGAAAATTATATCTTTCGTCTACTTAACATCTCCAATTACCAGTCATCTCGCTTTTGGTACATTTGAGAAAATAAGACTTAATTTGATAATTAAGCAAAAAAGTAACAAAAAATGGTAAGGCTGTTACTTACATATGATGTATTTTCTAAAGGAAGCTTTACCTCTATGCAGTGAAAAAGAAAGTGTGTAGTTTTCTAGCTTTGTATCCAAATGTACCTGCGGCTTTAGCAAAACTTATTGTTACCTAGATTATAACACTATTCTTGAATTTTTCTCTGGACAGAAAGAGCCTGCAAAACACTATTTGCATTTCTTTATTTATTTTATTACATGGAGATAAAGAAAAAATCCAACAGCACAGTTTGAATACAGTATTGAGGTTTCTCTAAGTTACTTGGAAATTATTCCAACTGCCCCTCATCTTCAGACTGAGAAGCACTGAAGGTTCCCTTTCAGTTATAAGTAGTAGTATTAGTACTAAAAGTAATAATAATAATAATAATAATAATAATAATAATAATAATATTGTTTAAGAGTTGTACAATTAACTCTAACATTAATTGTATATCTTGCCGGGCATGACTTCAGCTACAGTGTAAACTCTTACTCCAGAGCTGCTGGAGTCATTTAGATTGAAAAATTCAGTAAAGTGATAAGACGAGAAGCCCTTTGTATCCTCTAGTGATTTTTTTTTCTATGGAAAGGATCATTTTGTGTCTCATGAAGCAAATATTCTGACATGGTTCTGATCCTAAGTACTCTGTTTTATAGGAAGCTCAAGGTAACAGAGCTCACTGCTTCTTTTCTCCCTCTCTGTTGAAGATGTCCTTCACTGAAATGCAAGGACTTTTAAAGTGATTTCCAGGCTTTCAATCCTCCTCTATCAGCTGCTTAGCGCCTCAAGCTAATCTAACTATGATATATGGTAAATATTTTCCCTTGCAGGAGAAGTGCCTAAAGTTATTTCTATGCATTGATTGAGCACATTAGGCTAATATTTATCCATTCGAAACCTGGAGGTTTAGCAGTACATCACTTAATAGCTATGCACTGATTATAAGAAGTAATTATACATAAGAATATCAAGGAATATTAAGTTCCTTGTGGAGGAACCATCATAGATATTTTAATGGTGATTACATCTGGGGAAGCTGGAGTAGTTTGAAACACTGCTTATTAATTTCAGAAGGTGCATGGCTCTCTGAGCATTACATATAAATAGGAGCACTAACATTTATGGATTTAATGACATTTTTGAGCCTCAGGAATGTGGCCTTCAGGTTTCTTGCTGCAGCTGTGTGCATGTTTGTTTCAGAGGCTGCTCTCAGTGCAAAGTTCACATTGTTTCAAAACTGTATCAGTATAGAGTAAGTTCTTAGCAATAATGTTTATCCCTTTTGTTTGTGCTTGAAGGAGTTCTTCAGCCAATATGATCTGAGTTCTTGAGCATTTCCTTACTCTCTTCCTCCTAAACAATTACCACTACCTTTTGTCTTCAGTGTTGCTGTGCATTGTTTTCTCTTGCTTGTTCAAGCCAACGACCTCGTACAGGACTAGTTGGAGAGCTGTACCATTCTAAATTCATCTCACAAATAAACAAAAACAAAATCATACAGGAACAAGAGCAAAAACCAGCCTTAAAAAAAAAAAAAAACAAAAACTAAAGAAAACAGAAATGCAGGCTTCCCGGGGATATTTGGGAATAGGTTTTTTCTGAGGGGGGTTTATTTAGATGAGCAGTTTTCTCAAATGGATAGGCATTTATGACACATTCTATATTTGTTTGGGGTTTTTTTTTAAGATCAGAGATCAAATTCTGATGTTCTCTATGAAAGGAAAATTTGGGTTTTATGTTATGAGTTTGCTTCAATCATGGATGACAGGCAGCGCCTTCAAGTTTGGCGTCAAGTATTAAAAAGACCTTTTTAATTTTCAAATTAACTTCAGCTACTGCCATGACATTATATTGCGAAAGAACATGACAAAAACATACAGTATTTGTTTGCTGGAATATTAAGTTTTTGTAGTGGCGTGGAGTTAGTGTGATTTCACTGGCACCGCTATAAAAACTATAAATGCTATTCAGAAAATGAAGCCATAGACTGATCCCATTGACTTTTGAGATCTGCTTACACAGTAGCCTTAAAATCTGACCTATTTTCTTTGCATGTGCTATTTGGCCAAGTGACTGCTTGTCTAATTCTTTAGAATTACATCAGAGATTGGTACATGTACAATAAATGTATGCTCTTTTAATTCCCTTAGGAAATGGAGGGCATATGTTATTTATTATGTACAGTGATGTCAGACAATAACTTAATTTTTTTGCAATTTTATCTTGTTAGCCTTAGATGCAGATGGAATGCTAGCTTGCAATTACCATCTTTGGGTAGTGTATGATAGAGTGATCTATAGTCCCACAATTGATTTTAATACTTTTTAGAGTCTAGACACACTTCATGTTATTGCTTAAAGTGCAGGTCAGCTTTCCAAGATTATTCTGAACATGCTATAGTATGATTTTGTGCCCGTAACTATAAAATACAGTTTATGAATATAATATTTGGGTCTCGTTGTTATCAGACTTTTTTTTTTTTAAACTGAAGGACTCTTTTATGCTGAAAAATGAGTTTTCGTCAGCTGTCTTACACTCATGCCTCTCCTCCAACTGATAAAGAATGTACCACCATCTTCTGCCACTATCACTGTTTTACAGGCAGGGATGCTAAGCCCAGAGTGTGAGGTGTGATTTGCCGTCACCGGCACAGCTCACACGAGACAGAGATTAGAGTCTCACCTTTCTCTGGTCCCTTGGACCAGCTGAGCAGGCTGCACCATTGGAAAGGGCTCCCATTTCTGCCAAAACAGGATTCTGTACTGACAATGTGCTTGAAGACCAACTAAGTTTCATTCTGAGTATTCCCCTGCAACCCAGCTATAAGGGGACTGGGAAGGAAATATAGGGAAGAAAATGCTGTAGAAAGTCTGGAAAGCTCTGTAATTTATAGGTTACCATAATTTAAAATGTAAATCTAAATTGATTATTTACATACATTAACCTCGGTATTTTTCATCAATGCTGCAAATTATTGTCTAAAATAATTCAGCTGTACCTTCCAGGTTTTTTAACAAAGACTCTATCAAACTTTCCCTCAGTTTTGCCTGACCTTCTCTCTTGAATACCTTCACATTCTCATTTCCCTGTTGTAAAACAGGGAACGTAACAAGAACTACATCTCCTTGGATAAGGAGGATGCAAAATAACCTTGTTCAGTATATGAGACTTCTCACCTGTTGCTTCTTCTTGATTTACTAATAAACTTTGTGAAGACAAGGCAAATGAATGTGCAGATGTCTGTTTTATCTCTTGGATTAAAAATGCAACAGAAGACACTGAGTGAATATAAGAGAAACTGGAAGCGTGCCCTGTGATATACTTGCAGTATACTTTATTATTTTCCCCTGAAATAGTTAATGTGAGGTTTAGAAATCATCTATAAAGCCTGAAAATTCCTTGATTCCATGACTGCATCATGGAACACAGGGCCATTAGAGTGGTGCGGACATAACGTCCACCTGCTGTGAATGGCAGGCTCTCCAAGAGCCACCATCAATGGTTCAGGAAAGAATTAAGAAATACTTAACAATTTGCATTTCATAACAGATAAAGTGTTGGGCCTTCACTAACTCCAAGCTCCTTTGGAGAAGTTCTCTAACCTGGCTTGGTCCACTTTGTCCCTATCTTCCTGTGATAAGTCCCAAGTTGCATGTATTGTAAGAAAAAGGGGTAGAAGTAGTCCTAAGCACTGACAACTAGAGATTCATATACAGTTAAAGACTTTCTCTCAGCTGTGGGCTATTTTAATTACAGGTAGATTAGGCATTTACAAAACAAGGCAACCAATGTCCTAAAATCAAAACTGCCTGAACAACTTTTATAAATCAATAAAATAAAAATTAATAAAAATAATGATAAAAATATGTGGGTAGAATCATTAAATGAGCAGTTTGATGTAGAAAAGAATGTTTTTCAGAGGATGAGTTATATGTTGATGATATATATGTGCATATTTAGAATCAAAACTGGTCAGTGTTTAAATTATAAATATCACATAAAATCTTATAATACTGAAAACTCTTGAGGACAAAAATGTAATGCATTGCTGGATATGAAAATATAACCAATCATTTATGTCAATTGAACAGTATCTGTTTCTCTTGCAGGAACACTTGAAATATGCTCCTGCATATTTGTGTTTGAGAGAAGAGTGGAGGATCTGTTGTTTTTCTCTAGAAATATAATCTGTGGAGTTTTTCTTGGCTGAAATAATTTGCTAATGAAAAGCTCTGTGAAAGGTTTTGATTAGAATTACTTGGGAAGTTTAGATAGAAGTCCACTTTTCTTCAGCTCTTTCACGTAATTAATTCCACTGAACTATCAACTGAAAATATCTTCTTTTTTCTACCTGCAGTCATGACAGCTTCAAATGTACCTTTTCCAGATGATAGCTAATATATCATTCCTCAGCAACATAATTTCTGCCTTACTTGCCTGGTAATAGTGACTCTGTAGTATCAAGTTTCCTAAATCATCGTGCATTACAATAAACTGAGCTGTGTATTTCTGATTTAGAATAGAATATCCGCATCTTTTACAAATGTGTAGATCTGTAGCTTTTAGTGGTAGAGCTTCAATGCAGATATGAAATTTCATAATAATTTTTTTATTTAGCACTAGAAGTGTGGTTCAGGTTAATTCTGGTATCTTCAGAAGCATGCAGTTTATTTCAATCTACTGGTAAGATGGGGTTTGCTTTTTTCATTCATTACCTTGACTAATGGTCATGCTTAATTACTTGATTTTACCCTTTTTTCCTACATCTTCATGTTTGCCGCTATTTAACAAATGTTACTTTGAAGTATTTTTTCAGAGTTTCCAAATAATTGTGAAAATAGTGACCACATTCAGAGGAAAAGAACTTTTTCTCATCCTTATTTTGCTCTGGCAAGAGCAAAAGTTCATTGCTTTTTCTGCCTTGGTCTTTGACAAAATAGTAACCTTATTATTATGAAGGTCTTTCAACACTGATTGTTCACTTCAGTCTGCAAATCCTAAACCAAAGTTATAGGAAAAGTCAGTATTTTTGCTGGTCAGTCTGAACATTTGTAAAACACTTTTCAGTAGGAACAAAATGCAAATGTATCTGAAACAGTTTTAATTACACTTGTCATGTTACAGCAAGAAAGCTGTCACCAGCCAGAGGCTTGAAAATGCTACCATCTGACACTGACAGGTAGTGCTCCTATTGTAAGAGACTGTAAACAAATTTCCAACCTGTATAATACTGATTTGGCAGTCAAGAAGAAAAGTTTAATCTTTAATATTTAAACAATATGATAAATATTTAAACAGTAGGATATTTTATTTTTCTGGGATTCATCAACCAGTATTAAATCAGGATAGACACTTCTTAAAGTAGCTTATCTCTTGCAATTGTGTAGCTGGTGTCACAAATTATATTACTTTTCAGGTAGATGAATGCCATCAGAGGGTGACTCAGAAATCCCTGCAATAATTACCTTTATTTTGAAATACCTTTCTCAATTTATTCATGTTATGAGTGATGATTTTGATTTTGCAAGTTTCATTTCCTAGAAATTAGGGTCTGTTTTTCTTTTAATGAGTGAAGCCAGTATTTGCAGTTGTTACAGAACACACAGAAACACATAAACATTTGTCATGCTGAAGTTTAATCACCTCTCTGCAGTATTATGGATTCATTAGTCATAACTCTACAGCCAGTGATTCAGTGAAAACTAAGCAGGGAGCTAAGTCCACTGATCTATATGCAAATGCATGTCCATTTATACTGTTTTGGCTTTTCTCTCAGGCTGAACTGAAGCTGTCATGTCTCCTATGAACTCTTTACACTGCATGCTGTCCTGTTTGTAACCTGACATTACTGTACATCTGCAGCAAATGGGATAACTAAAGAAAATGCCCTGCTTTATGAGAGGCTGTTTCTGTATCCATCACAATTTTTGGGAAAATACAGTGTTCCTTTTCATCCAACCCCTCTGCCCTTCCCTGTTGAGGCAGAAGCAGAGAAGACAACCACTGTTCTTGAAAAGTAGGCACCAGAAGCAGAGTAAACTACTCTTTCTAAGCAGAAAATACTTTGTAGAGAAAAGAGGAATTCATCTTGGGATGCCGTCAAAACTCGGTTTTAGGCAATGAGGGCTAGGCTTTTGTTTCCTCATTACTAATGGCAGTGGAAACACCTTAATTCCATTGCTTTTTTCCTCTCACATGGCTTGTGACCCTTTTAAGACATCTAATATGGGCAGTAGTTGAAGATATAAAGGTCCTTTCATGCATTCCCACTGAAATATTCTTATTTCTTTGAGTCTCTTCCAATTAATCTAGTTGTTCTGCCCACACTTGTAAAGTAATAGGTTTTTTTTCCCTTTCAGTGTAAAGGCAATTTTTCTCTGAATTTTGGGGCCTTGGAGTCACCTTATGACAAAAATAGGAATATTCATTAGGTACTGCATCAAGAGCAATTCTAAGAAAAATCAGCCTTCGAACAAAGGGTGACAATTACAAGATAAAAAGCCTAAAATTGCCTTTGTATGAAAGTTTACCTTGATGAATGGTTTTGAAGACAGAATAACCCAGCCAGTCAGTTGTCTCAGAGTCTGTGTTACTATGAGTTTAGGGAACAGTGAATGATTCTCATTCCCAGAGTGCTCTGATGTCTAGTGAAGATCTTCAAGTTGTATGGTTGCTTCTAACTCATTTGTTAACCATCTGAATGAAGATTTTATAAATGTCATGTATGGCCCTCTGCTCAGGAAAAGGATGTGTTTTTCACTATTAGTTGTATAAGACTGGTGTTTTGGGGGGGCTATGAAGTCTGTTTAACTCTGTTCAGTTGCAGCTTAGATTGCTAAGAAAAGTGGTATGTGACTGAAAAAACAGCTTTACATAATGTTTTTCAGGTTTTCATTTAGTTCAGTCAGTAGCTTAGAGAAATTAAATGCCAAGGGGGAAAAAACATAGGAAAATTTTAGTGTCTGATCTTCTTGTAGGTTTCCAATGATGGTGGTTTCTAGAACACTGTGGCTGTAAATTACTGGAAACTATGAAATGTTATTGCTGTACTACAAAATGTGAAATTGGAATCCCTGAAATAATACATTGCAAACAAAAGAAATCAAATTATTTGCATACAAGAAGTTGTAGCTTTGGATTCACATTATAGTAGTCTTCTAAATCTTTTGAACGTCCAAAGACAGTTGGTTGATCTCTGCTTTTTTCTTGTTGTTTTTCCCTGTCACGTACTTCCTGGGTCATTGCAACTTGGAAGTTGGCTTGGTCAGCTATTTCTTTCTCTGCAGAATCACACATTGGCTTGAGTGCATTGCATTAAGTTTTTCATGTTTATGAAACTGGTTCATAAACTCTCTGTTTTTCTAGCAGTTTTTTTTGTTGAATTTATTTAGATGTAATTTTCCGCAAGTAACGTAAAAGTTTCATGTATCAAATTTTTGATCATTCTATAATGTTAAGTAGGAGTTTTACCATTAAGTTATGTAGGAAGGGAGTTGGAGCAAAATTAGTGAAAAAAAATACTTTCTATAAGCAGAAGGAACTATTTCCCAATGGAGGCTGATGCAGCATAAAACATTTTTGTTGTGTTTTCAGCATAGGAAATTTGCTGAATGACTGAGATTTGTCTTCCATTTTTCTGTAGGTGTATTTCTAATACCTGCTTGACCTGTGGTTGACTTCTAATACTGATCCTAAGGGTATCTTTGCTTGAGTTGACTCTTGAAAATGAGCTTCAGGTCTTACAGCTTTAGGCTTGATCCTGTTTGCAGTGTGTCGCTGGAATGTTAAGGTTCATCCAAGCAGCCTGCAAAGCCTTAAATTAAACAGTTAAAAGCTTCAAACAGTAAAACCACTAGAAAGAATGTCTATAGTTGATGTCATCCACTACTGCAATGTAAATTCCCATCCTATTTTTCCACCTGTAGACTGGGTCACTAAGTCTATAGGTACTATCTTGACTCTTGTTTCCTTGCTAGCCAGCACCCAAATAGGTATGCATGATAGACAATTGACAAAAAGGAATAAAACAAGGTGTACAAATTTCTTTTAGTAGCACACAAAGAAATAAGAAAAAGAATCCAAATATATTCCAAATCTTTGGATGAAAAAGAGGAGGAATCATAGCTGAGTAAAAAAATATGTGACATATAAAGCCATGTCCATAGGGACAGACTCAAGCTGTTCATATTCAGAACCTGTATTTGTCATTTTACTTGTTAAATCATTAAGAGTGTTATGATGTTTTCAGTAAGGGCTATGAGTAGGAATATAAATTTTGTAGTGTACATGGCCAGAATGTGGCATAATGCCTGCATCAGAATGTGGTGACAGTAGGTTGAGATATTGTTAAAAATGGTGGTATGCCTATTTAAAACATTCAGCAAGTGTGGTATTTTTTGACAAGAAAATACAACAAATTTCAAAAATAAATTGTCTGTATTTAGTAATCTGAATTACAAAAAAAGGCATTAATTGTGAATTGCTAAAGTCTGAGTGGTTTTTGTACTTGAAGCTTGATATTCTTGTCATTTAACACAGCTGAAAATTTACTGTCTGGCAAATTGCAAAGCCTAAGTATAAGGAATCAGATATTTAAGTTAGTTTTAGTTCTTTATGTTTTCAGATTATCCATTGATTTTATTTGCAGGTGAGGAAGCCAAAGACATGTAATAAATCATAGCAAAGAACTTGCATGTTTCTCTGCTTTGATATTTGAATTAGTGAATATCCATTTTTAAATTGATTTCCATATGCTAATTTCCGAATTGTGTATTGATTCTCCAGGTTTACTGTGAAGTGTGAGTTGTTTAAGGGCTCCTGGTGTTTAGTCCATTTTCTTCACATGCTTCTGATTTCAGCATGAGTTGTAGTTGTGGCACATGTTTCTCTGGACTTCTAGAGAATGGGATTTTTTTTTTTTTTTCTGAATACAGGAAATGTCTTGCTGAATTATGGTCAGTTCCTTCTCTCTAATGGCTTTCCATTATTTGTGGTATCCTACATTTCATTATTATTTATGGAATTCTTTGATAAATAAGCAAGCACAAATGAATTTTGGCTTTGATCATTTCCTCAAACAGAGCAGTAGATACATATACATAACTATACCATTTCCTGATCAATAGAGGAAAGAGAAATTGTTCCTGCAGGTTTGTTGCACAACTTTTTATATGGAAAAATTACCACTTTGTATGTACAGTGAGTGTTTACAGCATAGCACCTCACGATGTGTCCCAATCCTTTTGTCTTTGCAGCAAACAACGAGTCAGATACGGCTCTTTACTCCTACTGTCTTCTCAGCAGTGAGGTCATTGCTTTTTCCATCGTCTTTTTAGCTGTGTAAATTGTGCAGTGATTTTGCAGTACATTTACCCTGACTCGGTGCACATAAACCTGCATGGCACAGGAATTGAACTGTTCTGAACTCCACTAAAATCAGTAGAAATATTATGACTGACTTCCATGGAGTTTAGAAAATTAATCATAATATTCATTGCACTTTAAAAGGGAAAAAAAATAAGAGGGAGAAAAAAGCGCTTCATAAGTCACATCTTACATTTTTGCGATTTAATCTTCTTGATTTACTTCCGGTTTTATTTTTGAGTTTCTAAGGGCATCAAGATTTTTCCCCTACTGCTTTTGATATTTCTTTGTTTTCCAAAACTGCTAAGATTTCCTATCTATGGATAACATATGGTGATACAATTTTTTTTTGCATTTGTTTTTTTTTTTTTTTTCCAGCAGGAAAGGAAGTACTGTCTTTTAAATATGCCTTGTAATACTTGTCCCTGATAGCTCTGCAAGTCATAGTATTCCAGTTTATTGTAAACCTAAATATTTTATTAAGCTATTATGTCTTTTTGTTTCTCCAAGATGCATTTGACTCAGAGGGACAAAACACCTCACAGTTGCATTCAAGTCTGATGACATCCAAGATTTTGAATTTGGGTTTGCCTTTGTAACACGAGCGCATTCTGAAGCATGGTCGCAGTACTAATCATAGTATTGCCTTATCTTTGGTCAGAGAGGGACATCTCTTTCTTTGGCAGGTATTGGAACAGCCAATTATTGACTGCTTGCTACAGCCATGCGATTTATCCAGCACTTTGAGTTTCGTGGTAGGTTCACAGAGATCTGCCTCTATTGTAACACACGTTGGCATTTTCTATAGCTTGAAAATGGAAGGGGAAAGGAGATCTGTTGTTTCTGTTGTTTCCTGGCCTTCTCTAAGATATCACAAGTTTTAGTAATTAGAATTAAACAGAAAATATAGGGCTGTGTTCCACTGCCCTTGGACAGCAGTGCTGTTGGTTCCTTGGAAGATGGAGTCAACAGATGCAAAATGGTTTGCATTATCTTCCCAGCACACGAACATGAGAGTATTTGTACATCCCTGTGATCTCATTCCTTCATCTTTCAGCCCCCAGAGAGATGGCTTGTGTCTAATAGGACAAAAGGGAAGAGAATGAAAAGGAGACAAGATGTGGGAGAGGAAATGTAGGAAGGAATGTGATACCTATAAGCATAGGCAGCACGGGTGAAAAGTGTAAAACCAATTAAAATAATTCATCATATGCTTAATTCTCTTCCTCTTGGAAGTTACCAAATGTTTTACCATGAAATTCAGTAATGACATCCTACTTGTACCTATAACTGTTCCTTGGTGGTACAGTTAATGTGACTATGACATTTTCTTGCATAGGCCCACCTACGCAGAATTTTGTCTGCATCCACTCTGAATTTAAGTCTGTCTTCAACAGCATAAAAACCAAACCAAAGTTACTATATAAATCTTACAATTTGCATTCATCATGTATAAAATCAGCTTGATTTTTCTTTGTTTGTTTGTTTTAGAATAACTGTTAAAAATGGAACTGTGTATATGCAGATTTAGTTTGAGGACATAATGAATGTCAATTGTTATACTGAGTTATGAATAAATCCCTATAATAATACTCAGACTTACTCATAGAATACTCAACATATTTAATAAATAATGATGTATTAATTAATGAGAAGATGTGGTCAGTATAGCTTTTCAGGAAGAGTTGTGTAATGCTTTTCTTATCCCTGTTTCTGCTGATTTCACTGCAGTCACTCCCTCTTGTGTAAGAATGTCTTCTGCGGTCTCTTTCAGCAACTAGTACTACCATCATTATCAAGAAACCATGGTTTATATTCCAGGGTTCTGAAAGTAATGTTGTCGAAGGCAATGCCTGGCAGTTGAAATTTAATTTGTTCTCTTGAACCTATGTTCTTTTTCTGCATCTGCTACATCAGACAAAAGGCAAAGAGCAGAGGAGGTCTGAGATCAAATTCATGCTGTGTGCTTACTTCCTACAGAGAGATTTTGAACAGCTTGGTATCATATGACTGTATGCTCATTATCAGGAGACAAATTAACCATGTTTAGAACAGGACTTTTATGAAGCAAATAGAATAGGAAATACATGGGAATTCACTAGAAATGGCAAACGAAATCTGGAGAGGCAGTGTGTTGAAGCCAGTTAAGCAATTTACCTCTAAGATGTCTCTATAATAAGCTTCCATCATACAAAAACATCTATGCCAAATCTGTATCAGAACACCAGTGAAAGTCTCAATATAACAGAATTTGTAATATCCCTCACACCTCTCTCAAGAATTTGCAATACCCCTCACAATTTCATGATATTACAAATCTATATTTCCAGGATTTTTTTTTTCAAGTTCCACTTTTTCCTCTCTTCCCCTTCCCCATAAGTGGGGGAAATCATCGTCCTAGGGTATGTGTGGTGAGAGGAAAAGTTTTGAGAGAAATATTAGTGTGTCATAGAAAAGGAAATATCCGTGGAAATCAGGCAAAAAGAGGACCAAAAATAAAGTTATTTCAGCAAGTAATTAAACTGCCAGCTACACACTTGATACTTGTTAATTGGTAGTGCTGACATATGCTATTCCTTCGCGTGTATCCACCCACTCATTGAGTCCTTGAATTCTTCGCTCGTTTGTGCTCAGTTGTGGTCTTGTTTTCAAATACAGCTTAATTTTGATATGCCATTTTATGAAGCATCTGAAAAGCTCATAGATATCATTGAATTCTCACTGGAATAAAGTGGAAAACACACACTGTAGATAAGTGTTTGGAATTTATTATTAGTGATAACACGTATCATTCATTCTGATATTTGTACTCTGAAATAAGCTATTTTATTTCTTAACTCTTGCCTTGTATTTTTCTTCCACCTACATATTGCTGAAGAGATGGCAAGAACAGAGGAGGTGACCAGCAACACAGCAGCTGTTATCCTGAACATTCAGGGAGATGTGGAATTCTGTAGCAGGGCTCTTGATTAGAAGGACCCTGGGTCTCCATTCACTGACTGGAGAAGGAACACCAGAAAACTGCCTTTGAAGCCTAAACTTACCCTTGTGAACATTTTTCTTACTCGTATTTCACAGTAAGACCCAGATCAGCTAATCCTCCTAAGGTTATTTAATGCTACCTGGCCCCAATGGCATAAATGTACATCTATTAAACTTTAAAAGCTGCTTAGCTATTTTGAAAACAAAGATCTAGGTGTTTATTCAGACCTCTTGAGTTTACTAAATGGCATAGGAAATCTCTCTACGAGAGGCTTTTGAGAGAAAGCCATTAATTCTCCAGCTTGTAGGAGCAAAGCATCATGAAAATAGCCTTTCTCACAAGAAAAATGTTTCAGAATATTTTCAGATCTCACTAAGGCTTCAGTTCCAAAATGGAAAGGGGATGGATCATAAAATTTAGTAAAAGCCTTTTGTAAAAGCAGACAATGCAAGAGAAGGTTCTTATAAGGTCCACCCACCCCACTTCTCTTCCCATTTTAGTATTTTCTGCATCCAAAAAAAATTTTTTAGTGAGCTGATATTTATAAAACCTAAGAGTAAGTCAGGGAAAAAGGTGTGTGTTTTGGGAGTTTTTGGAGGTTTTTTGCATGTACTCTTACAAACAGACTATTTTGAGAAATTAATATTCATGTTTTTCAGTGCATTATGTAATAATAATTATTAATATTAATAATTTTTTTTAAAGTCATTTTCTTTCTCCTTCTTTAGCATTGTTTTTTTTCCCTAGCCTTCATTTGCGAAAATATTCTTCCACAGCAATAGAGTGGATACCTACAAAGGATAGTCCTGGCTTTGTGGAGCCAGGTGCAGGTGTTTTCCAGTATAATTATGGATGGCAAGTTCTCCGGCAAATGACACTGAGCACCAAAATTAAGCTTATGCTTTGAACTGGACTCTGGAGAAATGAATTTTTCACTATCAACCACAGAGAAAGACTCAAAAGACTAATCTTCCATATGTAAAGTTATTAACGTATTAAATCAAAACATGTTTGATGACACCCTCCTTCACATTCAATTAAATAGTAAGACGAGAAAATTGTAAGCTTGTGATTCTGAGGACAGCTCGGAGTATTGGATGATAGACAGGCTCGTTTGGAGAACTCACCGTGTTTCCATCCACACAACTGCAAGAGATACTTTCAGTTATGGAAGTGATTAAAGGGTCCCTTTTATCAGTGTCTTGTGCACGATCATCAAGTCAGCAAGCAACTAATTTTATGGCACAGTGGCAAGCAGATATTTTTTGATTGCAGTAACAACTCTCCTTGGAACCGAACCCCATTTCTACTTGCCATCTCTCTTTATATCTCCACTTAGTGTAGAGGAGGTTTTCCTTTAGAACTGGATTGAGTTCTGTTAGGCTACCTGCCAGATAGTAATGCTCGAGATTTGGCATCTTCATTCTTCAGCTGTTCCATAAAGTACAGTGCTTATAATTTAGTAACTCTGAATTTCCTGTTAGCATTTTTATAAATGGTGGCATAAATGTTCTGGTGGTATTTTGGAGGATGTTCCCAAAGTTTTTAGACATATGTTGCCAAGCGGACTGTCAGTGATCGGTGTAGTCTGTCTTCTGATCGGCATCTGAGACAGAATAAATTATCTGTCCTTTATTGTCTGTTGAGCAATTATGGATGGTTTCAAATGGGAAATAGTCTCTTTTCCAGTCCATATTTCTCTTAACAACTGCAATTGCTTTGGAAAGGGATTGTCTCATGCAATATCGCAAGCTTAATTTTACATTGTGTAACTCAATGAGAAATCTCTCTATATCTATAGCTTCTTAAATTTTACCAAATATACCTGCAAAATAAGAGTCATTATCCTCCTTTTGTGATGTCAGGAGTAAAAGTAATTCTCCTATTCACCAAAGCTGTAAAAAGTGATGCAGAAAATTTATTTGCAATAAAAACACTTGACATTCTACTTTCCCTTAGTTTTTCAAGGTAGAGATATTTTTCTTCATTTGCTACTTTTTGGATCTTTCTGTAGAAACATATTCCTCTGATTGTTAAAAACTATCATCCAATTTCCAATCTAAGTTTATTCATAGCCAGCTTATAAAATACTTGTTGACTTAATTTTTTTTTTTTCCTGCCAGGCATTTACCTCTATCCTGTCTTATCAAGTCCTACACAAATTGCCAAACTTTCTATCTACTTGTCTGGACTCTATGTTGATAATCATAGAGAATCATAGAATATTTTAGGTTGGAAAATACCTCTAAGATCACTGAGTCCCAACTGTTAACCCAACATTGCCAAGTCCACCACTAAACCATGTCCCTAAAAGCCACATCTACACTACTTTTAAATACCTCCAGAGATGGTGACTAAACCACTTCCCTGAGCAGCCTGTTCCGATGCCTGACAACCCTTTTGGTGAAGAAATTTTTGCTAGTATCCAATCTAGACATCCACAGGCACAACTTGAGGCCATTTCCTCTTGTCCTATTGCTTGTTTCCTGGCAGAAGAGACCAACCCCCACCTCACTACAACCTCCTTTCGGGTCACTGTAGAGAGTGATATAGAAGCACTTTGGGTCATTTCTACTTGATCCTACTCAAATTACTAGTCTTACTCAGTGGACTCCTAGTGTACATCTTGTTACAGATATTTCTTTCCAATTCACATGTAGGACAACTTTCAGGATAGTGTTTTTCTTAGGAATGCAAGACTTGTAGTTCTGTTAAACCATTTCAGTGAGGAAAGAAGCAGTCATGAGAGATATTAAAAAATAACAGGATGGGATACATGGTAACTGTAATGGAATAGGAAGTGAGAAAGAACAGCAGAGCACACATCGTGAGATCATATAACCAAGTGACGAGTAGGTGAGGAAGATTCATGCTTGCTGCTCTGCACCATTGCCTGTGAATGTTGCTCACCAACACAGTGCAGTAAATTAGATGACATCCATTTCTGGTTTTTTGCCAACTAGACTTATTCAATTACAAATTTTATAACACCAAATATTATCCTACTAGCAAATATTATAACTTCTTATTGTCTTATGTGACATAGTTGTTGTTCCAGTGTGAAGGTTGATATTGAAATAACTTTTTTCTGTTTCCTTGGTGACTGCAGCTGCTGTCTGATCATACCACCAAATGCAGACTTGCAAGCAGGATGAGCTACTTAGGTGTAATATTTTAACTCCTTTGTTGGCAACAGTGGCCTGCTGCTAAAGAGGAGGACAAGATTCTGATAAATCTGCATTATAGGGACAAACTTTTTTAATTAACTGTGTGTTGATTTGGAAGCTTGTAAAGGACACACATTAGCAATTTGCATTCAAAAGGTATCAAATAGGACAACCTGTTTGATAAGAATATCTATAATGAGAGTGTGTTCTTGGGTGTTTTCAAGGAAAGAATTACAAATCAAATCATGTTAGTGCTCTTCATCTTGTTCGCATCTGTTTTATTAGCAAGTACATAAAGAAATATGCATTGTGATAACAGGGTAATACATTAAAATTCCATAACCCAATTAAGCTGCAATGATTACGTGGAAATGAATCCATAAAGGGTTCAGATTATATCATCTCAATGTTGTTTACATTTGATTTTTAAGCTCTTATGTTCACTGTATACCATTAACATCTTTGACATAGTAAGATGCCTTGTTTTCGTTTGTTTCTAGTTATATTGGCAAAGCNTTTTTTTTTTTTTTTGGTGTCACCTGGTCCTACTGCTATTTGCTCACTGGTGGAGGAATGCAAATGAGTCATGTAAACAAAAATAATATATAATTGCCTTTCTGTTACTAGACTGACCCAGTATCACAAAGAAAATAAAGTCTTCCATGTAGTGCTAGGTCAGAAATGTTGATTGTTGTTTAGAAGCATTTAACCCTGCAGTTTCCAAAACTGGAAGACATTCTGGAAAGTCATGAGTTTGTATTAAAGTTATTAAACTACAGTTATATGTGATTTAAAGTCAATGCTAGGAAAGAGCTCATTATTTCAGGAAATGTGTAACAACCTAAACCAAGAATGTATGAGTAGTATAAATTGTGTTATTTGGTTTAGTGATACCACCTTTGCTGCACTAGTGATCCACTTTAATAGTATCTAGAGTTTCAGGGGAAAATGTTATCTTTTTATAGTGTGATATGAAAATTTTAATGTCTAATATATTCTGTGAGAGACTGTAGTATGTTTTACTACTTTGATCTTTTCAGTGTTCAGTATTTTGATTGGCTGGACATTTTGCTGCTTCCCCACAGGTTTCTGAGATTGTAAACAGGGGAAAAATTAGAGTAGCCAGTCAGTCAAATTGTAGAATATTGAAAAGGTCAAAGCCATACAGGACTGTACTTAACTTATAGAATATATGAAGCATTAAAATTCTGATAGCTTGTTCTTGTGCCATGGGTTGCAACAAGAGAGAATAATGCAGTAGTTTGAATCTGTACCTATGATGGTAATTATAATGGGAATGGAAAATGGTGCAACCATAGCCTACTGTCATTCTGACAGTCTTTTAATTTTTAATATAAAGGCTTTTTAAAAAATGTTCTGCATGTAGAGTCAGAAATATATTTATTTGTAAGTTTATTGAAACTGAGGTCTCATACAAGTTCAAACTGTAACTTCGTTTATAATCAAAGAGAGACTGATTGTAAAGACAAAGAGACAGGACAAAAGCAGAAATGTGCTGTCTCTCATTTATAATGCTTTGCATAATGTAATGGAAACAAAGATGTGACCATGATTATAGAAATGAAAAGCAGTAAAAATGTCTGATCTGTTAATTTGGTATAGTAACTTTAGGTAAAATTGATGTTCCAGGTGAAGATAAAATACGTCCGAAACCTGCACGTATTAGTCTTTGCAATGCAGGTATTATTTTCCGAAGTATTGGCAGGGGAAATAAGGGGTAGAAACACTTTATTTAAGAATTAAATTTAAAATTCTAATTCCATTGTTCTTTTCTTAGCAGAAAGAACAAAACAGTTCTCTTATTCAAAAACTAGCTCGTCGTTTTTAAAACCCACCTACACTACTTTTTTTCCTCTAGTTTCTTTTTGAGTGTGAATTGTATGACTCCTTAATGTCTCCGTGTAGGCCTGAGCTGCAATGGAAACATCAGGATACATAGTTAAACTCTGCCAAGCATGTCAAGTAATTTAAAACTACTTTCTTAACTTTTAGAAACTTGCAAATGCAATTGCCAGTGTAGCCAGCTAAAGGAAGAGACTTCATCAGAACTGAAAGCAGTTAGACACTAATTGGCTTCCCACGTGTTATAAAATTCCAGATTTGGATTTTAGTTCTGCATTCTTTCTTAAAACAGGTCAAGGCAGGTGGGAAAGGTAAGGAGGGATGGGAAGTGTAAGAGATGAGGGAAAGTAGAAGAGTTAAAGGGATTTCCAGCCGTATCAGATAGTCTTTACCAGTTCATCTGCCTTGTAATGAGATTTACTATTTGCAAAGTAGCCAAAGTTGATGTTTCATGACCTTTATAGTGATTTCTTTTATTATAGTGCAAGTGCTTCTGGGCTAAGCAGAATAATGATATGTCTGAATATATTTTAATGCTGTAGGATCACTTGGTGAAGTATTTAATGATTGAAAAGAAGCAACTGCCATGCCCTGGTTCAAATCTTGTTAATTAGGGTACAGATAGCTTTTCCACAATATTTGCATCTCTACCAATTTCAATTACATCAGTACCCCAAGCTGAGGTATTTGTGTCAAACGGTAATGTTTATGTTGGATGGCTAAATCTGTGAATTATGTGAATATTAGGAACAAAATCTTTTGCTCATTAAGAGTTTATATACCTAGTAAGGCCATGGGTAAGAGAAGAACACCTATTAGGCACTGTATTTGCGATAACCTTTTGCATGGCGTGTTTTTTTGTTGGAAATATATAGTAGCACTCTCTTCAGCTAGGAAATAGTAATATGTAGGAAGGTTTGCCTAGTGTCTGCCCAGCTAAACTGATAACTGATGTCTCTTAAATACATAAATAAATAAGAATATAAATGTTTTTAACGATGGACATGACTTCATATTCCCTCTTAAAATAAATATTGGTACTGTGAGAATAAAAATTTGGTACAAAAGCAGAATTTTCTCCCCATATGGGAGTTTGTGAAAACCTAATGCTTCTTAGTGACTGTTCAAATATGCCCTCATGTGTTTCCACTTTGGTAATCCTTTTTTAGCATTGCCTTTCTTAAGGAATTTTAATAATAGCAATCCACCCATGCCCATTCACTGCCTCCCTTCTATCTCGGAGAATTAACATGTCAGTTGTTGCAGCTGCATTGTTGATGCACCTCTAACAGACCGGTGTGCCTTGTCGAGTGTCTGACAGGTAAAACTGCAAAAAGCTGATGAGTATGAAACCTCTAAAGCATTCACAACCTTACATGCAGAGTCGGAAACTATAGTCTGAAAGAACTTGTAGAGGTCTCTGTCCACCCACCTTCCCAAAGGCAAGTCAGTCATCTCATGCAATGCCATGCCTAAAAGGTTTGTTCTCAAAAAAATTCCAGCAACACAAGCTTCACCTCTTCTCTAGTGTTCACCTGTCCTTTACAGGCTTCCAGGAACAGATGAACTGAATCTCTTTGGCTATGATTCATTCTCATTGTCCTCTATTGGCTGTGCTCTTGGAGAACACTATTTCTCATCTCCCTGCAGTTCCTTTATCCATATTTGTAAGCTCTTACCTTCCTTTTCTTCAATATTGTTTTTTAGACTAAAATAAAAACAAGTGAAAAAACTGATGAACAAATAAACATTTGTTGCTTCCCCAGCCTGCTGTCCTGGACTGCATTATGCAAAACAGCATCCAGTCCATCTGAGTCAATCTTATTCAGGCTAAGTAGACTGGAAGAATTACTTTGCATTCTCTGTGCATGACATTTCTCTTCACGTTAACTTATTCCATAATATTTTTTTTCTGGCTACAGCATGATATCAGATATTGTAGAATTGGTCTTCACAAATACAGAACATCTACTCCATGACTAAAATTATGAGGCACTGTGGATATTCAAATACTCTGAATATTGGTTATTTAAATTTTCAAATGCAGTTAAAAAATTGTGGCCAGAGAAAATCTCAAGGAACTATGCTGACTTCTAATGCAGATGGAGGAATAGGCAGCATGAAGGGAAATGAAATTCCACATGCCAAATACAAGATTGTACATAATGGAAGTAGGCTGAAGATTGTAACACTTTGCATGTCGGCCGGGACTCCTCTGTTCTGATCTGAGAAAAAGAGTCTGGCTGTCTCCCACTATCTTGTAATCCTTGGCCTTCCCCAACACTGACGGAGAGGGGTGAAGTATGAAGCACTTTGTGGATAGCAGCTTGACAAGCAGCAGGGCTCTGAACAGCGTGTTTATGTTTAACGCTACTCTTAATGGGCAGCAAATATAGACGTTTTAAATATAGATATAGCTGTGTCAGGGAAAAAAAATGTAGACAAACCTGCTTGCTGTTTGGTCATTCTTCTAGCATTATTACTTTCTTCCTCTTTTATTCTTGTAAATCATCGAGTGCGATTTTTTTTAACTCCGGTTTTAAATTTAGAAATATTCTCAGCAGTCTTTTAGAAATCACACACAAGAACGTAATTTAACACCTTTCCTTCACAATAATATAGAGGTATGAAAAAAGCCAGTTTACTGTACTTAAGTATTATTCTCAACTGAAAGAACAAATTTTACAGTAAACAGATGACTGAACATGTTGGGTGGATGAGTTAGCTATGCTGAAACTAGAAAAATATGTAATATCTGCAAAAGACCTCCACTGGTTTTAATTCTCTGTAATTCTTCTTACAGCAGAAGGCAACAGATTTTTAGTAGTGGAAAAATATACAGATTTAATGCATTCTTTAAAGTCATGTGTGTCAGAGAGGAAAACGTAGAAAAAAAAGTAGTGTGGGATGTGTGTGTAAACTAACCAAGAAAGGGAGAATTCATGTTATTCAGAAAAAGGACCTGGGAATTCAGAAAACACAAGTAATCTCCAAATGGGTAAACTTAGATGATGTACCAAATTAGATTTATGTAAGTATTTGAAACAAAAACTGGTATAACTCTTAACAAGATACATCTCATCTGGGAGACAGTTTCTGTCTGGGCAGAAATAATGTCCTCTAATCCACCTACAATGAAGGTTCTGTTCCAGGACCTCTCTGTACAGACATAGATAGGATTGTAATGCTAAAATGAAATGTGCTGTTTACCAACATGCCTCAGTGTTGCTGTTTGTAGCAGAAAATGTCATTGGAACTCCATAGTATTGGCTTTGGGGCTGATGGGTCCAGTGGATTTTGTCAAAGTTGGATATATAGTCTGAACAGATTTATGCTACCCTCTTCATGTGTCAGTCGCTTTGTTATGTAAATGTAATGAGGTACTTTTTCTGTAAAATTAGCCAGAATTATTTGTGTAATCTGTTTGCTGCGTATTATTTTAGAGAGCATAATAGCTGGTTTCATTTTTTATGATGCCAAAAGCATTAGATAAAACATAGAGTATCAAATTTCCAGTAGAAGAAATCAAGTAATGTTGGCATTAAAATCCAGGATATTGCTTTGTCTCTTAGGCACCGTGTCCTATGTGACACACTGAAAATACTGTAAACTGGAGTTCTCTTTTGCTATTGTTATGCATACAGATTAGTTATTACATATTGTAACATTTTCCATGTTGGCCAGGACACCTCTGTTCTGATTTGAGAAAAGGGTTTGGCTGTTTCCCTCTATCCTGTAATCCTTGGCCTTCACTAACACTGACAGAGAGGGGTGAAGCATGGAGCACTTTGTGGGAGCAGTTTGACTGGGCATAGTCTCATTTTATGTGATCTGAGAGTTGTTCATGTCTTATGGCTCTTAAAGAGATTGGTTTGTTCCTAGCAAGGAGTGTATTCAAACAGTCTCCATGGAGGTGAAGATGAATCTGTCTCATTATTTACACCTTCAGCCAACAAATCATTTTCAAAGAAAATATCATATTAGCATGCAGGTCCTGTTATTCTATTTTATTTTTACAGATTTTTCAGGATTTTTTTGTTTAAATATGTATATACAGGTAAAATTAACACCTGAGAGTTTAAATTTGAGTAACTTCATATAAATAGCCTGTGTTGGCTTCTGTGAGGATAGTCACACTATGAACAGAGAGACAAGCACTATGAACTGTACTTTGTGAAACTAAAGAGTTAAAAATAGAGAGAAGTTCTTTTCTAACTAAGGGCTGGACAAGTTACACCATGGAAGAAGAAGGTGGAAAGCAGAGAGAATATAATCACTTGAAACTGGTGTCATCGCTCCTTTCCTTGACAACTCCTGTGTTTCTTTTTCAGTGTATAGGCTTGACACTGTGCCTAGGAATTATCCCTTCCATTTCTCTTCCTCTGTCTTCCAAAAAATGGCCTAGGTTCCATTTTACCAGCTCACATATCATTTAAGGGACAGAGACAGCAATATTTTATAAATTGACAGCTATGACGGTAAAGTAAACTGATGTCAAATGTTACACAAAAATCTCATTTTTCTGTGCATAATTTAGGGCTCCTGAAACACAAATATGTGGCAGTTTTTAAGCAGGAATACTGGTGCATATATACAGTTAATTTTTCTATCACAACATCTTCGTTGCAACAGCATTAACAGCCTTGATATTGAATCTATTTAGGAACTATTTTAATGTGCCTATGCATACTGTAGTCAAGTTCACTGCATTTTGACACAGTAAATTTCCTTTAAGTTAAAAATTAGAAATGTGATTATAGCTTTCTCAAGTTTGTTTGCTGTCTCAGAATAAGAGAGATTTGTTGTTACTGACTGGAATTTTGGCTGGCATTTTACAGTTCTTGGGCATGAATCAAAGAAATACTGGGGATCCTACCAGTGTGTTGAAGTCAGTGGTAATTTAGGAGCCTAAATAAGAGGTAGGCATCTTAAGGCTTCACTGATCTATGTGATGCCTCTGCTTAGGCATCAATGGCTCTCTATCTTGTTTATTCCCATTTAAGAATTGCAGACCTACTTAGGTAAAAAAGAAGTTTAGATTTTGTGACCATGAATCGGACAATGTCACAGTATCAATTGTTGAAGCAGCTTAGTTTTGTGTCCTTTCCTTGCTCTGGCCAAGGATGTGCTCTAGCTCTGCTGCAAATTTCATCCTGGAGAGACACATCCAACACATCCATTGTTTTTTTGCCTGAGAGAAATGTTAGTATATTTATTACAGAGTGTTTTCTCAGGAAGATGAACGGTAATTGACATGTAACTATGAGGGTTGAAGCAAGTTTTTAAAATGTTTCTTGAAAATATTTTCATTACTTTATTCTACCAATTTAACGTGTAGAGCTATAAGCCAGATCAGTTGAGAGACAAATGTTATCTTACAGAAAAAACAAGATTTAGAAAAGGATTTGAAGCTGAAAAATCAAACTAAGGACTAATCCTAGTGCTGTGATCTACATAAATGATTGGGAGTGGTGATAGAAAATCTCTTCTATATTGTGCTGATGTCAGCTACAATGTATGTGCAAGCTAAGTTGCAAATACTGCCTGCCTACCAACTATAACAGTTAATAGCATAGATTTTCTCATGCTAAAACATTCTGCTTGTTCTGTATGGATGCATGTATTCAATATACCTGATTTTCTAAACTAGAAGAGAATCAATGACTGAAAAATTTTATTTGACTGGTTTGCTTACCAGATAGATCCATATTAATATGAGACATCCTGAGGATGACAACAAACACAGTTACAAAAATCTCAGCTTCAGTTTCATCTGTGATGTGTCCTGACTTTACTGAGTTGCAATATTTGATACTTTCTTTCATCATTTCAGTCTTGTTACTTTTGACAAAATTATGCATTTCTGAACTCTTGCAAGTGAAACCTAATTTGTTATCTCAGTGTATAACAAAAAAGCTTTTGGAACAATACATGTTAAGGATGTTATTTTCTCTCACCAAGATCAGTTCAATCTTTGAAGTCCTTGAAACTGAACTGCATGATATTTCGCATTATTGTAGAGTGCTTTGTAAATCCAAAACTTTATGACAAAAAAAACTAGTGCTTTTCTTCCCATTTTATCTGAGAGGGAAACTGATGTGTAGAGGAGTCAGGAAATTTGTTCATGACCAGAGTCAGCAGCAGCAGCAATAAGAGCCGTAATGCTAAGAGAGAGCTCGCTTGTTAGTCCTTGTCTGCTCTGTGTGGCTTGAAGAGCACTGCTGACCTGGCCTTGGGCTGTTGAAGGTTTCCTTATGGCTGCAGCTAGAACCCAGAAGTTTTTGTGAGCTTTGTTGCCCATTCTGCTAAATACAGTCTTTTATCCTGCTGCTATATGTGCTCTTTCCTGGCAATTTTTTTTGTTCAGGTCTCATTCATTTGAACACATGGAATATAATATGTCTCCTCTGCTTCTGAATAGGTTTCTTTCCTGTGCCATTGTTGTAGCAAAAGTAATTTCAGTGGAATTCCTTCAACTATATAGAAAATTCCTTTCATTTTTTTCTTCTGTACTTACCAGGTGAACAGGGTTTGGCTGGGAATTTTCTCACAACACCCATGACACTAAGCTATTTTATGATTTGCCTTCATTCAGTAACTTGATTTTTCTTTATTTTCCTTCAGCAAATGGCTGGGCTGAAAATATATATTTTGGTTTTGCAAGGATGTGATCTCTGATTGTCAATGTTCCTTACAGAATAGGTTCTTCTAGTAATTCACAATGTGGTTATGTGATCTACAAATACACAGTACTGTGAGAACACAGCTGCCATCAGCTGAAATAACCACTTCTTTGCGAGAGAAAAAACTTCCACCAAAATATGGTACATACCAAAACAGAAGCATAAGCTCAATTCTATACTATTCCTTTCCTTTCAAAGTAAATAGATTTTATTGAGTGGAGTGGATACAGGGACTATCCCAGCTAATAAAAGTCATTGGAGGATATTGATTTGAACTTCCTTGACTTGGGGAAAACTTGCAAGTAACAGTTCACTGTTAAAGTGTAACAGACATTTATGGAGTATTTTAATAATATTTGCCTATATCTAGTGTATACCTGCAACTGAAAAACCTTGTGTGGACATCAGGAAGATTCTGATAATATTTGATGTAAAGTAGAAGTGTTTTGTATTTGTGCACTGGATTGCTCTTGGATGCACATTCACTGAGTGAATGACATGGAGTGAACTGGTATTGAAAGGAAGCTGAGTGAACTGGAATTGGAAGAAAGCTCATGGAACTTAAGCAATGATAAACAAGGCTGTAATTGTTGGATATGGTTTTCAGACATATTTTTAAATGTTAGAAGTTGTCTCCTTTTGGTCTTGTATTCAAAGAGAGGTAGCCATGGAAAATGGTTCTCTCTTGGATTCTACCCTCTGCTTTGGTTCCTGGCTTGTTATGGTTCAAACACGACAAACTTCCTTTGTACTGAGAAAAAAGTACCATGTGCCACTGCTTTTTGGTTTACTCCATTTCACATTTTTTGTTCATGTGTTGATGAGGAGGGTGGGGTGATGGAAACAGAGAGCAGAGAAGATATTAAATTGACAGAAGAAAAATATTCTCTCCTATGAACACTAAGGCAGTTAGAAGTGCATAATTTTAGGACACCCAAAAAGGAGATTTGACTTTGTGAATATCCAGGTAAAAAACATCTCTCTGTCGGAAAAGCTGATTAATAGGTGCTAGGATGCCATCTCATATAACTTACGAGAAACCTTTCTGATGTTTTTTGTTTGTTCATTACCAAGAATTTTGTTTCCTTTTTCGCTTTAAAAAGCGTAACATTCTCTTTTTTTTTCTTCTTTTTTTTTTTTTGCTGCTGTCTGCCTTTTAGCTACTTCATCTTTTTATTATCACCACGGTGCAGTCTGTCTGGTGCATATTGTAACACTGACTCTCAGAGGTGGTTGAGGATTATAAGACACAGACTGCCCACAAGCTGCTTCTTTCTGAGTTCTGGCCGTGTGACAGAAGATGTTAAAGCTGCAAGTTTCATTCTCAGATTTGACCAGTCTGGCAGAACTATTAGCCTTAGAAGTGATCATTGCTATGTATTTAACACTGACAGGGTCAATCAATCGAAATTTACTCTACTAATAAATTTCATAAACTTAATAACATTAGAGGTCCAGAACAACACAAAAACCTTGCCTTAGTTCGTTCTCTATGGTAATTCTAACAACAAAGAGAATCTGTGATTTTAAAAATGCGTAACTATTATAATTTAAAATCTGACCTTTATCTAAAGTCTTCTGCCTGCACATCTAGAATTTCCTCTAAAGAGGAAATTTTGAGTTGTTATTATTATTAAGGCTATGTC
The DNA here is from genome assembly GCA_013397755.1 of Cnemophilus loriae. NCBI lineage: Eukaryota > Metazoa > Chordata > Aves > Passeriformes > Corvidae > Cnemophilus > Cnemophilus loriae. Next base: position 419,728 of record VZTF01003806.1, on the reverse strand, counting down.
CCCCAATTACCTTTCCAAATGTAGTTTCCGTTTTAAAAGACTCAGTTCTTTATACCACTATACGCCAAATAGTTGGGGTTAATAGAAGTTTTAGCTGAAGCAAAAATTTAAAAAACAAAACAAAACCAGAAAACACATGGTGTACCTTTTATTGAGATATGAAGATGTAATATACAGTAACTGGCCAATGTCCAATTAATGCCTATCATTCATTCTGATGTCTTTTTTGTTTTGTTTCCCATCAAAGCAGGGAGGAAGATTTTTAAGGAGCATGATTTTTACTATCTGATATGTCTAAGCTCTTGCATACCTTGTTTTAGTGGTAGACCAAGTGAATCAAGGTAAAGGGAGGAGAAAACGCTTTTTCTGCAAGCTAATATTTCAAATTGGACAGTTGACCAAACAGAACTTCATGTTTGAGCGGGAGGAGTTCTGAGACATCTTTCACTTGCTAGGTATTTCTCATGGTTTGAACTTCTCATCTCATCTTGGGATGCTGGAGGGTATAGTTCTTTAAACTCTTTTGTTACAATAGCTGTTAAGACTTTTTATCTTTAACAAGATATTCAAGGTGAAGCAAAAAAACCTCAATGTGGGACATTACAGCTATCTTTGAATTTAACTCTTAGTTTGCATCTTATTAAACTTTTTTTAAGTGAATTTAGTGTAGGCTCAACTAATGTCATTAGAGATAGGGGACTTACTTGTCCGTGGTTAGACACATTGCTGTTACCAGTGTACTGGTATTGGGAACTAGGGTTCTTTCAAAAAAAATCAAATGCTCTTCAAAAAATGTACACTTTGACTCCATCTCTGCTATCTCTCTAGAGGCTTTTATTCATCAGCATTATTCACTTGTCATTTGCCATGAACTGAGGAAGAACAGGTACATCAAGACAATTTGACTCTTGCTTGCTCCAAATATTACACAACTATATCCAAACCAAAGTCTAAAACAGAAGAATTTTTAGATGGTATTGCACATGGTTAACCTGAATAGCTCTGATCTCACACCAGCTGAATGGACTAACAGAAAACCCCTTTTCCAGGGCATTGAAATACAGTTTTCCAACCTGCCTTTCCAGACTGATTTATATTAAGCTACAGGTTGGTATTTTAGTTAGGTCTAGAATTCTTTAACAGACCTGTTTAATGCTGCTGTTGTTTTGACCATTTTGAGAACACCAAGAGACCAAAGGAGAAGTTCTAGGACTCTTATCTAATACTACATTTCTACAGAACAACAGTTGAATAACGATATCAACATGAACTGTAATAAAGCTAAATATCTATTACTGAATTTTAATTTTCTCATGAAACCATCAGAAATTGTATTCCTAGAAAAATATCATCTTATAGAAATGTTTAATGAACCCCCAAAATTCATGGAGAGATAGATGCACATTAACTGATTGAAAATCTTATAATGCTGTGGACTAGCTCTTCTCCAGCTCAGAATGGCTTTGAGTGACCTCCTGTAAAGCCATTATTTTATGTTAATAAATTACCAGAAGGACCGTTTAGCAGTAATTTATTAAATTGAGATTAAATAAAGGATGAACTTAATTTACCATTATGAATTAAAGCAGAGCTCAAGGCCATGGAGTCTTGACAAACAGGGGAAAGGATGATGGATGCCAGCAGATAGAATCTATTTTTAAGGGGTTATTTCTCTGCTTTTGAGTTGTGAGCAGTTCTTCCTAAGCAGATTTTAGGAGAGCAGAATTATTTTTTTTTTCCTTACTTTTCATTCTTTCTTTTTTTCATTCTTTTTTTTAGTGCCATTTTCTTATTTTGGTAGTCAAAATATTGCCTACTGTATTTGTAAATTGATTATGCAGAAACAAAGAGCTTGAAAAGATTTAAAAAATGAAAAGTTTGTCTAAATAATGCCTTTTGTTTTTTGTTGTAACCTGATGAATCAAAATATGACATGAGAGGAGATTATGTAGGGTAATAGGTTCACTTGTGTTACATGGCAAGTGTCATCTTTCTTCTGTGCACCTAAATGTCAAAATTCCAACATCATGCATGACTAGACAGAAGTCGCAAGTGCTTTCTGAAGAGGAGTCAACAATCAGAGTGCCATGATAACATTGGTTTTGGCATAGGAGGAGCTCATCACACATCACAGTTTTTTGAGGGATTTGCTTTACATTTAATGATTGAGTTATGCCATAGATACCTGCAGAGGACTTCAGACAGGGTAAGTCCCATAGTCATTTGACTCACATCCAGCAGAAGTGTCGTGTCTCAGAAACCCCATGGAAAGGAAAGAGCCAAAAAATCTCAGTAGCAGGGGGCTCACTTGGGGGACTTAGAAGGGGGAGTGGGTTATTCTTGTCAATGTTTATATCCTTATGGAACTCGTGAGTTCATTCTGTGCATAGTCACCAAATTTTTGCCCCTGGGCTGATTTCCTTGTAAGAGCCAAAGATTCTGATCAGATTTCTTCACTGAGCTGGTTTGGTAAGTTTTGAGAGCTCAGCTCTTCGTGGTAATTAGTCTTAGTGCAGTTCTTTCATGAACTTTCATCTGTAACAAATAAATGTATCGGATTTCTCAATATGGCTGCTAGAGATGTCTCATTAATATAAATTCCTTTTTACATGCAGGAAAAAGTTCAATATGATTTACATTACTCTTGCTTTCATTTCAGGAGTTTTTGACATGGTGAATTCTTAACAAGTTGCAATAGGTTATGGCAAGTGGGTAATTTAATTTTCTGAGCAGTCAGAAATGGAAAGGAGGTGGAAGCAGCTGTGGTTTCAATGCCGAAAGAAATGGCATTGAAGAAGGCATTGGCACAAGTCTTTGAAGTGAATACAGCTTGTAGCACTGTTTAGCTAGTTTATCCAACTGCTCTGCAATATTACTGGCTATAATTCTAGTCAGTTTGTCTTTCTGACATTGTTTATTCCCTTGTTGTTGCTCTTTCGTTGCGTTTTGGGGTTTGTTTTGGTTTTTTTTCTTTAAATTAGATTGCAAGACCCATAGTACATAGACTATATTTTTATTCAGTGTTTTTCTATCATGAATCTCTTGATCTGTCCCTAAATGTTATGCTGATGGTAATAGTAATAATATCAATAGCAATAACACCATAAATAATTGTTAGCAGTGGTCATGCGTAATTTGCACAAGAGCCATTTATTGCATGGTAGCTTTGATCTTTGCTTCAGGACGTAATGTTGCACTACAAACTATGCTGAAAGAGTCCATTGCGGGGATTTGAAATTAAATAGAAAGGATTATGCCTTGTAACTAATGTAGATGTCTGAATCAAAGTTTGAAATTTAAATTACACATTACCAGATAGACATTTCAATGTCAGACCAGTGTTTGTTTATTTATTATCTCTTCATGACCATTTTCTCATCTACTGTTTTCCCTAAGTACCTGATATGTGGGTTTGGAAGCTCTTGTTCAAATCCTACTGAGGTGTTGGTTGTTGGTATGTTGGAGAGAACGTTACTGAACCATCACACACAGCTTGGCACAGTTGGAAGTCCATGTGAGGGTTAAAAAAAATTGGTGAACATGAAACCTGACTGGCCATTTTGCTTTAGAAGAGATGGCACTTTAAGTCAGATGTGAAGTGGATCTGCACTGGTGGAATAACTTTGCATTGCTTCCGCTTGAACTATTCCTAGCTGCTACATATGTAGAGGACTCAGGCTTCTGTGCTGTCATTTCTTTACCCATCATGAGAACCACACTGGTAATAAAATCATAACTAAACAATGGTTGGGGAATAGCAAAACCTTATTGAATTTATTTTATTTCAGTGAACTGCAGAGCATATTAAATTTCTCAGATGCATTAAAATATTGAGACTTTTATTGCTCAATTAAATTATGGTTTTTTCATGCTAACTCTGCTTTAAAAAGGAAGAGTACCAAAAGGCTAAAAGCACAAGACAGAAAATGGGCTCAAAATACACAAAATTTACAAGATATGTTTTCATTTTAGAATATGCTTAACACTCAAGTAAGTAAACAAAACCAGTTTGTTTGCTGTGGTTGAGAGATTAAAAGCATTAAGCAAGTCCCTCATCTAGTAAGTTAATATCTATTCCTGGAAATGATAAAAGAGATGCCTGCATCAGCATTTCAAACATTTTAAAACCTTCAATATTTATAATGATTTAAGGAAAAATCTATTTACTGCTGGCACTTGTTATATCATCCTACTCCCTACTACTCCCACACCCATATTCAGTATGATAAACTGAAGTGATTAATTCTCAAGGGAGGGGTGGATTTAATTTCCTGGATTATCTTTTTGGCTTTCATTGTCATCTGTATTCACTTTTTTTCTTTCCAAATATTCATTGATTTTGTTCACTACTAACAGATAATGGGTATAACTGTTCAAAACTAATTGATAAAATAGTGCTTGCAATAACAAATAGAAAACAGCAGCAGCTATTAGTTATCTCGCCTTAGCTACTCTGCAGTATTCACACTAATTTAAAAAAAAAAAAAAACAACGAAACAAAAACAAACAAACCTTAATTCTGTAGGCCTTAGTGCTTATAAAAGATTTTCAAGTTTTAACGAGTAGACCGGTCAAGCAGCAGTTGAAAATATTAAACCACAGTAAATTCATTTTTTTAATAAAAGCAGTCCAGCAAAGTAACAAAATAATTACTAAGCATGACCTCTCCAATCCACTTTGAAATGAGTGGGTAACTTTTAATTTCAAAGGTGTGATCTTATTCATTTATTGGACTTCCTCAGACGAAATTTGAATCATGTTGCAGCTTTTGTATGAATCCATATGTTCTATGTCATAGGTGAAAGGAGTGCACAGTTAGTTAGCTTATGATTAAGATATTTTTAATTTGAATATTTCATCCCAAATACGCAGGGAGTTTTGTTTGATTTTGTTGGTTTGTTGTTTTTTTTTTTAAATAAGCATTTTTCTTTTGTACCAGGAATACTATGATGTTCTGCCTTTGTTCTGCATGTCTCATGATATTTTATGCTATGCTTTTTGGTCTATCTGCCAAAAGTCAGTATAATCCTGGGACTTGGGTGTTAACTTTAACAGTTCTTATCATTTATTTTCTTTTAACCCATCATCTCTTTTTACTTTTTTTTTTTTGTGCGTATGTGGCAGGTGCAGGTTACTTGTGTACTGTGAGGAAAACATCAACAAATGTTGTGCTTTTCAGATGATGCATCTAAACAAGCTGCTTCAGGCAGCTATTTTTATTATATATATAAGCTATATATTTAAGTTCACTCACTGGCTTTAGAAACACAGCAAGTAAAGTTTCTTTAAGGCAGAGAAAGAAAATATAACAGAGTTTCTCTGAGTATTTATCTGTGTGCGTACTCACACTGCATATGCAAGAGTTACTAGGGCCATGTGCTAAGCCTCTTCTCTTTGTGTGTCCCTCTGTAGTTTTTAAAGGAGTGAGGAATACTGTTTCCTCTCTCTTTCTTTCAATGTTCTGCTGAGTGGAAATAATCCTTCTGTGCCTGCCTAAAGCAGAATACCCTCAATATTTCATTATTGTTGAAACCCACTTATTGCTTCCTTGAGGATGTATTTTTGTTCCTCATAGACCAGTACAATCATTAAAATGGTCTATCTTTGGCAGTACTACCGATAAAGTTCTAATTCTGCCTTTTTACTGTATATCATGACCCCATTTTATTCAGATTGTCCTCTGAGTTTTTATCTTGATGAAAAGTCCTTTTCTGACACACTGTGCTCCCATGCTCCATTGCCCCTCCTCTCAGTGTAGCAGCACTACAAAGGGAGTTCTTGACTATCCAGTCACTAGCCTCAAAGTCCTCAGATTCTTTTTTTCTGGGAAAGTCCACTTTAATTACCAGTAGGAGCTGCAGTTATTCATGTAGTGGAATATGATACCTATTAGTCATTCCTGTAGCTTTTAGATAGATTAGCTTCCTCTTCGACTATTCTCCTTGAATAAGCATAACACATGGTCTTGAACCTCCACCATTATTCAGTTTCTAATTTTTTCTTGGCTGTTAGTGCAGGGCTTGAGTTCCAGCATGTGTAATTTGACACAATGCAGTCTTAGGGAAAGATGGCAAGGAGAAAAATGTCTAGGTGAGAGGGAGGAGGGTCCTGCATTCCAGGATAGGATACTAGACTTCTTGTAGCCCTTCCTCTCTCAAAGCTGCTGCATCCACTAAGAGCAAGGAAACCAAGACTTCAAATATTTGTTCCTTGGGGTTGGGGGACATAGGGCATGGACATGTTTCTGTGGCTGCACTGCAATTTTGAGCTGCATATAGTGATCTGACTGTTATTCCATAAACTCCTTGCCCTTACCGTCTTTTGGGGGATTTCTACTGCAGGAATTTAGAAAAGTACTCTGATTATTTCTTTTTTTAACAGTTTTAATTGCAACTGTTTTCCAAAATCCTTAGATGGCAGTGGTTCTTAGAAGACATTTCTACTAACAAATGCAAGAGATTCCTGAAGGTATAGCATTTGATCCCAGTTTTTAGTAGGAGAGCAAAGACTTTCTCATTACTTGCATGTTGTAACACTCCATTCACATGGATATTTTCACTCCAGAGACCTTAGCTATTTAAGACCACCCAGAAAGAGGAGATTTAACTAACAATATTCGATTTGTGTCAGATGCCAACATTCTGATGTATCATTTTTCTTGCAATTAACCCACCAACAGTCTGCAAAAATTCACAAACTGTTTTATTTGTTGCTGCTCACTTGGAATGGATTCGCGAGTAATGCAGGCCTTAATGAGACACACCTGAGGTCACATCAGAGTGGCACAGAGTATTGTTTCCTTCTTTTATAAAATCCCTGTGCACCTCGAGCCCATAACCTCTGGTGAGCAGACTGGCATATTTTTTTAACCAAATTAGGTTATATATCGTGTGAAACAGATGGAAAGTTCTGTGATTTTTTTGGTATTGCCATTGTCTGAACCTTCTTCTCTTCTCCAGTGGACACTCTGAGAAGTGTCAGTCCTGCTTGCATCTCCAAAATGAAATAATTGGTGAGAGATCATTTCTCAGGGGAAAGGTCTCCACAGCAAATATTTCCAGAATATTTGCAGAAAAGAGGAGGGTGGGGAGCATCCTTAGGTACTGAAAATTTAACTCATTTTATTAGAAAATTAGCATGCCAAACATGACCTCAATGAGTTATTCTGTTGCTCCAGAAGGGAGACAGGATTGCACCTTTTGACCTGCAAGATACTATCAAGTTGTTACTTTGGATTATATCTAATACTGGAAACAGAATCGGATTGTTAGCAAATTAGATTCTTCCTTTAGTTCATAGCAACCAGTATCTTCACAAAGACTTTGGCTCTGATTGTTCAAAGAAAGCCGGGATCACCCTGTCTGACTGATGCAGAATAGCTCTTTTCATCAAATGATGAAATCTGCCAAGCTCATTCTGAATGTCTCAGGTTTGCTGAGCTGAAGTGTGAACTACCAGTTGGATCACTGTCACTGCCTGACATTTACAGTAGCAAAACTGGACTTGATTGTAGCCTCTCTTTAATAGCTTGTCAGTAGAAGGAGCTTTATTCCTGTTTTTTCAGTCTCTGTTGAATCTTTTAGCTCTAGCTAGCATTAAAGTCTTGCCTCACTTGGATGGGCCATATGATTGTACAGGTGTAGCTCATGTATACCAGACTTTGAATATGGTTTTTGTAAGCACCATATCTTTTCATCAGGCATCTCTTAATGAAAAAAGCTGGATCCATCAGTCCACAGCTTGCTTGATACAAACCACAGTAATTATTTTAATTAATATTCACAGTTCCACATGCTACTCAAAGATACTAAATCACATCTGCAGAAAAATATAATTTTGTTTTCTTACTTTGTAGAGGATGGTAATGATTTTGATACTTAAGAATTCATTTGACTGGACCAAGAGCTCAAGGATTATATGCTGTGAGTGAGTTCAGTGTGCCTGAAGATATTTTAGTCAAGACTTTATACTATGTTTTGCAGAACAGAAAATCTGTAAAGTGATAGGCAATATTACTATCATTCCCCTACATGAAATAATGTCACTGTTAGATTCCTTTAACTATACTTTTGTTATGCATTTTTCTCTGTACTTGGTACACAGGCCATCAGATTCAACTTTTAGTCCATCATCACTCAAGGATGAAAACTGCAAAAGCAAATTTCAGTTATTTGCTGATGCTAGATCATGAGTAAAATGTTAAAATTATGGGTTAAATCATTTTAAGAAGAATTTTTTAGAGCTTGGTCTACTATAAAACTACTCTCTTTTTGATTCAAGAATCAATAAAAACATGACAAAATCCTGTTCCAGAACCAAACTTACTCTTATGTGTCCAGGATGCATTCTGGATTTTGTTGTTGGAAGAGGTGATGTACATGTTTGCTTCACTTCCCTTCCTTCCTGAATTAGTGCATATGGCAATACAGAACTGAATAGCCAAACTATAGATGATTCTAACTACAAGCCAATGAAGCAACATTTTCAAGACCATTTGTGGCCCTTGTCCCATTGACAAAAAATCCCTACAAATTATTTTCCAGAAATTCTTGATTGTACATGGGAGCTAAAGAAATTTTATCTTTTACTGGTTTCCTCAAGTTTCATTGAGGTGCTGTTTAACTTCTGCATCCTGAAATTAATCTTTTATCCATTTTATTCGTTTTTCTACTGGTAGTTTTTAAGGTCTTTTATTAGACTTATTTTGACTATCAGGAATTCTGTCATTCAGTGAGGTCTTGATCTTGTACTATTTTCTATAATTAAAAAGCCAGTTGATCTAATAATGACATGTTCCTTTTAGGGTGGGAGAGTTTTATTCCACAAATACACTGGTTGCCAGAAAATCTCCCTAAGAGTGGACATAGATCCCCCATATGTCTGCTGAGACAGCTTTGTTTGCTGTGGTTGTTAGACATGGCTTATCTTTTCCTGTCTGCTACGGGGTTCCTCATCTTCCATGTAAGTCTTTTTGACAAAGGTATCTGTGGTCAAATACTATTGATTGTGAATTGTCAATTTTCTCATGTCAATTGGCTTACCTGTTTTGTCACAGAGACTTGCAGATAAATGATTCTATAAAGAGGTAACACAAAATGCAGCTTGAAGTCTGACAAAATTATCTACAGAAATTGCTATTAATTTCTTCCATTTATCCTGGGAGATGCAGACTTTCTTGAAATCTCTGAGGTTATATCTTTCTCTTCAACTTCTGGTCTGATACAGTACATGTTTCCATGACCCCTCTCTTCATGTCTATCCGTATCCTAGAGAGTACTAACGGAGCATTGTCAAGGGAGCCCATTAAGAGTGTTGGGTGAGCAGTGAGATCTCTTGCAGACATATGGTTTGGCTAATCGTAGTAACTATTCAGCATACAGGCTTTTCCCCCAAGTCCAATAATTGTGTTTACATTCATAGACTGTCCACAGCTTCTTTCTCTTTCTCTTTGCTGCTGGACTGAATCTTGTCATTCCCATCTCAATTAGTATAAAAACACTGTTAAGTCTGAGTTTTGCCACACAATTAAAAAACTCTTACAGTAGCAATGATGTAAGTGCCACATTACACTGAACATGGGCTAAGTTTTTGTCATCTGGCATTGCATCCTAATTGGGCTTAATTCTCAGGTTCTGCATGAAAGCATAGCATTTTTGCACTGGGCAACAGCACCACAGGGAATGTCTCCGGATAGGAAGATCCTCCACGGAGTGGTACCAGGTAATCAACCTCTATGCCCTATGCCTGAGCTACATAGAAAGTTACTCAGCAGTCAGATGCTTTAGCCTAAATTTCACACTGAACTGAGTTCTTCATGGTTGGAAGAGTTTTGTGAAAAACAGAGCCTGGTATAGTTTGTAAGAATTTCATGACTATGTGCCTGTCTTAGTACCTGAAATTTTTTTATAGGTGTGTTCTACTAAAATAAATTTCCCTTGAGCTCCTAAAGAATTCTTGATATTTAAACAGAATACAGTAATTTGCCCTAAGAGGGTCCATATTATTCTCTGTAATAAAATACAAATATACATAAAAGCAATAACATACAGCTATGTACTTACACAAGAAATTATTGCCTCAGACAGAGATAATAGGTCTTGTGCAATCTTACTTTGCCACACACACCAATATCATTTTCCAATAGGAGGGCTTCACTAAAATATGAATTATTAATCCGAAAGTACAATTGTCACCTAATACTGAACATTTGTCTCCTCCTTTTGAACTCAGGGATGAGAAATCTGGATAATTGTGGAAGTTATTTAATCACAAGAAAGCTGCTCCATTGCTAAAAGCTCAGGGGGTTTTAAAAGATTTAAAATGAAGATCCTTAAAAGTGCGGTGCATATTCAGTGTTAATCCATGTAGATGCTGGAATCTGTATTTTTTATTCAACAACTGAAAAATGATATTGTTAGACAGGCCAACACTTGCTGTCTCCTTTCAAACTGATATTGTCAAATTGGCACTAATAATCACATCTGGTTTTTCAGCATTGCTGAGTATGAAATGACTTTCTGCATCATCTGCATATGCCTCTATGGCAGTTCCAATATATTCCTTCATAATCATATGCAATTAGAATGTCCCATAAAGGCTTTCAGACTTTTATATCAAATTTTGTAAGTTGTGTTTTTCCTTGACTGTTTTTGAGCAGCAGAAAAGGTGCTAATGCTGCTAAAATGCAAGTTGTTCAAAGTACAGTGGTTTATCTTACTTCCTTTGTTAACCTCCCATTGCCAAGAACTTAAAAAGCTAAATTAGTAGTGCACCGATTTTGTAAACAGAAAGCTTGCCTAGAGAACTATCCTTGAGTCATATTTTCTAGGGTTTTTCTTCTTTTTTTCCTAATCAATGTTTTCAGATTATGTTGCATTTTGTAATCAGTTGTTGTTTTTTAACCTACTTTTATTTCTTCCACCATTCTCTGATGTATGGCTTATGCAGATATCTATGGCAGTATGAAATTAGCTTTCAGAAACTAAATAGGTTGCACCATTTTCAGTTGTATTAGCAAACTTCTGTGATAATTTCTTCACAACAACAAAGAAGTGATGCAGCCTGATGTATGCAGCATCTATTCTTGCCACTTATTTTTCACTTGTCATAAATTCCACCTATATAGAATGTGTAATAACTTGCCCTGAGGATATTTAAACTAATCTTCATAAGACAAATGTGTTCTCAGCACTTACTGGTGGCATGTAAAGTTCATCTCAGCCCTCGGAGTTAGCACATATTTGTGCAATATTTTTTTCTGTCTTAAAAATTGCAACTCAATTTTCTAATGTACTTTAAGTTTTAAACACTGATACAATTCTTCTTCTTTGCCAGGATTATGCTGAACTTTGCCTTGATGGAAGTTTTTTAGAAAAATATGGTGTTAGGAACAGTCAATGGCAATAGTGACTGCAATACTAGTTGGTTAGTTAAGGGGAAGGATGGCTAACTTTTTTTTTTCTCAGATCAGGATTTTGGAAAAGGCTTAGTTTCTAGTTATTTCTTCATTAAATTCCTTAAAGCTATAGAAAATTCAACACTTCATTTCATGTTTGTAAAACGAGCACAGCAGTCTTCCTAATAACATACTTCATTCTGTAGTAATTTTGAAAATGTGAATCAAAGCATGTAAGAATTCATAAACTATTTTCTTTTCAGGATATACTACTAGGATAGGAAAAAACATGCTTGTGGGATTCCATGTAGATTTCTGGGGTTTGGCGTTTTTTTACCTCCATTGCACAGTTAGCCTCCTGGTGACTGAGGCACTAGACAATTAGAGTGTTCAAATGCTGGGTGTGTGGCAGAATAAACTGCAGACTGCAGTGGAGATATCTGCATTTCTCTTCCCAGACTCACTGAATATTCAGTTGGACTTACAAGCTCAGATTCAATGCCACACCTGACCAGGCTATGAACTGTTCTGGTGAGTTATCTTTGACTAACAGCCAAATTCTTACCCAGTGAGGTCAGCTAAGAGATGCTGAGCAAATGAACAAGCTGAATGAGAGAGGAAACACTTTTGTCCTTTTATTTTATTTTTCACATTTTCCCATTCACTTATACTCCTTTTCAAATACCCCTATCAGTTCAAGGACAACTCTTTCTATTTTTTCTACTTTTTTTTTTTTTTTTTAAATAAGCGTTGCAACTGTGCTATATTGATGATAGAGATTGCAGCAATCTTAAGTAGAAATGGAAGCTTTCTTATGCCTCTCCCATTGAATGTTATAGGACGAGCCTAATACGGAGAGGATTTTGGTTTGCCCTTCAGTATTGTTTGCTCTGTTCTATGTGGAGCACTGCTGGAGGCAGGTAGTGCACTGGTGAGGTAATTGTTCGGTTTCCATAGGGCCAGTTTTTCATGCTGCAGTTAAAAACTCATGGTGCCTTATATTATACGTAGTTGTTAATAGAGAAACAAGTGAACAGCAGGGACCCAGCACAAGACGAGTAATAAAACAGAGAGCAAAGTAAAGATTGCAAACCCAAAGGAAATTACCTAGAAGACAAATCTGTGAAATCAATACAGCCGTATCACTTGGCACTAGCTCAAAAGTAATTCAGTGTCTGCATTAGTCTAATAACTAAACCAAATCCACGTTCATTTACATTGAACATTCTTTAAACTGAACTCAAAGCAAAGTTTATGCAAGAATGGTGCACAGGTAGATCTAAACTCTTGAAACTTAGACGAATCAGGGATTTGTGTAGTTGGGACAGGAAAGGTGCCTGGTCACAGCTAACGCAACTGTGCAAGCTGCTTTTGGAAGTGCTCTTCATTAATAATTTCCTCTGTGTCTTTAGAGGGCTACCTTGGGGCCAAGCTCACGAGAGAGCTACCACTCCTGCTATTCAAAATCCACATCTTACACCCCTAGTGGGACACGACACCATCCTGTGCTGCCTCTTTTGAGAACTGGTTGCTGATTCTCTCCTTGTTAATGAAATGTAATACAATGGGGCAGTAATCAGTTCCTGGTCACTGTCTTCCAAAATGCACATTTTCAACCTTCTCCTGATTCTAACTCCATAACAAATAGGGTTGAGTTTGTTCCAGAAGGGTTTTTCAAAACAATTTTATTAAAGTTTAGCTCAGAGATGGTATATTGGAAATAACCCAAATTAACTATATTTGTTGGCTTAATGTAACTGTACTTTTCCTTAGGCAATTTTGATTAAGAGAACATATAAATTAATGATACTTCCAGTTTGAGGAACTGCGTCTCCTTTAGGTAACACTTAACTGTTATTTTCAGTCCATTTTCTTTTGACATTCTGTCAGTCCGCCCTTTCTTATACATAATGCATGAGAAGAATATTTAAAGTATACTTGTGTTTTGACACTAATGAGCAGTGCCCAGTAGTATATGTATTTTGTAGGAGCTAAAGCCACAGGAATGAATAACGGTTTGGGGAAGATATACATGTACAGGATATAAATGTCTGAGTCACAAGTGCTGTATTGCTACTAGAAATCATGTCTTTGAATTTCTATAACAAATTTCAAAATCAACATTACCACTTAATCACACTATTCTACAATTCTTTATTTATTTAGTGTATGTAAAGGTTAGTACCTTAAAAGTGACTGTTTTGAAATCCAAGGTTTTTTTTAAAAGGTGCTGTTTTGTACTAAACCTGTGAATCTGTACATCTGCTGCCAGAGGAAGGATTGTCTTTCGGTTGAGACCTCAGTCGAGAAAAGCTGTCATTGACAACTGAGCCTGTCATTTCAAACTCCCTTATTCTCAAAGGTGAAAAATAGATGTTTCTAGAGGTCTTCTAGTTATAAAGCATTAGGAAACAGTTCTCAAAAATATTTTATCCACTTTTAGAGGGTGAATTATCTGAGCAAGCATGTTGGATTTCTCTATGGGTTTTTTTAGATGGGTAGAAAATGGAAACATCAGTGTGTTTTCTTCATAAACCGAGGGCAGAAAAGATTAAAACAAGGTTTGAAGGTAGAGCATATGGTTCAACCATTCAGATTTCTTTTTCCACAATCAGAATTCATTAGTTAGTAATGAAGTGGATTACTAGGTCTTTGTCTTTGGAAAGTATTGCCTCACTTTTTTGTTATGCAAAGATCACTAATAAGATACTAACCTTTCCTTCACACTTTTTTTCCTTTTTTTACCATAAGAGGAATAAAACAACGACACAGTCTTCCTGCATGTTCTTGCCCTTGACAGTTTAATCAGAGAAAATGTATTTCAGCCATTTGACATTTATTTATGGTAATGAAATTGATTCAGATTATGTAACTTCCCAAAGCTCTTGGAGGTAATGTGCTTTCAGCTTTTATATGTAGTAAATTTAAGTGGACAACTGGGGGAAGGAATATGAGCAAGATAAAAAGAATGTCATGGATCTAACTTGCAAAAGTATAACTGCAAAATATGCCACAAAGTTGCAAGTTTGTAAAACTCATTCAAACTGTTATTCAGTAAGTCTCATTTATTCTAGAATCCTATTTCAAATCCTGTTCTTGGTTATGCTCTATTAACTCTTATGAGAGGTCTCATACTCCACCAGTTGCTATTTCTTTTAGATAAGATGCTTCTGTGAGATGATCCAGCATATTCAGTAAAGGCTATTAATTCTGTGTGCAATCTAAACTAAAATCATGGAGAAAGATCACAAATAAACACTCATGTTTAAAGAGTTCAGTGCACTGATTAAATACCCCTATGCTTTGCAACTTTGTTTGTTTGTTTGTTTGTTTGTTTAATTTTATTTGTGCATATTGAACCTTACTGGAACTTTTCTGATGCAAATCAGCACAGTCAAAAATAGTGAGGTGCATTCCAGGTTTTCAGAATCTTCACCAGCTGTCAGGTACCACTGTGAGCTGTAGCATTACTAATAACAGCCTGACAGGCCAGCATCAGGATTGGTGTCTGACATTCAAATGCATAAATACTTGCACAGTTGCATAGTTCTTCTCTGTTTTGAACTTTGTCCTCCTGACCTGATATCTTCAGCTCTTCTGCTTTATATTCTTTCTTGCTAGGTAACTAGGGACACTTCGGACAAAACCTGTTCATAAAACACCTGCCAAAAGCAGTGATGGCTCTAACTTTTATGAAATTCCTTCAACAGTCCTTCAGCAAAGTAACCTCTTTTTCAACTTCCTTATCTGGGCTCAACTGCTCATGCAGTGCTCAGCTATGACTTTCCAGCACACTTACAGAGGGGACTAGCATTCAGTTGTATGGTGCGTTGTGGCCTCTAACATTTTTTAATGAAAATAACACTTCCTTCCAATACCGTCTTTAGTCACGTTTATTGCCATCCTGTGCAATAGCCAGTGAAAACTAGAATCTGCCACGCTGGCCCCTGCAGAGAGTGGCAAACAGGCCCTCCACATTCCAACCTGAACAGATCCAAATTGAGGCAAGAAAGGAGGTTGGAGGACACATAAGCAGAACAAAAAGTGGATGGAGATTTGGATTTGAATACAGATGGATTAAAAGGGGAAGACAAAGCTAAGTGAGAAGTCTGAAAGAAAAGTGGCTGATGGCAAAAGAAGACTCTAACGCTGTAAGACCAACAGTTACCATAGCATTTGAGGTGACAAGGGATGAAGCAGCACATACCTGCCAGTACGTGGGAAACAATGCAAACCTTAGTATTATGATAGGTGAACAGACTTTAAGACCAGAAATATACCATCATAAGCATCTCATTTCCTACATAACACAAGCCATATTGAACCTTCTTCTATTATGCCATCCTCAAAAGAGAAAGAGAAATAGCAATGGAAATAGAAACAAATACTAGAGGAGAGCAGTGAATACATAAATTTGAATTTTCATTCATCTTTTTTCTTACTCTTATTTCTAAATTTTTATTTTACTTACATCAAAAACAATTTTTAAAAGAAATTCATTAACTCTGCTCCCCCTTAATTTTTATCTTTATTTTCCTTTATTTTTTCTCATTATGAGAAGGTCCAAGAATGAAGGGAATTGCACATGTGAGGTAGAGAGAGCCCTTTACTCACAGTACCTCTACATATTACTAACCTGGAAGAACTTGAAATTTCAGAAGAGATTTTGCTTCTGCATTTCACATTTGGGAGATATTTGCAGGTAGACTGGAATTTTGATTGCTGATCATATTGAATGTGATGACATTTTAAAATTTCTTGTCACTGTCTTATTAATATTACACACCACTTCTGAAGCTTTGTGGTTTGAGAATTTGCATCACTAAGCAGTCTTTGAGTATAACTGAAATATATATTTTTTTTTATTTTAAATCAAGGATGAATGTGTAAGGTAGATATTCTCTACAGCTGGATTGAACTAAGATTGCCCTGCTGTTTTTTTCCACTGGGTGAATCATATAGCAGCACATCTCAGTATTATATGAGCCATTATGAATGTCTGGGAACAGTGTGTCTCAGTCATTTATCATTATGCAATTATTTGACTTCCCCTTTGACAGGGCAAGGTGCAGGAAGGACGGAAATGCTTTTATTTTGCCAATTATTTATTTGAAGCGTATCTCAGCTGATGTCGTAAGACCTCCCTTTATCACTTCATGAACATACATCAGCTATGAGACCCTAAACGTGCTTTGCACCATGGAAACCTCTTTGCTGAGAATTCCTTGCCTCAGAACAGATGCGCTTGTTACTTTAATGTGTGGCATTCTAATCAGCTCTTTTCAGTCTCTGTTAAAAGTCCATAATGCTAATTTGTTTGATTAATTTTGAAAGAGCCCAGCCAGATTATCCCATTAAGTTAATGCTGCTGATTTTTAACAGATGTTTAAAATAGAAAATGCTACTAAGGGGAATAGTGCAAGAATTGCAATAGTCTTTTAGAAGCTGAATTTTAGTTACAATAGGCTAAACGATTTTAAAGCTTCATTCTATAGGTACTCTAATAAGGAGCTATGAACTATGGATTTAGCTAAAATTATAATAGTTTGTTTTTAAGTAATGTCTAGAGGGTCTCATTTTTTTTGTAGCGTGAGCTATTTAAGTCTGAGCACCTTCAAAGGAAAGTCTGAGACACCTAGATCACTTGCTGCAAGTGTCGCTCTGATAATGGCTGAGGACCTCTCTTTAAAGTGCTCCAAGTGAAAACCTTTCAAGGGCTGCCACGTGGGAAATTGTTGATACCTCCTGGAAAGAAAATGTGGGAATGGTGTCAGAAACAGCAGAACAGTTCGGCAGCATTTCACGTTCAGTAGCATCACAATCATTTCTGATTGCAATGTAGGGTAAAGATTAAATCCACCCAGACTTTGAATCCATACAAGATTAGAGTATTGTTCTTTAAAAAAGAGACAAGGATTTGAGAGGGTTGGAAGACAGTAAAAGTAATCAAAGAGAAAGTAATTCACACCACACTGCTTAGGATGATCAAATACAGACCCACTAGAAAGAACTTTTTGGTAGAATGCATGTGCACAAGCTATTTTTTATGATGTAAGGAGTAAAGGAGTGAAAGAAATATTGTCCACTTATTTTCTATTGTTTTAATCCTCGTTCACTTTTCTGTTTGAAACATTAAAATAATGCAGAGTTTTAAGGTTTTGTTCCCATTACGCTGAAAAGATACAGTGCAGCAATTGAATAGTGAAGAATGGAGTTGAAATCGAAGGCGTTTTCCTCCCAGTCTAGTAGTCATTTATAACACAGAAGGTCTATTCACTTCTTAACGTACTGGCATTTCATAGCAGACACAGGAAAACAGTCTGTGTATTTACTGACTCTTCTGATTGTACAAATAAATGTTTTCTGTAGTTTTGTATCTCCTGTTTTTAATGATATTATTACTTCCATGAAAATTAGTTTGAATTTCAAGTGTTCATCTTATTATTTCGCTAAATGCAATTGATGCAAATAATTGGTTGCTGTGGAAATACTTACGCCTTAAGTACATTATTATGATTCCAAGTGTTTAATAATAGGCAGGAGCAGATGAGCTCTTTAGAAGCATATCCTGGTTTTGTGTGACTATTCACAAAACTACTACAGACAATAAAAGAGAAAAAATATATATTGTGTGTATCTTGCATCAAAATACTGGTTTGTAAAATGAATTTTATTTAAAATATTTTATTTTCACTACTTTGTCAGGTTGTTAGACCCCTTCATAAAGGATTAGAAACTCAGGCCTGTTAATGGATAATGTTGCTGATCTATAGGCCTCCAACTTTAAAACTGTTGGCTTTAGCCTAATGCAAGAGGATTGCCTTACTCCATTAAAATAATAATCTGTTTGTCCAGCTTAAGCTTTAGCATTTGGCTACAGAAGAGATTGAGGAAGAAAATCAAGATATCCTTGGAGAAAATTGTAGAGGGCTTTCCTTGCCAGATATGCTTCTGTGGGCCCCACAAAATACTGAAGTCTAGTACAGCTTTTGGACTAACCAGCTAACAGATTTATCCAATAGATAGAAGCATAAAGATTCTATGTGACAAAACCTTACAGAGTTTGTCTGGCCACATAGTGTGCATCTGAAAGTTAATGAGTTGATTGTATTCCTTTTTGTATTGTGTTTTCCAACTCATATTGCCCAAGCACAATCAAGTTTTACTTCTTCCTCTGCTTTCATGACTTTAGGCCTCATCTATATTAATGACAAGATTGTGTAAAGATAGAGAAGCATTGTTAAACTGAATCTGCAGGGTTTGTGGGGTTTTTTTTTCAGTGGTCTTCTCACTGTCAGCTTGTAAGTTATGGTATTGTGAAGGTGCATATATTACTCTGAATTGGTAATACAACTCTCATGCTTTTCTGTACATACAGACTGCTTTCTTTTAACAGTCATCAAAGGTTCGTGCCAACAGTCTGATGAGAATATTCTCTGTTCCTAAAGGAAAATGTGTTAGTTGCCAGATTAGCTGTAGCTTACAATTGCCAGAATCTTACCTGAGAGTAGGTCTGGATTTTGCTGAGATAAGCTTCTCAAAGTTGAGGTCACCACTGCTAGCTTGAGTTCTGCCAAAAGTGGGACCTGTACTCAAAACTCTGTAGAACAGAAATTAAGACCTTATAACACATAGAGAAAAAAAAAAAAAATAGAGTCTAATGATGCAAATTTAAACCGGAAGAGCCCAGGAAACATGCTGTGTGCCTTCTTCACTGTGTCATCCTAATTCTATCTCTTTATCTCCTTGTTTCTCAATGATAAAAGGAGATTACCTGGAGCAGAATGGTGTAAAGTTTTTGTTCTGATACAATAAATGGTGTGTGTACCTCTTGAAGGACAAAATATATCTAATTTCGGTCCTGAATTCTAGGTAGTGTTTCAGGGCTGGTGCACAGATGGGATTTATCAACAGTCTGATGGCAACATGACTATCGTTTATGGGCCTCAGTGAGGGGTGAGTGAAGGTTATGTCGCCAAATTAATTCCAAGGACGAAGTCAAGCGATAGTTGTTAAAATAACTTTCTGCTTTCCCCTTGTTAGGAGACACATTTTCCTTTCCACCACTCAGAGAACAGAAGTGTTGGTCACGTTCACCACACATTGAAATACTTATTTGTTGAAAATTATGATAACCGTTCCTAATGTGGAAAAATAGATCATTTTTCCATTTGCAAGAACCCAAATGCTACTGTAGATCCCAGGAGCTGCTTCGCTCTTCCTTTTTTCCTAGTACTAATATCTTGTTTAGCAAAAGAATGTCAGGTCACTGCTTTGATTTCTTGGAGGTGCTCACTCCTCACCTATTTATATTAGGTTATTGCAGCCTGTTTATTCATCAATAATCTTCCTTTTCAAGAAATTCAGTCCATTTAAGCAACAAAGAGCTATTGCTCTCATAAGAAGTTCAGCAGAGTGACATAATGATAGATAATCTCATATACAGTACATAATTGTACATAAAACACGTAAGACTACCTAACATATTAAATATTACTGCGTTAGTATGATTAAGATAAAATTCAAACATATGCAGTCCAAATTATCTATAAATTGGTAATCTGCATCAAATATTTTGTGTAAATCATGTCCTTCGCTTAGGCTTTTTGCTGTTTTGTAAATTACTTCTCAGTAACAATATATAAACAAATGAATTTAACTTCACCTTTTGTGTAACAGCACAACAGTTTAGTTAATATATGAGTAGCAGTGAAATTTCACAGTAACAGAGGTACAAGATACATGAGAAAACAAAAAAAAAAAAAAAGGTTTTTTAACCCTGGAGTGGTCAAAGAGTGAGACAGACAAACAGAAACTGCCTTTGTGCTCTTCTCTAGTCTTTTTCTTGATTTTTAGCTCTGCTACTTTTACTTGCTTTTATTTCTGGCCTTATAACACTGTCTGCTTCCAAATTTGTTAACTGTCTGATTCCCTGACTATCTAAGATTTATTTGAGTCTTGTGGCTTTGGAAAGGCTAGTGAGACCTGGGCTTTCCTTTTTATTTTGTTAATAACAGAGGAATAATATTGGGATGGGATCCTTTCTCTTTGTTCTTCTTCTGACAGTCTGCTGACAGGCTGGAACTTGGTTTCTTCTAAATGAATCTTTTCTTTTGTCATTGCTCTGAACAAACAAATCTGAAATGATGTATTGCAGATATTGGTCTGTATCTCTACCTCTTCACATCTGGATTCATGGACACAGTTAATTTCTTTATAAAAGGCAGGAGATTTTACCAGGTGCACTTCCCTCTGACATTCACATTCTCATATTTAATTGTCTGGCTTCTTCACCTTTACCAGAGCCCAATTTTCTCCCATTTCCTCCATGAGCTCTTTTGAATTGAACAGTGGAGGAGCTATATAGGTTAATTCATTATTACATTCAAGACTTTTTTGTTTACCTGCTAAAGGGACAATTATAAGTCAAAGCCCCTCTGAGTATTTTCAAACAGAATAAGGAGGAAAAGGTTTTAATGGAGTAAAGGGAAGGATGGTTGTACCAGCTGTATGCTGGCAGGAACTCAGAGAAGGACTCCACTCCACACCTCTTCTCTCTGTGTTTTCAGGCTGTTTTAAGACAGAAAATGGCCAGCCAGTTTCTTGCTATCCCACACCTGTAGTAAAGTGGGAAAGCATGCAGAATGGTGGTAAATGCACACATCAGCTGCGGACAAGGATTAGGACATTAGATATCTACTGTTCTGACTCAAAATTAGACCCAGTGTCTGCAGCATAGAAGGTGTCAGAAGACATGAAGTAGTCTCTTAATCATACCTTGATGTTTCTAGCTGAAAACACCTAGTGGAGATAAATATGGTTTGAAACAAGACTCCAGCAGCTGTGAATTTCTCAATTCATCTCAGTGTTCACCTCTGAGTTCTTCTGACGCTACAGTACTGCCCAGTGTGCCTATTATTTAGTGTGGAATCTTTTACCTTACCTCTATTTATTTATTTATTGGTAGCTTTCTGAATAGTACCAAAGCAAAATCTGTGTTATCCTTTGAGCTGAAGATCTTGCCCACTTAAATAAGCCAGATCTTAAAGCTAACTTGACCCTTTACACCCTGAGAGGCAGAAAACGTAGTGGTGTGAGTCAGGATTTTCTGAGTAATTCCAACTTGAAGAGCATCTTTATACAATTAGCAAATCTCCTTAACTGGAGAAGAGTCACTAATTCTTTACAGTACCTTTCAGATTCACTTCTACAAAACTATGGTATGGTTTCTAGGCTCATTTAATATAACTCTCAGTTAATATAACTCTTAATATAACTTAATATAGTGACAGAAAGCACGAGGGAAATTTTCTGTGTTCTCCCAAAATGTTCAGTTGAACATATTCTCCCAGTGTACAGTTGAAACTATCAAGTTACTGGGGTCTTTCTCTCTCTCTTTTTTTAATATTTTCCTTTTTTTTTTCTTTTTTTGATATACTAAGTCAAACCAAAGTTCTTGTCTCTGATGGTGCTCTCCTATGTGCAACTGGACACATTTTTCCCTCAAGGAACAGTAAGAGAAAGACTATGACGAAATCATATCAGAATGTAAGAGCAAGCCTGTAGCAGTGCCTACTCCTCCTCTACAGTCTCCCATCTGTGGCTGGAAGTTGGTTCTACAGCCATCTGCGTCTTAGGACACACTAATTAGGGAACCTACTTTCCCTACATTTTGCCTCTGCCATTGTTATGTCTAGCAAAATGAAATTAGAATTGCACTGAATATGGAAGCTGGGTTTTTGTGCTTTGCTTTAGTTGTTTTTTTTTTTAGCCTTTTGGTCTTTTCTGAAGAGAGGTGCTCCAGAAGTGTTAGCTGGTCTAGAAGCTAGTAATTGAAAATCTGAGTGTGAGCATAGATATAGGGGTCTTCTTTAAGTGTTGTATCTCTCAACCAAAAATATGGTTTCATCATGTAGTAATAGATTAAAATTGTAGACTGTTTGATATTTCCCATAGCAGATTTTTCTGAGGCAATTGCTTGGGTCATCAAACTGAGGGGTTTTTCTAGTGTAGTGTCAAATTTAAATATGTTATTTTAAAAGCTAGTGGTTTCCCCCTTGCTTTTTGCCTGTGTCTTGCTATGGTAAAGGACAAATATCTCTTGATAAAGGGCAGAGTTGTAAATGATAAGATAGTGTCTGAAGATGACAGCCTTCACTCATTGTAATATGTGTAAAGGAATACTGTTATTGTCTTAAGTGCTGCTGTCATGTTCAGTTCCTGCTCTCGGAGAAATTTCTGTTCCTTTCAGAGCAACACACTGACTCAAAGAGTCAGTTTTGTTCTGTGAAAATGGCTCTGAACTGTGACATTCTGTGTTTCTCTTCATTTTTTTTCTTGGATCATTAAACGTTGAAAAGCTTGTTATTGGAGTCCTCCTCAAGTGTGCTTTCAGTAACCCGCTCACTAGATGGGTGACAAGCTGCCAGTTTCCTGAACCCTGCTGGAGATTAGGAAATCTGCTCCTTTTACTGTATGGCATGGGGAACATTCTGGGCTTGTAGTGATGAAATGTTATGAATATTCATGCAATATGGTTGTATGGTTAAGCTACCTTTACCCTAATGTAAGAGTAGATGGAGTAGGCAATCACCTGCCTGACAGCTATCAATCTGTATGTTCCTTGTCCGCTTTTCCTGTGGAAACTTGTTGTCCCATACCCTAAAATTACATTTGAATGAGGCGCATTACCGCAGTTTCCAAAAGGAATACGTACTCAGTGGCCAAAATGAAATAAGAGTGTTTATAGATCTGCTGCAGCTTCATGCTGCGGCTTACTGGGATTTATCCTCTTTGTCTAGATAAGCCTGCACAGACATTTTTAACATTCTGACAATTAAGAGGAGAGGGCTAAATTTATCTGTTGTTTAATGGAGAAGAGTCCCTGTGCTAGAGCCTGCTTCTAGTTATAACTATTTTTGATTTTTATGCTGCAGGTTTCAGTCCCTAGAGCAATAAAATGTTACTCTTTATTTCCCTTAGGAAATAAAGTATCCCACCCACATCCAAGAAGCAGTAACCTAAGTGGCACATAAATTTGTGTGGTGGCTGGTTTTGCTAATGGGTTTGGGTCCACTGACTACACACATCACGTCATTAGAGTGCTTTCTGTAACCCATAGTGTCTTGGATCATTTCCAGATAATGCAAGGAACGCAAAGCTGTATATCTTATCACAAATGATATGTACCCAATGATGTCCCCGAGTCCATTTCCAGGTCACCTGTCATGCTATTTTTGAATGAGATCTAGTGAAAACTGTATGGTATTTTGCTTTCCTGATTCAAGAAAAATATCCGGCATGTAGCATACTGATTTATAAATAAGGTTTTCTCATTCTGCTTTAAAGTACTACTGATTATTGCGACTGTTATTAGTCCTCTCTGCCTCTTCTGGAATCCCTCTTTTTCTTTTTTCACCATGGTGTCCTCAGCATTGTTCCTTGGAATCTGTTAGCTAGCAGTGTCACTCAAAGTGCCTAAATTGAGAAAAATTTAATTACGTTATTGAGGTCAGATTCATGATTCAGGTCTGTCTGGAGATGATTGAAAGAAAAAAAGAAAATGGTACAGAAAATCATGCATAACAGCATAGAATTTATTTTTGAAAATAATGCATCACTGGTTATCCCACCATTAAAAAGAAAAAAGAATTCAGAGCTGGATATAGACCCAGAATTATAGGAGGAGTGTCAATTTTTCTGGACTGGTTTGTTTGTCATGTTTGATGCCGGTTAACAAAATCTTATGAACATTTTAAGTAAATAAATGTATGGAACCAAGGAAAACAAATGGAATTTCTTCATTACCCTACTTATATATATTGCTAAGTGTTTTAAAATTAAAAGCATTAGCCAAAGTATTGGAAAAACAATATTGTTTCAGTTACTTCTAAGATCACTTTAAATTTTCTTTCTTTTGTAGTCGTTTAAGACTCCTTTTTATAAATTGCCTTTAGCCCTTTTTATTAGCTTTGGCTTTAGCTATTGGCTCTGTTAATGGATTTTATTTGTTTCTGCTTGTATCCCAAAACCAAATTACT
The DNA here is from genome assembly GCA_013397755.1 of Cnemophilus loriae. Classification (NCBI taxonomy): domain Eukaryota; kingdom Metazoa; phylum Chordata; class Aves; order Passeriformes; family Corvidae; genus Cnemophilus; species Cnemophilus loriae. The sequence goes on along the minus strand of VZTF01003806.1, from coordinate 395,293 downwards.
GTAACTAATGTACCACTGTAACTTCTCATAACTGTCTGTTCCTGAAAGGAAAAAGCAAGTTCATCAAGTCAAAATATTAACACTTTTATGTCCTATTAAATAACAACCCAAAGAAAATTGTGCTGGCATCTACAGGACTCAGCATTAAACCTACGAAATTTAATGTACTGTAGCAGATTGAGATTTGACACAATTTCCCTCTGTGGAAATTGTCTTCACTATTATGATACCCATACTAAGCAGCAGAACTGGGATAAAGCACAACAGGAATGAGCCCCATTTGGAGCATATGTTACTATTCCAGCAAATCAAGAAGTTTAGCAGCAAGTGTTTAAAAGAGTCTAGGTTGTGCCTAGAAAACTTTAGGACTGTCTTTGTGGGTATGGAAATTATGCAATTTCTTCATGTTTAACAAGCTGTCTCGTGTATTTTTCATTCATTAAGCTCTTTGGCTTTCCACATAAATAGACTTACTGAAGTATTAGGAAAATAATGAATGGTTGTTCCATCAGCTTTGAGTGAATATGCAGGTGTTACAGTAATTGATGAAGAAAGAAAATGGCTTTCCAGCTCATGCAGCAGTGAAAAAATGTGATTGTACACAAGAGCATTGCAGAAATTAGAGTAAACACAGCAAATGTTCAGTTAAAATTCTATTTTCTCCAACCAAATCAACCAAATCAATACGTTCCATGCCAATTTTTTTTTTCTCAATGAGTGTATTTCTCTAGGTCTGATTATGCTGGGCAATAGCACTGAGAAGAATTAACCCAAAGTCATCTGTGATGAGCTTATAATCTAAATCACTGAAGGAGGTTATATTGTTTTAAGCTCTACAGTATATAACATTACTTCCCATTAATTTTTAAAAAATGCTTTTAGAAATGCATTCTTACATATCACTGCAGTACAGACTGCAGCACAGGAGAAGCCAGAAGGCTGGCACTGACTATAACGTGCAAACAAGGCAGAAATTGCTGCAGATTTGAAGATGGTAAAAAGTAAACACAGACCATGAATAGCAAAGGATTATATTGCTTATGCATGAAGGCTCCTGTGAATACTTTGAGCAAACTTGCCCAACTACTTTTGTATTGAAGCAATTGTTTGGTATTTTATCTTTCTTGCATTTTGTCTTTCTTTACCTTTCATCTACTTTCACACTTTCCAGAGCACGGCAAGTAAGTTTGGAGACAGTGGCTCCTTACAGGGCCCAGTTTCTTTGTGAAAACACATTAAAGGGAGCAAATCCTAAACTTAACTGAAAACAGGAAAGGGGAAAGAAAGTATAGTTTAAAGTTTGAATTGAATTTGTTAAAGGAAAAAAATATAACCTCTTCATAGTCTAAAGTCGTGCCTTTGCTCTGTGGTTTTCAGAATAATTTATGTAGATAGTTTTGCACTGTATTTTGTTGCTTGAACTCTAATTTTAAGCTTATGAAAATATCTTTATTTTTCAATTATTTCTTCTGTTAGCAAATCTTCAGAGATGCTTGTGTGTGTGCATGTATTTTATTTGTATTTCATATTTTACAGATGATCTATTTCCACTAATGACAAATTATCCCATATAGATTGTCTGTCAAAGTCAGGGGTCAGGACCATCACTGGCATAAAGCTGATTTTTGTCCAGTTTGGATGTTAGTAAAATAGACTGCTTACCATCAGATTGTCCTGAGACTGGTAAAATGTAGTTCACACTTGCTGATTTTGTGAGACTCTACTCATGTTAGGCATGCTAAAATTAATGCAGAGAGCCACTGGCAAGCTCAAGGGGAAATGAGGAATTAATGTTCTTTATTTATAAAGCTAAATAAGCATTTCTATCAAGTCAGATCTTGCTCCTAATTTTTGAGCCCTTTCATACGGTTTTCTTGACCTGGAACAATAAGGAGACCAATAGCTGCTAAAATTACAATTATTTAAGAGCTATTTTTTAAACATGTCTTTTCACATACAGTAGATGTATGAGGTGTTTCAAAATACCTTTTGTGTGCTTTATTTCATCTGTTAAAAGGAACATATTTACATATTCTTTCTTTCTGCATGTGTAGCTTCATTTAGTTCACAGTGACCTATTTAATTCAATATTCTATTGAAATCCTCTGTGGATACATTGACTCTACTTATATCTTATCAAAATCTTTGGTGTAACAACACCCTAGCCAACAAATACCTTGTTAGAATATCATCAGTACAATTTCACAGCAGTTTAAAGACTTTTCAGTCTGACAGATTAGCACTTAACAAGGCAGTGTGTTTTATCATCTTTTAGCCAATTAGAAAATGATTTCTATTCTTTGAAGCACAAACCATGCATATTTCTGTCATACCAACCAACTAGATTTCCAATCAGCAGGGTATGGCAAGTCCTGTTTTTCTCTGTCTCATACTGCGGTAGTACAAAAACCCTTTATATAATCAATTGCATCATTTTATTGGTGTTTATCAGAGAAATCTGTTTAAAACCCAATCTAAAGGCTGAAGGTATTGACAATGAGAAGGATGGGTAATTGTTCTACTTTACTCCTCAGTGTCATGAAAAGTGAAAATTGCTTCATTCCACCAATAGTTTCAAACACCCCAATTTTTAGCCTAGGGAGTGTCTGCCTTTCTGAGGCTGTAGGTCTTGAGGGAACCTTGTCTTAGATGGTATTTCTTATTCTGTAAGCAGGCAAGCAGTGACCCAGCTGAGCAACGCTCCTCAGGTGGTCCACAGAACCTCTACTACCTACTTTCAACTAACACATTAATGTTACAGTTTTAAATAAGGAGAATCCCGGTAGTAAAAAATAAATTTGGAATATAGATTAGTCTACGATCCAGGAAGTTTGCAAAGGACTGATTTTTAAATCATTAAAACATGCAAGGTGGAGATTGAACATTTATGTTACATTCAATATTAATTTCATAGCACTGTCTTCTTCCACGTGATGAACTATGTTTTCATCTCTAAGAATAAAGACAGACTCAGTTTTATCCTGATAAATTTATTTCTCTACTTAGTTATTTCAACAAATGATTTTATGTTTTATTTGCTTTGTTTTTATTTCAGAAGTCTATCAGATTATAAACATGATTTTTATTTAGTCTCCCTATTTGCCTCCCCGGTCTGATCAATGTCTGTTCAAATTGTTTACAATATGAATATCCAGGTAAATTTTAGGAATAGAAGACGGACAAAGGAGGGAAGTGTTCACTGTTTGTTAATTTGAAAATTTTGAGTCACCCTAAGTATGAATGGGACCTTTGAGCAATTAGTATCACCCCTGTAGTGATAGGTCATACAGTACTTTTATCAATGCCAGGTGAATGCTCCTCAGAGCCGTCTTTCATGGACTTTTACATAGCTGGGTCACAATAGTTTCACTGCTAGTGAATCCTCTATGCCCATCAGCTTCTGAATCACAGTGCTGTTTGGGCTGTAGCCACGCAAATCAGTATTCTGATTTAATAGCTTTGTAGATTTTAAGTTTAGGATGCATAATTAAGTAATTTAGTCTGATATCCTATGTGTCCCACACCGTCGTATTTTGCATATTTGCATGTGTATTGCTCCTGAAATCCCATAATCTGGCAAAGCATAACTATTTGGCAAAATCAAAACTTGCAGAAAGACACTGGATTTGTTTAGGGAAGTCACAAAGGAACTGCCAGTTTCCTTGCTAGTTAGTTCTAGGAGGTTAATGAGCCATCTCTTACAAAATATATTGTGCTTCATTGTTTCATCTTTATTTTGGTTTGACTGGCCTCAGCTTCCAGCAATAGTTCTCATCGAGTGTTTCTCCACTAGATTATAGTGTCGTGTACTATACAGGGTTTTTTGCCTTGGTTTGTTTGGGTTTTTTTCTGATGACAATACTTATCCTTTGAAGTCAAGCCAGCTCTCAATCTTCTTTTTTAATAATAGATTAAGCTCTTCAATTCATCACTGTAAGATTTTCTTCAGGCCTCAATCATTCTTGTAGATCTTTTCTCCCCCCTATTCAGCTTCTTAACATGCCTTTAAGACTAGGAACATCACACGGATGTGGATTTTCAGTGTTAGTCTTGTAGCTGTTGTATACAAAGCTGAAATATCTTCTTTTTCCCAGGATAACGACCTTCATTTCTGCAAATTTAAATACCCGTAATAGTGCATTTTTTGCAGCTAAGAGCTCATGTTTACCTTTTCTATAACACATGGCTTTGGACCCAGATACTCTTTCATTGCTTGAAAAAAGAACAGTCTTCTGAGATCTTTGTTATTAGGTGACCTACAGAGTTTATTGTGGTTCACTGAGGACCCTCACTGAAACAAGCACCTCACGGAGGACCCATACAGCTGTAGATTTTATCATCTGTGTTTTCCTACCCATATTCAGACCAACTGCGCCACAGAATGATAAATTCTTGCCTGGAAAAGAAAGGATCTTTAGGGATTTAACAATAGTGCCAGAGAACGTCAACGTGGATCTGCATGATTTTTGTGTTGGAAAAGAAGGAGTGCTTATAGTTCTAGATCCAAGCCAGCCGTCACACTCTGTGTTGTATTTACCAGTAAACCCACCAGTATCAGGTCACTATTAGTATTTAGGAACCACTGAGACCATCCTCCCCAAATTTAATTTTTTTCTATTGGATGTCAATAGAAACAAATTTTCACATTTTCTTACTCTAATTATTTCAGCAAACATACTGCCCCTAATGCTTCAAGGTGACCTTAAAATTCATAAGTCTTTCTTTTTTTCACTTCATGGTATCTTTTCATGTTTAAAGCTGTATCTAAGATGTATTTCCATAAAATGCTTCTTAGAAGTGCCTTTTCTTTACCAGAAATCTTATAGTTAAGCTACTGGGATGATGTATCTAGAGTTGACCCAATTAAATGTTTATAGGATTAGGCCAGAGATCAGATATGCCATAACACAGCACAAGATGAATTACATTGTCTTCGGTTTACAAGGACTTACAGCACTTTGAGTTTTCTGTCTTTTGCAGTTACCCTACTCCCTCTTTGACTGAGGAAGTTTAACAACTAAAAATGATAAAATAATAAAGATGATATAAAGTGACATTAAAAAAATGGTAGGGTAGTTGAAAAGCCCAGCAGTCTTTGCAGTGGGGAAGATTTTCCAAACCAAATGAAGAGGAAGGGAGTGAGATGACTACAGAAATCTACAGGGAAGTACAAAAAAGGATAAAAACCCTAGTTCTAATGAATTTCTTGCTCCATAAGCATGTTGGGAAAGATTCTTTCCTGCATGAAGTTGTGAGGTTTGGGACAAGAAAAAATAAGGAACTTAACTACCTAAAGAATACTAATGGAATGGAATACCAGCTTTCATTTGCTAGCTCTTCCATCAGAGTTAGGGATCAAGATATGTATGTTATACAGATATATGTTGTATATATTGCAAAATGGTTTATTCCCTTTCTGCTTGTCAATATAGTTTGACTGATATTTTATTACAATTTATTGCATCTTCTGTGAAGCAATGTAGAAAGACACAAGCCTAAAGAGGGATATTTGATGGAAGCAAAAAAGAATATTATAGACCAGGAAATATATTAAAGTTTTATTAATTTGCAGTGTAAACTATAGGAAAAATATGGAATTAAAAAATTCTGTGTAATCCTTTTTTTAACAATGATAATAGAAAAATTGTCACAAAACATAAAGATATATTAGTTATCTATGTATTTCAGTCTTTGGTCTTTGTGTAGTTGTTTTGTTCAAGAACCATTTAACCTGAAATTTATCCACATTTGAACCAGTAAATGACAGTATTTTTTGTGTAACTACTTCTGCTGGGGTTTATAAACTTTAAACTATATTTTACATATACTGAGATTTGAGAGGAGAGCCCTGGTTATTTGTATCAAGTTATCACTTGGTAGATTAACAAAGTGAGAATTTCAGGTATTAGCATTAGTTTAACAAACAAGGTTGAAGAATAAAGAAAACTGGGAGAAGACTTTGTAAATCTGCCAACCTAATCCAGACAAAAGCTAGCTATGTCAATAGCTAGTAGCAATTCAGAAAGATTTGGAGACCTTTTTAAAATTCAGAAAATATTCAGAACAAATTCTTTGCAGGAAAAAAAAAAGGTGTTTTCTTGGATGAGGGACACAGTACTTTGTATTTTGGTGTTCTTCCTGGAATTATCACAACCTTTCCTGAATATATTTTTTTCTATTTATTATTGAAAAATGGATTCCTCAGTATTTCAACTCAAACAGCAGGAATTAAATTTCTGTCCTTTCATTTTTCTGTGTTCCCAAAACTTGAATTGTACCAGTTATTTCCTTGTACATATATAACAGTTCTTCACCAGAGAACCCAGAATAACAGCCAGAAGATCGGAGTGCATTTTGTGTGGGTTCATTAAAAACTGCTAATATTCAGTAGGGATTATTAGTATAGCAGTTCTTATCCATGATGTCTTTTCACCAGTCAAGAGTATAGGCTTGATAGAAGAGGCTCTAAAATCTCTTGTTACTGCTGAAGGAGCAGGTCCTTTTGGCACTGGAATAAACCCTCTCCCCAGGCAGGTCATAAAAAATCACGGGATCATACAGAGGGGTGCCAGATCAAAGCAGAAGTCTCTTCAGTTCCACATCCCACTTGATTGTGAGTGGCACTTTCCTTTTTGTCCTTTTATCCCAGCACTTTCCTGCAGAGGCTTTTACTCTGCTCTGGTTTCTTGCTGACACAGCCAGTCTGGCTCACTCATTGTTTCAGCACTTTCCATCATCAGTCACAGCTGTGCAGGGTGAGTATAAATGCTGCTAGTCAGAATGCAACACTACAGGCATCCAAACGAATGCACAGGTTGCAGGGCAATGAATAGTCAGCACTACTGCCTCCCATATTCAAACAGAGACATCTCCTTGTCCATAGTTCCATTTCCACATTACTTTCATCTGGACAATAAACATCTCTTGCTCCAGGAGGAAAGGGGAAGAAAGAAAGAGAGAGCAAGTGAGCATATTGAATCAAAGCTTTTTTTTTCTTTCCTCTAATATCTATTTTATAATCTAGGTTGAGGGCAGTATCTAGCTCTTTCTTGCACTGGAATCATTCCTCCAAACTAAATTTTTAAATATCTTTGATTACACTTAGTGAAGGTAAGACACGAGTACTGCTTTAATATTCTAGATGGTCTCGCGGATTAAAATTAGATTTATACATTTGCATAATAAAAGTAATGTTGTGAAAGAAAGTAGTTTGAGTACGTGAGAGATAATTGCATTGTATGACTTGCCTTGGGCAACCCTTATTGGATTGAATTCAGCACTAGCCATTATACTGCTGCAGCATTTTGTATTTTTATGTAGCAGTGCAATAGAATTTAAATTCTATGCACAATTAGTTCTGTATTGATGTATAGTTTGTAGGTAGGGTTAAGTTATAAAACTGAATGTGAGCCTCTAATGCAGCTTTTCCTTTGGTGGGAGGGAAGGAAGCATTAAAAAAAAATCAAGTTGGTAGAGAGAGTGAAATTTCTAGGAGTCCAGCAACATTAATACAATTCTGCTCTTTTCTGTCTGGTAGCCTGAATTGCCAATCTTCTGCAGTGCCTCCCCAGTACAATATTTCATGCTCAAGAAGCTCAACATGAGTATTGACAAATCCTGTAACTGCTTTAATGACACCTCTTAAATCTGAGTTTCTCCCCTACCATTTGCCTTTACACACTGCAATATTTGAGAAAAGAGGTGAAGCTGAGGTATTTACGAGTTGAGTGTATAAAATGGAAGGCTCTCTTTGCCGCAATGGCATCTCAGAATATTTTGAAATATCCCCTCACAAGCTGACATGACAGTAAAATGACCCAATCAAGTGTGACACAATATTTTACACAGTATTCAGATTTAAGGGCAAATAGTCAGTTTCTTTCTTCATTCTAATGAGTTTTTAGTAAAACAAATACCTTCTAAGATGGTAGACTTCCTTACAGCAGCCGAAGAATTTATAACACACTCAGTCTCTCAAATAAATCTTTCATTCTATGCAGGAGCAGGGCAGAGTCAGAATGCTAATGTACCTCTGAAGTCTCATGATTCAATTTTTTAAAGTTATCCTCATGACTCCAATGAGCCTTCTCTTTGCCAACTGCCCTCCTGACATGACACCATCCACATCACTGAAGGTTTCTAATGATGAGCCAAAAAAATTCAGGCAGACAGAAGTTGCCTGAATATTCCTAATCTTGCCCTTTTTATGCTTTTTAAATACTGCCATTGAAATTAGTGTTGTTATTGTTCTGGTCTTATGATATTCATACTGCACATCTCTACCTCTGATTCCCCTTATTTCTTGAGACAGTAAATCTTTTCACTGCTTCTTACTGATCACACTTTCCTCAAACATTCTTTCAGTGTTTTTTTTTTGTTTGTTTGTTTTCAGATACACTAAATCTGGAGTGAAGAATATTCTGCAATTAGATTTTAAATGCATATGAAATTTCCTTTTGAGATGCAGGATTGGAAAGAATGGTTTGGGGATGAGAAGTTGATTCTCCCAGCAGGGGACGGTCATATTTTCATTCTAGATTTGGTTTATTGCATTGCTTAAATTGAATCTGACCTCTGTTACTCTCCTGCTGCCTTCCTTTATCCATGATGACTTTTACAGCGACTCTTCACCTGGGTGCTTAACTTTTACTTCTCCTGTGACCCCAAAAGGGTATGCTTAGGTGGAGCGATGTGTTCAGTAGTAAAAACATCTCAAGTCATTCATGTGCACCCTCTCCCTTCACATCAGCCCCTCTTACCCTTGCATCTTTTTTTACCAGCTCTACAGTTGTGTTGGTACAATTTTTTCTGAGTTCAGGAAGTAAAGCAAATCAGTATTTTACTTAAGCAAAGCAAGAAAGCATATGTGATCTGGATGTTTCCATAATCAGGTTTACAAGTGGTTGGATTGGCATGGCTGAGAGGATAACGGACTGGAGAAACCTGTTCTGCCATTGCTTTATGCAGTCAGTCCTTAGAGAAATCTAGACTACAACATCGTACACACCAATTGTATCGGTCCTCATCGGGACCAACTATTTAATGAATTTCTCTTCTGGGATACATTTGTACAAGGAGCTTTAATCAGCATTATCATTGGAAATATTTGATAGCACTTCACTGAAAAGCCAGTCGGAGAGCACTTGCCTTGCCTGCTCCTGTGAGTTTCCAGGATAGAAGAATGCTTAAAGCTTGAGGTGCTGTCTTTGGAGAGCTCATCAATTTATGGAAAAATCCCTGTTAATTTGGATGCGGAAGAAGCTGATGTGTTTTGGTTTGTTTTGTTTTCATGGTGCCTAGTGCCTTTTGGGGAGCATTCATCACAAAATATTCCTTTCTAAGAACATTCCTTTTCTCAAGGCTGTAATTCTATGAATTTTCTTGTTCTCGAAGCTGTATTCCATAGACTTACCTTGCTGCCTGTCTCTCACATTGCACTTTTATGCACCATTTTTTGACAGCAGTGCCAGTTTCAGGTATACCTGAAGTATTTGCCTCGGGATCCCTGATCCCAGCTCCTAGCCATCTCCAGAAGTGGAGTAACACAGCATTTTTGGGGCTGCCTTGAGATGTAAACCAGAGGAATTAGCTGGGTTGACTCCAACAGGGTCGTGATGACAGATTTGCAATGTTCTTTTTAATAAGGACAGTTGTCTTATGTAATTCATAGTGTAGGCTCACAGCAAGGAAAAGATGTTGTGTGGGATGGTGTTTTTCACTTTTCCCAGTTGTCTGTTCCACACCCAACCCTTCACAGAACAGTAAACAGGAAAGCTCCTCCACTGACACCTGCTGCTGCAGTTGCCTTATCTTTGCACAGTCGTCTGTGCTTTGTTTGGGTGGGAGACCAGGACTGTGTCAGTTCAGAAATGAGCGAATTTTTTTTTCTCACGCATCTCTTTAAAAAAGTGGATATTTCTACAATCTATTAATTTTATTGCGAGGATAACATAAAGAGGAGAAAGGGAGGGAAAATTTTTCTCAGATCTCTTTTAGACCATTAAGGATGTGATGAAACTCAATTGTCCTTCAAATTTTGGATGATCTTTAAAAACCTGTCTTTTAGAAAAATGGCCAGAAGGAAGAGAATTTAATTTCATTTTATTGTGTATTTTGACAAGATAATGATGAACTTAATGGCACCCAATTTTAATTAGGTCCTCCAAACCCTAATTGCATTATAAATTCATTATTAATTATTATCTGCATTAAACTGAAATTTTCCAGTGGCCAATTTGAGGAATATGGGTTTTGAAGTGCTATTAACAGTTAAAATGATAAAAGAAAACATAGATTATTTGAAATGGCCATTGGAATACTTAACATTTTGTGCTGATGGCATCGTTGGGAGTGAAAACAATGCAGGTGTAGTGTGCTACGGCGAGCAAGCTGTCTTCAGCTGTACACTGTATTCACTTTCAGAACAGGTAATTATATTTGGGAAATATTAGCAAAACTGCTTTAACTTTCCAGTCTGAGGTCTTTTGAAGTTTCTGTGCTGGATCACAGTATTATCCAGTACTGTACAAAAAGGAAATTTAGTGGATATAATATCGTGACTACATTGCATATCTACAGGGTGAAGCAAGGGAAAAGGGAGAGGGACTACTGGGGAAAGAGACATCTTCAAAGACACATTTCTGGGTTTTAACCTCATGGTCTAACCTATGGGGGTTAAAGCAGAGAATTGTTTTTCTATGGGTCGCTGAAAGAGAATTCAAGGTCGTGATGCATCACGAGAACATTCCCTCTAAACGTAGCTTAAAAATGAGTCAAGTACTATTTTGAAATAATTGTCAAAAATTGGAAAACATACTGACATTTGGAACTATTTTGGTAGCATTCCAACATTTGATTAGGGAGCTTTGGAATGACAAATGTTCTATAAAAACATCAGCTGAATATGTGGATAGTTTTACTGAAGTGAAGGGGTTTTTCGCATGTGGGCACTTTGATTAATACTTGAAATAAAAAGTAAGGTAATGCAGATTTTTTGCTAATTGGTAAGCATAGGTTTCTCTGTGAGATTCTAAGGATAATATTTCTGTTTTGAATGTGCTCAGTTTTCAGATTTTTAAAATTTTAGTGTTATAATAATGGTGATGTATTTAACTTTCAATGCTAATTACACAGTTATGCATCCAATGACATTTCTAAGCTATCATAGCACTATAGTTATAATAGAACCAGTTAAGGTATGAATTTATGAAACTTGCTTCTAAGACAGAGTCAAATCTGTTGCTTTTCTGCTGCAGGCTAGGCTCAATCTTTGAAGATGCATTTTTTTATTATTATTATTTTTTTATTATTATTTTTTTAATTTCCCTTTCCACGTTTGTGAATCGTCTGAAAACTACTAAGACCCTTTGTTTTTTGAATTTTTGGACAACTACTTTTACCAACTTGATTCTTTATATGGCTTATAAGCAGTATTGCGGAAGTATTTATTATTTCAAGTTTAAAAAGTTTTGATGGTTTACAATATATATATTTTATCCAATTGCATAAGAATAATTTTACAATGGAACTTTGAAGGCAATTGCTTGCACTAACAATTTAAAAACATTTTTTAATTGTATATCTAAAATATTTATTTTAAAAGGACTGGTTTTGCAAGGTCCTTTACTAGTAAGTGCACTCTCCTGAATTATGGAGAGGATACCTTTTCTTCCAAAATCAAGCATTGCAAACTAGAAAAATTCAGCAGTAAATTTATGTTTAAACCAAAGCATGAGGAACACAGCTAAGGCATCTAGAAGCAACCTTTATGCAGTCACTTGGTTTCATAGTGCAGTGGCCATTCCATTTAAAATTTTCAAATAATCCTTGAAAAGATACAGCTCTGGCAGAGTCATAAATATTACATTGCAAATTCCATTGTACCACCCCGCCCCCAAAAATCCAAAACCAAAGCAACAGTCTTGAATAAGAGAGCAGGTTTTTATAGGCAGTATAGGTCATGTAAAGGTTGTGTCATTGTGAAAGCATGCATGTAGAACAGAAGCTAACATTATTTTTAAAATAGACAATTTTAAACAGGTTCATGTGCTGCCCCTTGACTTCTTGCTTTTCAGAAAAGGTATATGGGTTCACCTGCTGGGAAAATGAGTATTTCTAATACGATGCTGCTCGTTCTGTTTGGAAAGTGGCCAGATCTGCTGCTTTGCTTACAAATACATCAGCACAAGCATCCGCATGATTACTGAACATTAAACATTTCTGCAGTACCCTTGGCTAGCAGTACATCACTGCTTTCCAGTTATATATGCTGTGAGCATTGCCTTCACTGTAACTCCTTGTGTTATCATTTACCCTTTGGAATATTTTCTTCTTTTTAGAAAGGGAATGAGAGCTGAAACCCTTGAGTGTGTCTAATGATAATCTTTGGTGCCCTCAGGGCAGAGTTAAGGAGCTCTGTGTTGGAGCTGCCACAGCCCTCCACTGCACTGAGTACCGGAATACTCAGTGAAGTATACAAATTTACCCTGCTTTTATACTGGTAATTATGTGTGGTTTATACATTTAAACATTCTGGAACAGAAGAGAAAGCTCTAAAATGAAAAAAATGTAAGTTTAGCTTTTGTCTCTTTTAGGAAATTAGCAGTCATTTAAACTGCCCCTGCGACTTGATACTGCTGCATATCTGCTGTCCAGTGGAAATGAAGCCCTTATTAAATCTAAGCTTATAAACTTTTTCTCTATAATGAAAACCTTTCACTATAGGCAACTTAATGTTAACAATTTGTAAGGAGGATAATAAGTCCTAACTAAATTTAAGAAATGATTTCCAAAGTAGAGCCATAAATCTACTGCAGTTGAAGTTCATAAGGTCTCAAAGGAAAGGGAACTTCTGGCCACTGAAATGCATAATCTACAAACTGCCAGTAATTCATACTGTAATTAAGACTGGTAATTTCTTTAATAGAAGCCTTTGAGTTTAGTCATTAAAACAATTGAATGGTGAGCTAATATAGCAGTTCATACACAAGAAGTTTTAGCATATCAAATGATTTTACTTCTCTTTCCTCAAGCTCTCACAATTATTGTAAATCTTTAGTGTTTTAATCCTCAGGACATAATATAAATGAAAACCTAGATTTCAGAAATTTTCACCCCGGAAAGTAAGGTTGTACAGAATTTCACTAATAGGACTTGACAGATAGCAAATTATGTTTCCGCTCTTAGCTTGGACTGAAATTTTCTTTGAAAAGAATTTACCTTTTGCCAGAAGCACCACATCTGTATTGTCTTTTCAAAAGACCTGACTCTGCTTCTGTTTCAGGACAATGGGAGCTTTAACTTTGCTTTCATTGAAGTAAATAGTAAGGTAATACTAACTCCAACTGAGGGGGTAATTGCTCATTTTCTAATCCGGGTTCGTTCTTGTGTTATAACACTAGAGACCAGTAAGGGAACATTCAGGACCTTTTCATATGTGGTGTTGAGGAGAAGTAGGAAGTTTTTTTCACAGATTTGAACTTGGTATCTAGAGCAGTGAATTAAAAGTGGAAGGGTGGGTAGCCAGGCACATGAAGGCTGCCAGTGACTATGCTGGGGAGTTCTTCAAACCTCCAGTCTAGAGCATCTGCATGGAGAAAGCCTTTGGGAAGTGGTTCCTGACATGTTATTGCTCTGAAACTCTTCTCAGGTACTATTTTAGTACAGTGCTAGGATCAGAAATACACCAGGATCCATTCTGATTGTATCTATAAATTACCATCATAATTTTTTAGGAGTGGAGAAGTAGCCAGTGTGTCACCTGTCTTGCTATAGAAGGACTTGAATCTGTTTCACAGACAAAAAGCAGTTTCTATTTCTTGATCTCCTAGAATTAGTCATAAATTTCCAGGGGTTTTGTCCGACTTCTGTCTGCCCAGCAAAATTGTCTATATTAGTAGTCCTGATAATATTGATCTAGCATCTAGCATTTCCTTGACAAAAGCAAGGAAATGTTTGTGTCCAGATTTGCAATTTCCTGGAGTAAAGCTGTGATTCTGGCTTTGACAGTGTTTGACAGTGTTTAACAAACATCGCAAAGACCATTCAGGCAATGTCAAGCCCAAATTGCTCACAATGCTGTCTCTTTTCTACAGAGACTGATTCATCTGGTTTAGATTACCTGAGGTCTTTCAAGGGCTGAATGTATCCCACTGCTTTTCAGGTGTGCACCTTCCAGCTGGATCAGCTCAGTGCAGACCTGCTCTGCACTCCAGTGAATTGTCATAACCAGCAGGAGGTAATCCTCATAAGATTACAACTCCTGTTTCCTCCACTTCTGATCTTTTGAGATCTCATAGTTTGTTGGATCTTATTTTGTGCATTTGGCATCATATTATTTATTCCATCCTAACAGCTATGCCATTATGACTTCGGACAAGAACAATACAAGTTTCATGGTAAGTCCAACAGGCATTTGCTTTTAAAACCATAAAGTCACTTCTAAGTCCCAGCCAGAATTTGTCCTTAAAATGATTTCCGACTTCCATTTAATCCCTCTATTAGACCTGGACTCTTCTATAGACTTTCTCCAATGTGGCGCAGACTGAAAAACTGATCACATTTGATCAGCAGAAATCTACTTTCAATCCTAAAACATCCTCTATTTTCTTAAAAATTCTGAAGGAGTGAAACTGAATATCATTGAGCCAGTGTGTAGCTGGAAAGAAAATTCTAGTAACAGCTTTGTAGTCTCTTAAAATGTTTCAGGTCTTTCACACTTGGCTATATCCTGAACTTTTCCACATAGGGGTTTGAAGGGGCTTAGGAACCGTATTCGGCCATGTGTTAAAACATTGAAAATACCTTAGGTTGGGGGAGAATTTCTTTTTGCTTATGTAGGTATTGAGGCACATAAAATGATTCCAATGTTCTTCATAGGAATGGTCTTGACTCAGATGATTAGACAGTATTGAAATAAATTCTGCTTTGCTTCACGTGTTTCTTGCTTAAGAATTAATCTTTTAGGTATTGTTGACAAGGGAACAAAAGAAAGGCAAACTTTCAAAATTATTTTAACTGCCTAGCTCAAAACTTTGCAAAAACACAGCATCCCTGTAGAAATTTCAAGCTTCCTCTGAGGATTGTGACAGGATTATGCCATATTCAGTCAATAGTTTGCCTCATCACTTCCAAGGCCTTCATGCCCAGCTCAGCAAGGCCTTGATGTTACAAAGTCCTTTGAATTTTACCTAAAGGGAACTAAAGCCCTTTCACACTCCAGTCTTGCTTTTTGTTTCATTTGACATTACTCAATAGGTTTTGCTATGTCTAAATTAGAACAGTGTCTAATAGCTGTCTGATTGCATTCATCATTGCTACAGCTTGACAGGTCTGCAGCATGAAGGTCACATCAAGTCCCAGTTCACATAAGGCAAAGTCCTGATTTATTTCTGTCCAGAGCTCTTGTGAGGCAGCCGCAGCCCCCTGGACTTCTTTACGCATAAATGCTGTGGATTATTGATTGGAATCAGACTTCTGGATGTAAGAGCTAGGATTTACTTAGTTGACGTCTTTGGGTACTCACATTGCTCTATATTGATAGGGGTTCTTTTATTTCTTCTTTGGGGAACAAATATTCAATTCTCTTTTTGCTGTGTTTTCATACCACACATTTATTTTAAATCCATTGTAAGTTTGTCCTTACTGATTGACTTTATGTCAGTGGTATACCCTTCCAAAAATGTTTCCTTTTAAATATGTATTAGTGTATTACCTTACCGTGATACAAATGTGATTTCATTTAAAAATCATATATGGTACACATGAAAGGGAATTTAGACATACAAAGAAATATTTGCACATCCTTTTCTGCAGAGACTGAAGAAGTGGTTTTCTCAGTGATAGGTAAACCTGTATGTTTTGTATAGATAAGAGATTCAGAAATACCATGCGGCTCACATTTGTATTTGGTAATCTCCATTTACATTTTTCTCCAACAGCAGTGTTTTTATCTTTTTAAATGTTGACATGCTATCAAGGAGCACATCTGGGCCCTCATCAAAGTGCGAAATTGAGGTGGCATCATGTAGTCAGCTAAGATTTCCCTTCCTGGCTGATAGCATAGAGCTGTGGAACTGCCATTAGAGACTCTAGGGAGTGACAAGTAGAAAAGGGGTGTCTGTTTAAGGCATGCTGAGAAGTCTCTTAATGCCAAAACATATTTAAAGCACTGCAGTTGGCAAAAATGAAAATACTCCATAGGCTGCTCTGAATCACGCCACAAGATAAATTAGCCTCTGTTCGGCTCTAGAGGTTAGGGGTGGAAGGGGCAAGGACTCTTAATACCTCTTCCATGCTGTGTGTCTCTTCATTCCTAGTCCTCCTGAGCTCTTATACATTGTGTGATGCACAAATGTTAATATATGTCACTGTTAGAAAAATTGCATCTGAAATATGGAGAAATGAAAAACACTGAACACAGACCCTGCAGCTATCACCGTCAGTTGGATTTCACAGAGGATCTTGAGTGATAGGTCAGCCAAAATTCTTCTTAGGGGCAAGGATCTTGTCAACATCGAGTGTACTGTCAGTCCAGCTATTTAAATTTGTTATTATTTCTCATAAGTCAAGGACTTGAAAACGTTTTTCTCTGGTTTTACTTAGGCAAACCTGTGCTCCCTGAGTTTTCAAAGGACATTGCAGCAAGTTGAGTTTGCTTCATCCACTTCTTTGACTATCCTGAGATGATGTTTGGGAAGCCATGTTCATGGAACACAACTCCATGGTTGAGAGAACTAATGTTCCAGTCAAAACCACCTATACTTACCTCTGGGTCATATTTATCTTTATCTGATCTTTGACACTTCTCCAAAAGGATTAATGGGAATAGCCCCAGAACTGTCATCTTTTCATGTGTGCTCACAGACCCTCCAACCCTTTTGATATTCCCAAGATCATTGCACATATTGGACAGCTCATGTCCTTGCAGGCCAACATGGGCAAGGACAGAGCTCATTTGTATGTGCTCTAGCAATTTTTCAGTGGTCTCATGCTTCTGAGAAGCAACACATGGGCTGTGTGTCTAGCATATGTGGCGAGGGGCTGCTTTTGTCACTTTCATGCTTGTCACCAATTCTTGGTTAAATTTTTGTCTGTTACGAGTTCTTTCCACATATCTGTTCCTACTGCGGAGTATAACACTCTACCAGCGAAGTGACCATGTTTTTTCCTTGCAGAGGGACTTTTTACTCCTGGGAGATGTGCGCTCATCTCTTCTGTCTTTGGATGCCTCCCCATATACTTTATGAATGTTACTCTCAGTGAGGTCTGTCTGACTGCAGCTGTGTCTCAGCACAGCCCCTTTGTTCTTGTGTCAGTGGGATGCTGGTAACTGCAGCTGCCTTAGTGCAACCCGTCTGCTTTCTGGCCTTGTTTTTCAGGAAAATGTAGGCCACAGTCCTGCAAGTGTAGTCCAGTGCCTGGGTCAAGGCGTTGTGATCGGTGTGCTAGTAGGTCTGGCCCTGAGAGCTTGCAGGTTAAAGAAAACCTGACATGAAAAATAGCTCTGCTGGTAGTGTGTGTCTTCAATGTTCTCTATTTTTTTCTATAAGCTTCAATCCCTGTCTCCTCATCCTGTGCAACTACCATCAAATTTCCTACTGAAACTATCCCCATTTGGTCTTTTCTGTTCACTAGCTACAAATGATTATTTTGGCTGCTGGGGTTATGATCTACCCTGCTGTCCAGTAAAGCCCTACTTCCTTCAAATTTGAGAGAGTTCATTTCTGAGCACTGAACTCAGATTTATTGTAACTATCACAGCAGAATATTACAGACCAAATAAACTGCAGATTGCATCCCAACGATGAAGCAATTTATTAATGAAATTATTTCTGAAATAGAGCTTCAGGTCCTAAAGTTTGTTTTAAAAATAGTTGTATTGCTAAAGCAGAATAATGATGTGAGAAATGGTACTTAAATGGCATCCTCTGGCTTTTTGTGCAGCCTTCAGGGCTAGTAATGTGTGGACTCTAATAACTCCTTTTCCAGCAAGGCAGGTAAATAAGCCAGGTTAATTAAAGAAAAGGAAAAAGAAACAGGCTGTACCTAGCACATGGAAATTGCTAATTTAAACTGTTTTGATCTTATGAGCGCTTATCTTGAGGATAAGACTTCAGTCTCTTGAGTAACATGTACATTAATATAGTCCATAAAAGCCACTGTGGGAGGCAGATCTTGTATTTTTTAATCTTATATAATGCATACATTAATGTTGAGTGAGCCATATTTAAATACTGCGAAGACTTTGAGAGAAAAGTCAGAAAATATGGAACTGATGTTTTGTCATGCAGCTGTTCTTTCTCCACAAAGTCATAAGGTGAGGATTTGGAGCCAGATGTTATAACTTTCGATTGTCATTGCTTTCAATAGAGGTTCCCAAGGTAATCGCGTGGCAGCACTGACTTATCATTGTCAAACACAGCTTTGAGTCAGCTAAAGATTGTTGGTATATATATTCCGTAAGTTCAAGACATGGGATTTATGGTTTTCTGTTTGTAAAGGGTAGTTGGAGAATTATCTTTGGCAGGGCAATACTTTTTTATGTAAGATCGCCAAGTGAGGCCAAACTCACAGCTTACAATGCTGAGAGACAAAATTAAAATTCCAGTTTTGCATTGGTCATTATGTCCACAACACAAAAGAATGGGCAGCTTTCTTGTTCTTCTTTGGGCCCCTCCCTTGGGGAATCTGCCATGCATTCTGTATCACTCATTCTCTCTCACATGGCATCCTCTGGTAGACGTACAGATAACTATATCATCTGTTTAATGTCACATGTGCACCCACTATTTAGCATAGTGGTGTTATTAACAGAAGGGAGGCTTTCAGATCAGCTGTAATACAAATAAAAATTATTGTATCACCTTTGCACAGCTAGATGCAGCATACTTTACATAACCAGGATTTGTAATCTAAAATTAGCTTGCCCTCAGAAGACAACAGATGAAAAAAGCCCCACAAACCAAACCTGCGGAGGGATCTGCAGATGAAAGCTACAAATGGAGATTTCATTTTCCGATTATTATGGGTCAAATGCTGTCTAGGTTTGAGGTCCTTGTTTCTCCTAGCACAGAGAAGAAAGCTGAGGGCACCACACAAATTTTTTGTCTCATCCTCAGGAATTTTTTGCATGAGTTCAATACAGGCTCTGCCTAAACAGCAAGTGCTCCAGCATGGTGTGTGCATAGGTTGCCTTGCAAGGAACTATGTCTCTTTATGAAGCTCCAGGGTTTCACATCTGGGGTGTAGAGAGATCATTCTTCATAGTTTTGAAATTCACGTCTATAAGACACATATGCAAAAGTGCTTTCTGTCTCCATTTCTCTTTACATTGATGGAAAGAGAAAAAGCTGATATATCCTATACAGCATACAGAATACAGTGCCCTTGCAAATGTTGTGTAGTTAAGGGTTACTTACCCTACTCTTTTCTTACATTGCTTAATAACATGTTTTGGGGACAGTGGAGAAATTCCACTGAACATCAGTTATTGTCTAATGTTGAATTTCCAATCCTGTGCCATTTCACCTGACAGAAAATTAAATGATCCTTGTAATTTTCTTGTTACTGCCTGATCTTTATAAGGAAAATTACAAGGCTACTTAATACAAGGTAAATATCATGCTCTTAGAGAAATATTTGTCCTTTAAAGGATGAAAAGAAGGAGGCCGATGGTAGTTTTCTTTGTTCTTTCTATTTGTTTGCTATCCTACTCTTTTGTCCCTGGGTTTCAACTTTCAGATAAAAGCGTTTACTTGTTCATTTTCATGTGTTAGTTTTGGATTATCGGACTTATGTCCATTTTGTTTCCTGCCCTCATACCTCACAGCACAGCTTAGCTCCCACATACTTAACTCCTTGGAGACTCGGTAAGGCATTCTGCAGTCTTGTCTAGTGACTACTTGCTGGCAGGATATGTCGCAGCACAGAGATTCTGGCGCAGAAGGGAGGCCAGCTGTGCCGTGCTGTGCCAACGGGGCATGCCATGCAGGGTTAGCCACAGCCCTGTGATCACCGGGGGAGTCCCAGTGCTGGAGCAAGCTGAGGCAAAGCCATGAAGGTGAGTTAGGCTAATGGAGTACATGACCACGTCCCGAGCTGGCTGCAGTGGTGCTGCTGCACTGCCCAGGTGCAAGGATGGAGTAATATAGGGATTCAGTTTACAGAGCTGACTGTCAGCATGACACTGCTAGTGTTTCTGAACAGGCTTTCCAGTAAGCCATCTTAGGAAGCAGAGGTGGCATCGTTTGGAGTGTCCAAGGGCAAAAGCAGACAGGGTGGCACTGGTCTCTCATCTGCTGCCTCATTTGTTTGGCCTCTTGTTTGAGTGGTTCACTGAAAATATCATCCAAGCGCTAAGCAAAAATCAAAAGGGTAATTCAGATCTTAGGAACTTTTTGGAATGACAAAATGTTACTTCTCCATGGAAAATCAAGAGTACAGCCTGCTCTGCACGTTCCAAGAGCAGTTTTGGTTATTGTCTCTTAAAAAGAAAGTGCCAGCTTTCATTTAAACATAGAGCAGCAAGGATGGCTGGAGGTAAGGAATAGTTTGTGTGTGATGAAATGCTTATTTTTCTGTTCTGACAGGAGTCATGTGGATCAAGATGTGATGAAGTTTTCTAAAATCATAAGGGGAATGGAAAAAAGTAATAGGAATTTACCCATTCTTATTATGTGAGAATTGGAGATAGCCGTACAACTGTAAGGTAGCATGTATAAAGCAAACCGAGGAAGCTCACATGCTGCAAATTAAAATTATGGAACTCAATGCTTAAGGATATTGCAGAGACCGAAAGTATTCAGAGGTCTCAAAGTGACTAGATACATTAAGAGAGAATTCCCAAGAGAGAGGAAGGGGATCTGATTGCATCCTCTATCACAGAATGTCACTAAATGGCAGTGTGCAGATAAGGATGAAACACAGACATATTTAACCCTTTTCTTGTTTCTTATACTTTTCTCATGCCATCCGTTACTGACCTGTGCCAGAGACAGGGCACTGAGAGATGGATTTTGTGTTAGGTTCAGTACATTTGTTTATCTATGGTACTTACAGCCAGCTCCAGCTTCTCCCAAACCAAAGATACCTTTTCTTTCCCAGAAGAGGGATGAGAAGGAAGAGGAAGAAGCAGGGTTGAATGTTTTCTACCTTTTGTTCATTGTGGAGCTTAGTGTTGCAACTCTGTCACGTGTATGTGTTACGTCCAGCCAGTATTGTGGAGGTCCAGTTCAACACAGTCTTTTTTTGCTCTTGCTGACCTTTCAAAGATTATTTTCCCATCTTTTTCTAGCAGGCAGTAATGCTAAGAACAACAGTTCTACAATATTGTCAAGCCTATTATTTTGTAGCCAATACAGATGGATTACCGAGACCTAACTTGGAAGGTAGCTTTGGAGGATTGGGCAGCTGAGGGAAAAAAATGCAGGCAATTACTTCTAACACTGGATTTCTTCTTTATCTAATCTGCAATTTTCTGAAATACTGCTATGTCTTTTATCAAGAAATAGTGGGTAGCTGGCTTGGAAAATCTGAGATAAGGAGTCTCTGAGGCAGGAATAATTGGTTGCAGTAGATTGGGACAAATTAGAAGGCTGCTCAGCAGAATTGTTTACTGTACTGTGTACATGCCACTTATTTCAGCAACTTCTGTCGTGTTTTGCCTTGTTTCTATTTATTTATTTATCTATTTAACATTGAGATATTCAGTGACATTAGCTTACTTTCCTGCATGAGACTGTCCTGAAGAACAAAGACATAAAGCATTAGCCTGAAACATAAAAATGTCGCATGTCCCCTTAGATTATGCACAGTCTGTCTTTGAATGTTAGCATTAACCTTCAGTGCAGTAGGATCTGTAGATATAAGACTGAAAAAATGCAAACTGACACTGTGGTATATTTTTTCATTGAAAATATTTATGTTTGTCTTCTGATGATATTTTCCAGGTATAGAAAGAAGTTAGGAAACTATTACTAGAGTTGCTGGAGTTTCAGTTGCTTAAGCACCTGTCATCTGAATCAGTTTTATATCACAACTGCTCTAATTCAGTGACCATTGCACAAAAAATATCATTGTACCTTTCAGATGTTTGCCACCTTGATTTGTTATTGTCCCAGTGAAGGTGGATATAGTCCTAATGATCTGAAGTGTGCTGTGTTCCCAAAACCCACTTTCCATCAAAATCTAAATGTAACAAAAAATAAAAATAAAACTAGATAATGCTCCACAACCTTCAGAGGAGAACTATAAATACATGGGTAGAAAGGGAAAAAGACAGAGAGAAACGACATGTGCAAAGAATTTGTTGCAGCAAAGTTTACTTTGCATTCAAGGCCAGAGACTGCTTGATGGCAGCCATGTGTTTGACTCTCTTATAATGACTGCAAGAGGTGTGAGCAGAATTAAAATGAGGAAATGGGTTAAAAAAACATGAATGGAGCACTCATCAATATTACACACGTGCAACCCCCGCAATGGATTGTTGAATGAATGTAGCACCAACGTGTCACATGTTAGGCATGGCATACTTCTTGGCAAAACCAGTAAAGCAGGGAAAAACTGTCTAAATGGAAAGTCACAGGTATCTGTGGAAGCAGAGATAGGAAAATGTTCAGTGACAGCAACCTGTAGCCAAACATCAAAAATCCTGTTTCTCTTTTTTCCCCTCCTCCCGTTTCCCTCAATAGACATCCATCAAACTGCAATAGGATTTCTGCTGGCCAGTTTGTGTCTTGGAAATTGACGAGAGAGGGGAGAAGCACTTTGCCCGGAATCCTTGCTAAATTACATGAAAACAGGATTTGTGCTGCATGTAAACTGTGTAAATCCAGTCAGCTTTTAAGTGAAAACCAGTTCTGTGGTGTGTAAGTATCATTGATTTGTTAATCTGACAGGTTTTTTAAACAAGCTGATGTGGATTAGCCAGTTCTGATTGTATGTCTCTTACAAGTCATTTGAGTGCTGGATAGCTTGGTGAGTAAAGCACTAAAAATTAACCTTTGAGGCCCCTGTCTATAAATAAATAAATTATTGATCCTTAAGAAAGAATCAGATAATCTCATTAGATATAGTTTTCTGTAGTGTGAGTCTAAATCCTGCCATACAGAATCATTTATCATAATTGACAATCTTTTTCCTGAAGCAGACAGGAGCTAAGCTACAATAGAAAGCAAATCCTGCAGGAATTGATACAGAAGAGCAGTATGAAGAATTTCCAACCGATTTGATGCTTAAGGGATGTTTTGTTTCCCCTCCAAGTCTTTCTAAGGGCTTTTAGCTTTTATGTATGCTTTTATAGCTGTATATCCAATAATTCTCAGTCAGGAAAAAAAGTGTCTCTGAAATTTCATGCATGATGGTATTCTGGAGCCAGGCAGAAGTACAAGGAATGAATTTCTGATCCATGACATAACAGACACAAGTGGAAAATACATAGCAAGCAGTGTAATATTGAAAGGCTGAAGGGATACAGAGTTCGGTACTTAACATATAAATGACTGCTTAGAAGTACTTTACAGGAAAAAATAGTTAATGTGGTGTCAAAAGGTAAATGTACAAGCGATGAGACCTAATGTTGTTATTTTTTACAACCGCAGCTCAGTGACGTCCTGAAATGAGGCAAAGTCAAGTGAGCATTTTAATGACATGAGGAAAAAAAAAAGAAAGCTGAACCTTATCATTAGTTTCAATACCTTGACTTTCCATTTTGTAAAAGAAAAGAAAAAACAGAGGACACTCATGTCTGAGCTCTGTTTCTCTGTTGCTGGGCGAAGAGAAGCTGTGCATATGGGAGGGAGAGGGGGTTCCTCGGGGGACACCTGTTCTGACTTACTTGGCTTATCAACCTGATTAAATGTTAGCATCAAGTTCAGAGACACTGAAGTCTCAATTTCTAGTGTCTGCATCAGCATTCATAGTGACAAACTACGTCAGTTTAGAATCTCACTAGTATAAATTTAAAAAAAAAAATTTTTTTTGGTTTTTGGAAATGATTGACACAGCAATACCTATTACCAAAGGAAAGGGGAAAAAACCCACATGCACACCCCAACAACCCTCTGCAGTTGGACTCTGTACCATGTGGGGTTTCATATATGCAGTAACTAAGGTTGGAGATTTGGTCCTATACCTATCTGTCTATTCTGTCTTCAGGCTCACAGCTTAGAAACCCTACACTGTTAGAAGAATACAGAAAAAAAGTGTAGATGAGGGAAATAATGGGCATGATCTAGATAGGGAAAGTAATTCAAATATTAGAAGAAATAGTGTTGTATAGAGTGTCTGATTTAATGAAGATATATTGGACTTGTGATAATGGAATTGTTTTAAGTTTAAAAAAAGTTTAAAGACCAATTAATTACAAGGTATACCATATCTCTGTGTAAGGTGGTAAAGATCAAGAATAGATTCTATTGCTCTGGATTAACTCAGAAGTTATTCATGGTCATGTAAGTAAAAACTAGAGGGAGAATCCTGTAGTGTGGTGTGGCAGCTGTTCTGTACCAAATTGCTGGCGTAATCTCATGAAATTGCTTGCACTAATTCACTTCAGGGTAGCAATGAGTCTGATGGCATAATACTGAGCTGTGGGGGTTCTCTCCTGCCCTGCACATGGTAAAGCATATCCATTTCCCACTGTGTTCCTAGTCCACTGCAGCCACAGAGCTTCAGGTGAATTGTGACAGCCTTGGAATTTTATCACTACAGTACAAGTGCAGCATCCTTCTCTGACTCATTGAAAGGACCTGACCACCTGGCAGGGGCTGTTTCCTCTTTTATACACAAGAGAAAAAATTTAATCAATTCTTATATCAGCATGATGACTAACCAGAGCAGAATTTTTTTCAATATTTTGCAGAAACTTATGGGTTTTTAAAAATAGATATTCCTCCAACAGGTAAAAATCATTCAGTATTTCTTCACTGGTAGTAGTGTACTAGTTTTGTCCCTTGCAATTAAAGTGTTTATCCCTGCTGATTAAGAAAACCCACTCTGGGCTGGACTTCAGCTGTAGAATAAAAATCATCGGGAATTTTCTTTGTTTTTCTCGATTTTTTTTTAATGTGGCAGAAAGAGTGGTTCTTTTATTTCATAGGCAAATATGAAGTCGTGGACCATAAAATGGATAGACCATTTCATTGACAGATCCAAAGAAAAGCATTCTTTATGAGAAAACACTGTATTGCTAATAGAGTGATCCCAATAGCCAAACTTGTGCTGCTTAATTTGTTTCCTTGGTGTGATATTATAATTCTGACATACTGAAAAATCGCCTCACAGAGACTCATATTGCATTTGTTGCCAAGTGCATCTTTGATATAACATTTGTTATTGTAGTGCTTGGGGTGTCTTCAGAGGAGTAATATTCTAAAATAACCTGGCTGTATTATCCCTTTAATGTAGAGTAGAATTTTGCATTAAATTTTCAGCTTATTTCGAATGCGTTCTGCCAGCTATTCATCACGAGCTATCTCTTCAAGTGTAGGGCCAGTATATCAATATAAAATCAGAAAAATCCTTAACACTTTCTCTTGGGGGGAATCTCTCAGGTCGTTTCAATTCTTTTCTGTTAGATGAACAGACAGTATGATCTCTTGTATTTATGCCTGCCTGTCAGGTTTTTTACAGTACAAACACGAATCACTGTTTGTAATGCAGGATTAGCCTGTCTCACACAATGTTACTAGAATTAGACCTGACTAGTGACTTAATTACTTTTTCTTCTGTATTTAACTTTAGTTTTCATCCTATGCCGGCTTTTGCACTCCCAGGAACACTCTGCTTCTTATGTTAGAGCAAATATTGAAGAACATATGTATTATTTGTCTGGATTTGCACAGACAAAAAATGAGAGCAGTATGTAGTCTCCCCTCAGTGGACTTCTGTATTCTGAGCTGCCAGTAAAATGTAAAAAGATTGCACTATGATGATGTCCTATTAGACCTCAAGATTAGAAGGACAGTTTGTATTGAACACAGGCATTTTTCATAATTATGTTGCCTGCAGAGTTGCCACCTGCCCTAATTTGATCTGATTACAGTGAAATGCAAAACTGTCCTCATTTCATAAGTGGAACTTTTCCATGTTCCCTCACAGAGAACAGCAAGATATGCACACATGTATTGCTGCTGCAAAGGAGGAAGAAAAATATTACAAGTAGGTATCAATTAAGTTTTGAACTCCTTTACAAGAGTGCAGGTCACTTTTAGACAATTGCTTCATTCTTTAGAGTTCTGAAAATGGTTTTCTGTCTTAAAATCTCCATGAAAAAGAGAAAATCATGGCCATTCATCCAGATATGTCTGTACTATTCTGAGAGACATTATATATTCTGTGGCTTTTTAAAATTCTCTTTTGGTTGGATGGTCTTATTGTCCATGAACGTTTATTTTTAGAGTAGCCTGGGCTTGTCTTGTAGTCTGAGTCATTTATGTAGCAATTTAAATATTTGTCTAAGCTCTCAGTGAAAGGCTTATGTTGAAGTTTTATAAATGCTTCATAGATTAAAGGAATAGCATTTCTTATATACCGTTTATACAGAATGATGTCATATCCCGGGAAAAAAAAAGAAATGCAAAATTCGAAAGAAAAGCATTGCTGTTTCTGGGTCGTTGGGTATTGTTTGCCATTGTCCTTTCCCCAATAGTAATTTTGTGCATGCTTATGCATGTGTGAGTAAGAGAGTGAGACCTACATGTGTGCGTCCTGATTCTTCTGAAGATTTTTTTTTTAGCTTGGCATATTGATTTTCCTGTACTTTGGACAGAAAATAACATTTAAAAATTGTATTTTAATATCTTTAAACAGTAGTTTTGCAATTAAAAAGATGGAAGGCTGTGTTTGTTCTCTGGTACCTGGCCACATCTTTCTTGATGGTGCAGTGGCTTATTCTACATTACATACTCAGTGTAATAACCTCACTTGGTAAATACAAATGAGATGGAAATTTATTGCAAAATTAAACTGGGGTTTTGTCTATAACTCCCAAAATTATAGGAGAACATTTTCCTTAATTCAACTTTTAAAAGGAAAAAGGATAAATATTTACTTTCCAAATCTGATTCTCAGCATTTGGGCTTTCCAATATTGTTTACCATGACATATATTTCTGTTATTGAGCCATCAGCTGGAAAACGTCTGTGTAAACTTTAGTTTAATTTCAGCTTAGAAACCTTTTAGCATTTCTATATTATACTTGCTTAGTTCTGGTATTCAGAAATTGGAATCTTTTAAGGATTTGCCCTTCAGTAACTAGCAAATGAAATTCTTCTATAGTTATTTTTGCCATGTGTTGACTTTTGTTCAGGGATAGTTGGATTTTCCCTGAGAAGACAGTCTCATCTCTCATAAAGTCTCCACCACATGCTGAAAGCTCCTGACCTCTCAGTTCCCTTCTCAAAGGTACTGATCATCATCAAAGGCCAATGCCAGCATGAAGGTGGGAATTTGAGAGAACAGAGTTTTCTTTAGAGATTTCAACTACTTTTTGAATAAAAGATGAGAAAAACCTTTCATGAATTGAGCTGATAGAGCTAAAAACCTAGCAAACTGAGAGTGAAGAGCTCCTTTCAGGCCAGATCCCTGCAATGAGATTTTCACTTCCACGGTTTATATGGTAGAAGGTGTGAATCTTCCAAAAGAAGTTTAAAATGGTGCTCTTGTATCTCAACTGAAAAAAAACAGTAAAATCACCTCGTTATGGTAGGAGCCCTAGACTTGTTTTCTTTGATGTAAAGAAACTGTAGAAATTACTTCTGTTAATTAAGAAGCATTTTAAAAAATGGTTTTTCTGTAAAATTTAATTTGGCAATAATCAATACTTGCATAGAAAGAAGGGAGTTTTCTTCTTATTTTTTTCTTCTGGAGCTTCTGTATGTGAGCAGTAAAGGTCATTGCTCAATTTCTCTTTACAGATAGCATGGAATTTGTTGTGTTGCATGAGTTTGGTATTCACTGACTTTACTGAGAATTGTATGGGTGAATTTACACCTATAATTTAAACTGGAATACTGAGCAAGCAGATGGTACAGACTATTCATCAAATATGTTTGCACTATTGCATGGTTGCCCTGAAGTCTCAGTCTCTTGGGCAATACTGAATATTATTTCTTAGAAAATTTCCCCCCTCTGAAGGGCTCTTTCAACACTTTGTCACATAGCAGAGCAGAATATACGAAAAACTGCCAAAAATAACAAGCCGTGGCTTGCTGGCGTTGCAGAACTCAGTGCAATTCAGGGTCTGAATGCTGATGTGACTAAACATTACTTGTTCAAGTGTGGTTTAAATGTTGTTTTAAATATGCAAAACGCAAGCAAGGAAGCAGGTTCTAAACTGAACGGCAGGTCAATATTCCTGCTGATATTTTTTGTGGTAAAGATTAAAAGAAAGACCTTAGCAGAAAATGGCTAATGTGGTTCATTACTTCTAGTCATTTGGCTTTAAAGCATCATTAAAAAAGCAGTGAGTAACAGCATAGTGAAAGCTGGAGTTGTGTGCAATGTGAGAAAGCCAGACCAGCAGAATTTGCTACAATCACTTTGTGTGATCCTTTCCCAACTCTGTTGCAGTCCGTTTGCAGAATTCTTTCACAAGTACTTCATGAGCGTAAAAAATGTGCTGTGTCTTGGGAGAGTTTTGAATTAAAGAGCACACGAACATGTAACCTGTTCAGCTGGGCAACTAACATCTAACATCCCTAGTCACTGGTTAGAGCAGGACAAATATTGTGTCCTGACAATCGAGCTTTCATGAAACTTTCTTGACTAATAGCTTCAGCAGACTTTTTGATAGCAAAATAATTTGTAGGTCTTTTTACTGACTTCAGCTGTCAGAAGTCAATCAAGGAAAAAAAGCAAATTAACATGGTACCGTTTGATGAGGTCGTTAATGAAGAGAAAATCATATTTCAATTCTGATTTTTCTTAAGATAATAGCTTTCTCATTGCAGATTGACCTTTGAAAAAGTAGCAGTTAAATATGTGCTTTACTGGCACACAGTCTTTTGAACAAAGTATTACATTTTGTCTGCATAGTCAATTTGTTTGTTGGTACAGATACCTGTAAGCACCACTGACTTAATTGTTGCTGTGGTAGTTTGCTTGACCTGAAGAACTGCTTCACCATTTGCAGTTTTAGAGAGATTTTTAGAGACTTAGAGGAAAGATCTTCACCATGTTGACCTCTGGGTACAGAAACCACACGCAAGCGTTGCTCGTCATCTTCTCTGGTTCAGCATTGCCCAAGCACAGAGCTGAGCTTTGCAGTCTGAATACATGGCTGCTGACTTTGAAAGGACAGAATTCAATATTTCTTGCTTTTGAAATACGCTTTTAAATTTTTTTTTTCCCCAAACCAATCTACAATATTGAAGCACTCTAATGTGTTTCATTTTGGGCATATATTTGTTTTATTTTGTTATCTACTCATGTAGATTATTATACAGAAAAATATCATCTGCAAACTGATGATTATTAAAATGGCATAAGTACAAGTAAAGAATCCCATGTAATTTTTTTGGTTTACTTTATGTAGTTTTGCTGGATAGGTAGTTTTTTACACTAATTGTAAGATGGCCAATACAAGATATTTGGGTACTAAAGGGTTGTCCCTCAATTTTCAAACATACAGCTGACTGATTTCATGAGAAGGTTTTGACTCTGACGTGGGATTTTAGGATTAATGGTGGTTAGTAATAATTGATTCTCCAGATGAAGTTTTGTGTCCCTGTGAATCCTCTGCATTTTCAGACCTGCAGATGTAAGGCATGGGACTTGAGATGGCAAGTTATTCACAGGACTGTTTTACGACCTTTCTTTCTTTAAAAATTAAATCTTTTTATACAAAGGAAGAGATATGTAAATAAAAGTGTACATATAAAAATTAATAGAGTTCTAAGTTTGTCTACATTAGGAAGTTACGTAGGTAGCAACAAAGCAAAAAGCTCAATAATTTACTATTTACAAAAATGTTGCTCATGAGTGTTGTAAAAAAATAGTGAAAATGGCTATAGTAATACCCTTCTGTAGGATCTATGAGAAAATACCTCAACATCTTTTCACAGTACACAAGCAGTATTCCAAATATAGCCTTATATGCTTATATTCTATGAATTACCTACTTGATATTCTTCATAATATCTTTTTCTCTTTTCAATAAAATATTTATGCGTTCCAGACACTCTCCTTAGTTTTGTCTTTGTTCACATTCACATAACATCAAAAATGAGAAAAGGTCACCTGTAACATCTAAACACTTAATTAACACGAGCACAGTGAAGTCACTTCAAACTTTGAAATCGTTGTCAATTCCCATAAAAATGGCCACACTGTCACCAGCACAAGATTGCTTTTCACTGGAAGAGATGCAGACAGCAGAAAGATGTGGTGATTTCCAACAGTATTCCAATTAGTTGAACAGTTTGGAGGAGATTGGGAAACTGATGTAACAAAATTCATGCACACTAATTATAGGACGTCAAACCTGTTAAGTTTTGTGTGAAACTCTAGTCTGACTCCAGCTTTCTTACTACCTTGTTTCCATTCCCATTGTTACTATACTCAGTGCAGGGCTATGCTCTCCCTGCCATTGCTGCTCACTCAACAGCGTTGTCTGTGCTGTGCTGGGTAACTTGTACTCACATCTGGAGTCCCAGGCACTGTCTCACAGTAGCTGAGGTTGGCTGTGCTCTGGATGCACACTGGCTATAACAAGCACCTCTGAGTTGCAGGATTCCTTAGCCACCTTTCCTTGCTGTGCATGCATGGCAGACCAGATTGCACTTGCCTCTATATATAAATATATATATATATAGTTGTTGTTGTATTGCAAGTCCTGCCATTAGAGTGCTGCGCTGCCAGATTTTTAGGATCACGTTTTTGAATATGGTACATTTTTCATACCTATACTCAAGTCAGGGAAAAAAAACAAAAAAACAACATATCCATTAATTTTCTAAGCATGAAGTGGTTATTCTCAAGTATTTGAACTGTTTTCCAGTGGCAAGCTCAGTTTAGCAATTAGCACTGTGAAAAGATATCCTTTGAAGGACACTGATAGATATTCATGCATGGTTATGTTCAGAGCCCACAAAAGGGATGTACTTTTCAGAATTAACAACTGTTGATGCAGACATAAATTCTAAGTGAGAGAAATGGAAGTTGAGCTGTGCTCATAATGTAAATGCTTAGCTTGCATGGAGCTAAATGTGAGGGGGAAATTTACATGCTCCAATGTTAAGCATGTACAGAAATGATTGGAATTGCAGCTGTTGGGTGAAATTCAAATAATTTAACTTGAAAAGTCCAAAAGTTTCTTGTGTAAATCTTGCCAAGTTGCCTTAAACTCTTCACTTAATGGAAATAAGGGGATAATTTTTTTTGTTCCTGTCTTGGGTGATGGGAATTACCCTGTGGAGGCATGCATTCCTTCTATCGACTATAAAGGAAACATGCAAGGAATATATTAGACTCATATAGCCAACATTTTGATGCTTAAATGCATTGAAATGAATCTCACACAATTGTACCATTTGGGGAAAGATGAAATTTAAAATGCAAAGCATGAAATAATACTGCAAACGTATGGTAGAAGATGTAGCACAGAACCCTGCAGTGGAGACATATATGCTTGTAACTGTGGTCAGAGAAGACATTTTGTGATTTTCTATGATTCTCTGAGTGATTCAGCCAGGGTACCTCCATCCAGGTGCTCATAGACAGGAGTACTGGGACAGCGCCTGCTCCGGGCATTGGGCACCTCCCTGGGGATGGGCCTGAACATGGTCCTGGCTTGGCAGGAGCTGACATGGGGTCCCGGCTGGGACAGGCAGGGCTGGTGGTGCCATCAGGGCACTGACACTTGTGTTACTTCTCGGTTGGCTCTATTTGTAGCAGCTGTCATTTTTTGCTTCCATTTTGTCATTTTATACAACATTAAATAGTTGCTTGAATTTTTCCTTTGCCGTCTTTCTGAAGAACATAAGTCATACATAGGGATGATTTTAAGCAAAAAGACAAACAGAAGCTAATTCTGTCTGAGAAAAAATATGTGAAGATTTGGGTAATTAAATTGGTAGTAATTAGAATCATAGTTTAATTACAAGTTTAGTTGAAAATGTGTGTTCAGACCAATTGGAATCAGGATATTTACGATGTTAGGAGACATCAAACCGTCCTTCCTAAATTTTGCTTCTTTATTCTTCTCTTGGAGATACATGTACTTACATGAACAGATTAAAAATATGTTTATGAAGATAATACCACAATGTAAATTGCAAATTTACAGCTGCAAAGTTTTGTAACTTTAAATGGACCCTTCATTCATATGTGCAGCATTTGGAGTTAAATTATAAAGCAATATGGGAATCAAGTAACAACAAAATTATTCCAGCAAGTAAACTGGTGCATGATGGAACATGTAGAAGCAAATAAAATGCTTATATTTAATTTATGTAATAAAAATTTAAACAGAGGCAAAGAAATTACTTGTTATAACTTTATAAAGCTGCTGCTCCTTTGAACTGGGCATCATCCCTTCATTATTTTCCTGCTTAGACTTAGACTCATCCCTAAGACATCATATTAGTTTTATGGATCTGATTGCTCTGAGGTCAGTGGAGCTATGACAGAGTAAAAAGTGGTATAAAAATATTAAACATTTGCATCAGTTTTATATTTCTTATATCTTGCTCAGCCTTCATGGTTAGCAATAACCTGTAAGAGTCACTGAAGCTGAGAAAATATGAAACACAGGTTTGAATGTGAGCTGAAAGAGGCATCGGATAAGCAATTTAGCTGCCATTTTATCAGTCTGAAAGTGTCCTCAATCCTGAGTTCTGGCTTTTGATTAAAGCGAATTGTCGGTGTTTTTGCATTGTTTCCTTTCAACACTCTTAAGTCTAGTTATTATTGATAGTTTTTTTAATATTCCTGTGGTTCGGTTTATGTCTGTGGAATGTTCATGAAGGCTTGTACTTTTCAAGTAATAATTTGGAAGAGGGAAGTGAAAAGTTTTGCTAATTGTTGAGACCATTCATTATAAGGGGTTCTGTAGTACAGAGGGCATAAAAACTAATCCTCAAAGCATTCTATACAAAATAGCAGAAATCTGTAAAGTGTAGTTTATTTATGTCATTTGGCATGTGCTAGTTTCACATGAGAGACTTAGAAAATACACGTTTCTATAAATGTTTGGTGTGTACAGTTTGCCAGTGAACTCACTGAGTGCTGTGCCTAACTAGTAATAATTTTCAAGTTTCCATGTGTGTTTTCATATACATGACAATACATTGGTGGATATATGGAGGAATTTGTGGGTGAGATAACAAATAGTTCTTAATGTTTTTGAGCAGAAGAGGGTGGTTTATTAATGTCTTTATGTTTTATTTATGGAATGGTTATTTTTCATAACCTTTGTCTCTAGTCATAGTGCAGGAATTTAACATAATCCAAGACTTTTTCAAAACTCACAGATATTTCCTAAAAATAGGTTACAGTGTTAGAGCATGTTTTACAAAGGTCCACTTACAGAAGAAAATAAGAAATTAAAACTAGAAATAGGAAACATCAGAAATATACCCAGAAATATTAAAAAAAAAAAGGAAGATTTTTTTTCCTGAAATTATTGCTTCTGAAGTGTGACAGTCTGAAGTGACTTCTTACAGACAGCAGACTGTTAAGATGTGTCTGTATAATTCAATATTGGATGCATTTGACATTTCTCAACTCATTGCTGGAAAGAATCATGCCAACAGTGACATAGTTTTTAAGCTCTCTCTCTTTGCTAGTAACGTCAGGATCTGTTGTATAATCAGCTAAGCAAGATCCAGTGAAAATCTGAACTATGAAAAGATTGAAAACTAGGTTGGGCAAGTCTCTGAAAAACAGACTATACAAAATATTGTATTTGGAAAAGGGTGAAGCAGTGGATGACCAGTAACACTTAACCATGCATGTTTTTCACAGAATCATAGAATAGTTTGAGTTGGAAGGGACATTTAAAGGTCATCTAGTCCAGCCCCCCTGCAATAAGCAGCAACACCTTCAGCTAGGTCAGGTTTCTCAGAGCCAGCCTGACCCTGAATCGGGCAACCCATTCCAGTGTTTCACCACCCTCACCATAAAAACACTTCTTTCTTATATCTAATCTAAATCAACCCTTCTGCAGTTTAAAATCATTACCCCTTGTCCTTTCACCACAGGCCCTGCTAAATAGTTTGTCCCTATCTTTCTTATAAGCCCCCATCAGGTTCTGGAAGGCTGCTATAATTTCTCCCCTGAGTCTTCTGTTTTCCAGGCTGAACAATCCCAATTCTCTCACCTTTCCTAATAGGGCAGGTGCTCCAGCCCTCTGATCTCAGTGACCTTGCTCTGGACCCACTCCAACACATTCACATCCTTCTGATGTGCTGGGGACCCCAGAGCCGGATGCAGCACTGCGGGTGGGGTCTCACCAGAGCAGAGCAGAGGGACAGAATCCCTTCCCTTGCCCTGCTGGCCACTCTGCTTTGGATGTAGCTCAGGACACATTTAGTTTCTGGGCTGCAAGTGCCCATTGCTGGGTCACGTCCAGCTTCTCACCCCCAGCACCCCAAGTCCTTCTTGGCAGGACTGCTCCTAGTCCATTCATCCTCCAGCATGTATGGAAGAAAGAGAGGATGCATGTAAAGAGTTCATAAAGGGGAGATTATATCATTTATGTGTGAGGGCA
Source organism: Cnemophilus loriae (assembly GCA_013397755.1). Lineage (NCBI taxonomy): Eukaryota > Metazoa > Chordata > Aves > Passeriformes > Corvidae > Cnemophilus > Cnemophilus loriae. The sequence continues at coordinate 360,585 of VZTF01003806.1, read as the reverse complement.
GAATAAGATGTGTTTCTGGGAGAAATAGGTACTCAGGAAATATAATTTCAAGGAGAATGGAGAGAAAAGTTCTTGCTAGGGAAGAAAAAGGAAACCTTCCAATTTTAAGGAGTTTAGTGAATAATAAATGGGAAAGGATAAGAGGAAAGAAAGAAATAATTGATTGAAGTAGAAGCTGTAAGGACTCCAAAAATCAGAATGCAGTTTAGCTGGTGTTCTAAAGCTAACATCTGTCAAAGATTAACAGGCAGCATTACATGAAATCATAATTATCCTCTACGCTTAGAAATTCCTATGGCAGTATGCAATCAATGCAGATATTTTCAGAGAAAATCACATGCAGGAAAATATATTGCTAATTACATAAGAACTTGAGGCTAAGGGAGAGGAACCATGTTTTATACAATCAGTTTCGATTTGAAATACAGAGAAGACAACAGCTCTGGACTACGAGTCAGGGCTCAGGTCAAGAAGTTAGTGAGACAGTTGGATGGAGATGTAAATCCCAGTGAGAAGACAAGAAAATGCTGTGTAGCAGTGATTCTGTGGTAGGAGTAGCAAGGACAATTAAGTGCATTGAGAAAGAGAAAGAATAAACAGTGTGGGGAAGATGAGAAAAGACATTTAAAAGTGATACACAGGTTGTGGTTCTAGAAGTTGAGGAGAATAAAATCTGATTAAGAAATAATCACTTAGCGCTAAAACTCACACATTCAAATATATTAATACCCTTGTGCATGAGGAAGAGGTGGGTGAAAAGAAGCCTGTAAGAATATCATAGGTTTCATTAAATGGGAAGAAATACTAATATTTAGTAAGAGACAAGTCATTAATAGACAATTCTTACTATATGCTTAAAACTGGGCCAACTTTAAACCTTGTCTACCTTTGTATGGGTTTGCTGGTGAAGTTATGTAGATGGTGCATTCTTCACCTATTCCTCCTCTGAATGAAGAGAAAACATTTGCCAGCAAAAGGTTGACTTGAGTAACATTTAAATCAGTTCCCTGGGTGGAAAAATTTATGCGAGTACAAGACTTGTACAAGTGTAATTGTGTCTATTGTTTATTTTTTGCCTTTTTAGTTGTGTTGCTTTCAAATGTAGTCTTTTCCTTCTGCATCCCTAAGACAGCTATGCCAACAGAAATTGTGAGTCTAGGCCATGTCTCATTGGCCTTGACTAAAACCACAGTGCTGGTGGAGATTTCCTGATAGTTATGTCCAAATTCATTTGTATTCTTTTAATGGCAGTCGTTAAGAGCGAAAGATAGCTATTTGTACTTGCATCAGCTGAAAACCAGGTTGATAAAGATCATGGTTCCTTGCATTTTCTAAGGGGAACCATGCTCTTAATTCTTTTTAAGAAATTTTCTCAGTTCACAAAGAGATGCTTCAATTTATGGTAAAAAAAATAAGGCCCAGATAGCTTTCACAGTCTGTACTTTCATCCCTTGTCAGGAATTAGTCTAGTAGTGAACAAAAGTGATTTGCAGAAGTAGTGTACAGCAGCCTTGGATTTCATCGCCAGGAAGGTAACCACAGTCTGAACAGGTCACTAAAGTGCATGGCAGCTAGCAAGACATATTCTTTCTTACTGGCTGGTATAGATGTGAAAGTTTTTAGTGATTGAAAATTAATCTCATTGCAAAATTCTGGCAAATCACTCCTCTGCCTGTGTTCTTGGTTGGTGTGTTGACACCAGCGGGTAACAGCCACATATATGTGAACTGGGTTATATTTGTGACAGCCAAAATTAAAGTGATCTGTGGGGCCTATGAAATCCTTCAGGGAATCAGGAAAAGCATGTATTATTCTTAGAAATGAGTCCAAACCTGTTGTGTGAATCAGAATTCAGCTTTGGGCAGCTCCAACGTTTTGATGTGAGATCCTCTTTTAACAGGCTTTTTGGCTTATACTAAGGGTTGGCGGTATCTGGCAGGCAGTGCTGCCCTTTTCATCTTGCTTTTGTTTGTAGTCCTTTGGGGAAAGGGCTAAAATATTTGGAATATAACCTTTCTAAGTGTACTTGGTAGCATGCTCAGAAATGTGGAAGGATTATTTGATAGATGATTTTCAGTATTCTGGTGCCTGAAGAGCCATGGCTAATCTTTCTAATCTTCTTTATCTAAGACAATCTGTATATTCTATCCTCTCTGCTTCTACGTGTCTTATGCTGAAACGGCACTGACGGGAAGCTCTAAAATGCCTATTTTTGTTTCTTTCCAACAGCTGGCTGTCCGGATTCCTTGATTAAAGAACTTCATCACTTCAGGATTCTGGGAGAAGAACAGGTGAGTTATCATCTCAAAGGCAGCGTCTTAATGTCATGAAAGATAGACGCTAATGAGACAGTTTCATCTCTCTCCAGGGAGGCAGAGTGTATCTCATGACCCCCAAAGACCTGAAATGTGGGAAAAAAACCACACGGGAGTTATATGTGAGAGTTGAGGTTTTTTTCATTCTATCCGTCAGCCTTGACAGATTATTAATTGGTACATCTGCTACCTGCCACAGTTTTTCAGCTTTTGACTACAGCAGTAAACAGACTCTCTAAAGCAGCAGACAGACAAACAATCTGACTAAGGGATTGATACTTACAGCAACTCATGATATTATCCATCCCTTTGTGTGTCCTTTTTCCTCTTTTAAAAGAGTGTTTCTCATAATTATAGCTCTGCTTTGCACTCAGAGAACTATTTCTGTAGAGGGAGCTTAGGGAAGCATAAATGAAGTATGCTTTACAACACTCACAAGAAGGTCAGTTATTATTTTGTCAATAATGAAATAAACGTACAGAGGTATTGAGAAATGGCCTTAAATTTTGAGAGATGAGTTGAATTTTCAAACGCTCAATGCTTCTGAAATTCAAGTTGTCTTTTTCTCTGAAGTAACCCTCCTAAGGTAGTGGTTACAGGGCTTGACTGCCTGACACAGAGCTGCAGCTGCTACAGAGCAGGGATCTGAAAGCCCAGCTTTAATGTGTTGTACATGACAATATCCACACCTTTTAATGAACCTGGCACCAAGGGACTTGCACAAGGTTGTATGAGGGCTGTGACGGGGTAGGAGCAACTCCTGAGATGTTAATTCGAAGTCTTGGTTCATCATTTTTCAGTAACATTATATTGTCAAGAACACCCTGTTGTTTCTCCTTTCCCTGTCACTCCCCTTTTTTATTATAGTTATGGCTGCTGTTACAATTTCTAGAATTCCAATTTTCCTCCACCAGTCCTCCCCTTCAGTTGTTATAGAGAGTCACAAGTCCTGTTTCTCAGGCACTCAGCTTTTCCTTAGCAAGAAGGGAACATGAAGGGGAGTGTGGGGAGGGTTTGAGGACTTAGGAAGAGGAAGTAAAAGAAGTTACGACCAGGATTGATGGGACCAAGAGACTGATTAGAGCTACCTGACAAATGGAGGGCAGAGTGAGATGAAGCTGGGGTAGACTTGAAGAGATGGGGTTGGTTCATGGGAGGGGTTGGGAGTAGAAACCAAAGTGATAAGGATAAAGGAACGTAGACCAAGGACTGGAAGGGAATGACCAAATACGGAAGCTTGCTGAAGAGACTGGTAAATAAAGGAAGATCTTCACTTAAGGTGCATGAAGAGGTGAAGCTAAGCAGTCTAGGAAGAGTGGGACGAAAGGAGAAATGTAGAGTAAAAGTAAGGAACAGTTAAACCAAAAGGCTGCAAGTAAGAGAGAGAGGATTGAATCAGACAGACTTGACAGCTCCCCTGGCAAAGCCCTGAGAATGGAGTTGTGGACCTTAGCCTGACTAATGACCACTGAAAGAGCAACATATTTAACTGCTGGACTTTCTTTGTAAATAGTGAATATTGTCATGAGGCTTGAATTATTCTGTTAGCCCATACAAGTACAAAGATTACTGCAAATATATTCTGTCCCTAGAAAAGCATTGTTATCATGAGTCTACTGAAGACCACAGTAGCTTTTGTTTGACGTTAGCACACACTTTGATAGTCAGGAAATAAATTGGTGCAAAACCAAGACAAAAAAAAATTAAAATACGTCTAAATGAAGAAAGAAAGGAATTACAGGCAAAGTCCTTATTCATGTGACTATCTATTTATTTCTTATATTTAGTTAGTTAGATATTTGCTTTTTAAAAGTATCTAAAATGTTTCATTTTCTGTTATCATACCTACTAGACAGAAAAAATTTGTTATTAATTATAACACTGTTTTATTCAGACTCCGTACAATTTCACTATTATAAACCATCATATATTTTCTTCCACTCCAAGCAACAGCCAAAGAAAAATAGGGACGTGTTCCTGTTTCATATCCAATCTTGATTTATTTTTAAAGTGCTTATGTATTTAATGCCAGATTATAAAAGCAGAATGGACTATTGTGATAATCTGTTCTGATCTACTTTAGAATACACATTACATGACTTTTTTGGATTAATTCTTGTTTAAACTGCAGTATATTGCCTCGAAAAGCATTTATTCTTTGTTTACAAATCACTTGCAGACTTTAGATCCTATTATACCTCTCAGCAGTGAAAGACAAAATATTCACAGCCTCTTTCCTTTCCACCACTCTACCAGCACCAGCATGCTTTCTATGTCGAATATCTCCCATTCTTCAGAGTTCAAGCAAAAAAACCCTGGTCTCCCCCTTTTGTTCACTGACCGTTTGTTTCCCCTAAAGAAAAATATAAATAAACCATATAAATTGTCATATAAATGTAAATAATGACCATATATGTTTGTTGATGTCAATAGGAAAAAAAGGTTTTGAGTGTCTTTCAGAGTCAAACCTCTTGAAAATGTGTCTGCCTGTCTATCTGAAATACCTTTATATAAATGTAAGCATTGATTAAAAACTAACGATGGGAAATAGAAGTGTGAAGAGTTGCTGATTAATATTTCCTTAAAGGAGTTGTATAATAATAAGACTCTTGTTCAAACAATCAAACTTCTTGGTAGTCTCCTGGAGACGTAAAATTTCCATGTCTTCAATTCCGTTAGGAACATACATTACAGGAAATTCATTCTAACTGGAAAGTCTATCTTTTGAGGTTTAGTCGGTGGCAGTAAGATAGTTTTTAAAGCGGGAATCAGTTTTGGACTCTAGGGAAAGACACAGTCATAGTCTGCGTGGTGAAATAGAAGAGTACAAGCTTCCCTGGTACATGACATGCGTTGTGGGTACCTAACTCACCTCATAAAACCAGCTTCCAGAGAAACTGGCTTAAAATGCAACACAAATACACTCAGCGACAGATTGCTACCCTACTTGATAATTGACCCTTTAAGAAGGTGCCAGAGAGTCTGACTCAGGAAAAGTCTCCAGAAGCAGCTTTGACTGGTTTCTTTTGGACCCCCTTCTCACAGACTCTCCCAGTCCACAAAGGTCTGTACAAGACAAAGAGACTCTCTTGCACGTAGAGTCCCAGGAAAAGTAAAGCCTGAAGCTTTCTAATTGCCCAAAGTTCTGCTGAGCTTTCTCTTGCATTTTGCTCTCACTTTTCATAATCCATCATTTTCCTTCGGCTTAATGGGTGCAGCCCAATCTGCTGGCTAACTCCTCCATTTTGTAAGTACCTGAGGCACAGTCAGGATCAGGTTGAAAGATTTAGTAAGTGGGGAGCTGTTGAAAAATAGCACAGTGTAAGAAAGGTATGCTCCTGCAGTAGCCATTTGCCCCATTAGGCTGGCTGTCTCTACAAGTAAATGTTTCTACAAGTGGTGATAGTACAAGCTGCTTACAAAAATATGCTAAAAATGCACCAAATATGTGCTCTGTTCAAATACAGTGGAAGGCAGGTAATTCTACAAGCCAATGGCAGAGACAGCAGAGAAAAAACTCTAATTCAAACATAAACACCACAATATACCATCATAGCAAGATGACCTGCAGTGAACTGTTATGGAGTCTCCCTAATGACTCTGTGAGAAACTTCCCTCTTGTCCCCAAAGTGATAAAAAAAAGCTTCTTTAATTGTTTGGATGGAATATTGCGATTCATGAATAAAATAGCAGCTACACCTGAAGGCTGGAAGGGAAAACAACACAAGAGCAAGCAATCTGCTGCTATACCTGAGTGCCCCCAACAGGTCACAGCACAGATGGAGCAGATGACATGCTAGTGGCAGGAAAAGAAGCTGCTAAGTAATGTATAGCTGTGCTTCTCAGTTACATCATCTGCTCTGACAACTTTGCAGGAAGTATTGGCCAGTTCCTTGATATTATGACAGGCGAATGATCAATTTTAACAGATCTCTCCTATCAGCTGCTATTGAAACTCATATCACTGCTCACTTTTTTTTTAGAACTGTTGTGACTGTTTATATCTGTGGAATCTGAGCAAACCTGAATGGGGACAGTGTGGGGGGGGGGTTGTTTTTTTGTTTCATGGGGTTTTGGTTTTTTGGGGAGTTGGGGGTTTTTTTCACACATTTCCTTGTCAGTTAGGGAAAACTTGTACAAAGGAATACCCTAGAATACCCTATTTTGAAAATCTGCAGATCCATGTCCCCATGCTCTTCAAAGGTGGTGTGGGCTTGTGCTAGTTTTCGTGGTGAGCTGGAAATTTAGGAGATATGGAAATCAAGTATGAAATGAACGCAGCGTGGTTAGAGATCATTTAACATTAATTGAGATTTGGAAGGATTTTGTATACAGTGTGTGTGTGTGACAAGGTTGGTTTTTTTTTTATTGCAATATTTGCTGGGGGATTTTTTTTTTTCAAATGCATGCTACTGAATATTCATGTAAAGTCAATCTTAAAGTAATTGATATATATTTACCCATTCAGGCAAAAGTAATGTCATGTGACAATTCTAATTAATCAGCTGAGTTTAGTACAGGAAACTGTCAAATATGATCAACAAAGTGCTTCTGAAGTATTTGTAAGTTAAGATTTCTTGATAACTACACTTGGAAAAAATATAAGCTCATCTCAGTAATTCAAATCAGTTAAAGAACAAAATAAATTTTCACTGGATGATTTCTCCAGTTCATAATTACTAAGCCTAAGCTATTTTGTTAGTATTCTAAAACCTTCATCTTTACAAGTGTAGTCTCTTACACCTCTGCTGCTTCCCACCCAGTCCCCTGGCTTCAGCTACTACTCAGTATAAGTGATACCTACACGTCTCAGTTTCTGCCATTTTTCCATCTAATATCTGTTTTCTCTCTATCTCATTTGGCTCACCTTTTGGATTTGTCACCACTATCCCATCACTCACTCTCTAAGACTGAGCTACTGCATTTAACTCTTGATCTTTATGCCACCTTTTTTTTAATAGCTGGAACTTCACAACAAACTTTATAGTCTTGCAACTTCATATATTAGTGATATGCCTCTCTTTCCTTCCTATGCTATACCTGCCCAGATTGTCTCCTAACCACCTTCTTCCCTCACTCAGAGGTAATTTGGATTCATGTGAATTCCTCAGTTTTGTCTTTGCTGGATTATCATAACTTTAGCCTTTAAATTCTTGTCATAAGCATGATATCTGTACTTTCTTACACTTTTTTAACTTATTGTCCATACAGTAGGCAATTAAAAGTAATTTATTTTTGGTTCAACAGCTGAAATAAAGAATGAAGAGAAAGAAAGGAGAAGGTACTTAGTCAAAACTAATATAAAGGATTTTTTTTTCTGTCAAAACCAAAAAGATACGTTATTTTTTATAGAATTCAATTTTCTCTTCCACTCAGCTTTTATTTAACTCAGAGGGAAGATTTGAACTCCAGTGTTCAGGATCTCAGGTGCATGTGGAAGTTAGGACTTCTTCCATCCCTTGGATAGCTTTCATCTGCTTTCAGGAATTATGCGTGTGTTCACTCTTGTGACCTGAGAACTGGGAGCCAGTATCTACTGCACTAAAACTCAGTTCCACAATTTGCAACAGCATCAGCTGAACAGATTTCCTTGCATAAATTACAGCCTTGATGGCTGTTACTTGTAGCGAGAAGAGGAATGTGCATTTGAGCTCCACAAGGGTCAAAGGAAACCCAGTGTTTGTCTCTAGCATTCAGTCTATTCAGACTGATCCCCCAAATACCTGCTGGAAGATCACAAACTTCTAGTAGTTTGTAAATACAGTGCTAAGCCATACACTGTGCTCAGTCCCCTTTCTTCACTGCATCAAACTGCCCCTCATATATTCAGTTTGATTTCCAGTACAACCTGCTCCAGTGTCCTCTGTTCTGTATTTTCTATTTTCATAGTCTTCACCTTGTGCTTGTTTTCAAATCATTCTGCTAACTGCAATCTTTCTTTTTTTCTCCCCATCTCTACTCCAGTTTAATTTTGTCCGTGAATTGTGGTGCACTGGTCCAGTTAGAAGTTTCTTACCTAAATATTTTCTTCAGTCAACTGCCATAACCAATTTTCCATGACTCTCCAGTCAGGCAAATTCCAGCCCTCTAGAGGTGGTTGTCTTTCTTGTCTCCTTGGGTGCTCCTGTGGTAATGAGAAGGAGCTGATGCTCTGAACTTGCTCTTCCAATCTGACCAGTGGCCAGCAGAGAAGCCCAAAAACTCAGGAAAAATAAATTAGGGGTGCTCCATGGAGAGCCATGTCAGTCCATCACTCTTTAATCTGTATTTTTATATGACACATTTGTAAGTATTTTTATTAGTCCAAGGAGTATTACCAGTTTCGTACTGTAAGTTGTCTAATTACATTATGGAACTAATTCTTGGAGGTTTTGTATGTGCATAATACATATAAATAAAGTGCTTAGTCTACATTATAGACTAATAGCCTCCACAATCTAATTTTGAAACGCACAGATGGTTATTTGATTTGTAGGAGCAGTAAAAACAATCTGACTCCAGAAAGTAGATTTGCTTTCCTCTGAGACTCTTACATGCAGTTAAAGAAACAAGTAATTGAATTACATTTTGGAGATTTGGGCTTTACATCCACTGTTATACTTTTGTTCAAAGTTGTCTGCAAGGCTGCTACTGAGCAGATGCTTTTAGGTGTGGGGGGGAAAAAAAAGGGAAAATAAATAAAACAATACCCAAGGTGTAAAAGCAAAATTAAAACAGCTCAAGGCATATGTGCTGTGGCAGGAGAGATTGGAATAAATGACCTTTTAAGATGCCTTCCAACCCAAACCATTCCATAGTTCTATGATATTCAGTCATAATTTGTAAATTAATTGACATGGCCAGGAATCACTGTGTTCATGAAGTATGTTTTGCAGGAGTTTTGTGCATCCAGGTGCATTTGGTATCTGAATCTCAATGTAACTGAGAAGACTGCAATCTATAGATAACCTGTTCTTCCTGTGTCAACCCAATGATTTCATTTATGTTACCCTTGATTTACAACATCGAATGACTGAATTTCCACTGGTTGAAAACCTAGTACGATTCTAAGACTCAAGGGAAACCATCCCAACCTGGAAAGTGGAGAGCAAGGAATAAATGGTTACAATTATCCAGCCTCCATATCTATGTCATACTGTAATTTATAATCTAAAGGCCCTGACAAGTCTTTATAAGCAAAGATTGCACGAAAGAACTTCATTATATGGTCAAAATACCCTAAGTAGAGCTTATAAGTAGAGCTTTTCCCACTCCAAATTTTATTCCCTGAAAAATATAGATCTAGGCTGACTGGGAAAATTCACAAATTGAGGGGAAAGTTCACAAAGGGATGCAGTTTTCAGAGAACAAACAGTGTTCTACAACTACCTTGTTCATATACCTTTAGCTGTCTTAGCACCAATGATTTAGAGTAAATTGTATTTTTGAAGGTTTGGGGTTTTTTTCCAAATAGGCATTGAAATATATGGTTCTGCAGGGAATCCAGCCACTATTTACCTACCTGTGCTTCTGAGGACCTTATTACAGTGGCACATAACTGCCTGACATCCTTTGCTTGAAAGCTTCTTTCTAGCAGCAGTAGATGGCTGGTGATTTCTGTGTAATTTTATGCCACTCATTACCATAGTATTTGATGTCCTCATGACTATTAATGCATTTTGCCTCTTAACATTACATTGAAATCAGCAAGTATCGTTCTTCGTCTTTACAAACTGGGAACTGATGAGAAGTATAGATTAAATGACTTACGTGAAAGCCACAGGAAGGCCGTGCTGCTGCCAGGAATCAAATCAGGTGCCATGAATGCCAGTTTCATCAAGTTGCCCATATATTATACTTTGTGAGAGGTTTTTCCTAAAAATAATTGGAGATACTCTCCTCCCTGTGGCATGCAGAACAATTTTATACGTGATGAGTGCATCTTTAAATAGGAGGCACACTGATAAAAACTGGGTAATAGATACTGTGAAATACTTTGAATGGACAGAAGAGCTAGATTCATCTTTCAATGACAGCTCTTTATGTGTTAGATATCTAGCCTAAGTTAGTTTTCTCAGCTTCAACCGTAGCACTTCCATATGGTGATTGATCTTACCTACCTTAGACATCATATGTAAGTCAGGATAAATTCCTTCCTTGAGATCTTACCTCTTGTCATTCACTTGGAGCCTTGTTTGGGCTAGATGTTTAATTTTTGGTGAGCTAAAATTCTGTGAGGTGATTCACAGTCTAAGCTATTTAGATACCTAAACCTTGGTTTTTAAAATAGCTTAGACCAGGTGAGTTAGGATCAGAATCATTGGAACTAAAGCAGCTATTTTAAGAGTCACCTAATTTCAGGTGACATTTCAGGTGGGAAGTTGTGTCATTTCTCATTTTTTTAAATAAACAGGGCACTTGAGGGCTCAGTTCTTATGCTGATGTAAAAATCTAAAGGAGTAAAGATGAATTGCATCCCATCTCTCCTGTTAATTATAAAAGAAGTCTATACAGCCAGTGCAACTATAGTCATCATCACTGTGGAAATTCAAACTAAATTAAATGAATTCTACTTTAGGTTTCCAGTTAAGAGGCAAAGTAAACCAGTGGGTGTTGTGTGCTGTAATATCCTTAAATATCTCATCCAGACATGTAATCAAAAACATATCATGGACTCCAAAGACATTTAAGGGCTCTTGAAAATTGACTTGCTTAATGCATGTTGATTACATGAGTCTGGTGTGATGTGTATGGCTGTGGTATATAGGAAAAAATGTCTCTAATAGATATGGTCCGACATTATATGCAAACAGTTAATTAATAATTCATGATAAGTGTTTTGGTCCTTTACACGTTTTTTTTCGTAAATGCACCCTTAATGTAAAGTAAGTCATTTTGTTTCAGGCCACTGAATAAAGAATATAAATCCACATATGTTGTGTAGATTGTGTTACAGCAGCGAACATGTATATGTTCTGCTACTATGTGTTTCAGTTGGTTGCTGGGTTTTAATTGAGCAAGACACAGGGAAAAAGAAATTGGAAAATGACATAAATGTATCTGGTCTTTGAAGGTAGAAAACAGGCTGGTAACTAGATATCATGATATGCAAATGCATTTAGCAGGATCTTTTCTGGATCATTTCTTTGACTGTTATAGTGTGAAAATCATTGGTGAGGGTGCCATACTGATTTGGCATGAGTTCTGTGCTGAAGCAGTATAAAATGTCAGATTTGTTGGACAGAAAACGATGTTGCTGTCCACCTTGCCAGTAGGTAAACTGGACATTTACATTCTGTATCTTTCCCTAACAAGATAAATTTAAAAAAAAAAAAAAAAGGAGAGGAAATGAGAGGAATCTCTCCATGCCCTTTTAGGCTAAGTTCATGGCTGGAAAGTATATTCTTTTTTTTTCTGCTGAGAATTTTTAACTTGAATGCCGACAGAATCTCAGCTACAGTGTCACTGGTGTTTGCCTTCATAATGAGAAGCTGTTAACAATTCCACATCCAGCACAAAGTTCCCTCTTAACAGCATAAGACAATCACCATCCTCACCTTCAGGTCCAGTCTGTGCCCTGAGGAAAAATTAGACTACTGGAGAGTTATGGAGCTATGCTTACCTATATTTCTGTGAAGGCCAGCAGAATGACTCAGAGCACTCAACATGTATTTAGTGGAAGGAACACAAACTTTGCTGAAAATCGAGAGTTTCCAACATTAAATATTTATGCCATTACTCCGGGTTCAAGCATAATAATAATACAGGAAAACACCAGCTGACTTCTTGAGCCCCCGCATTCAAGGAGACTTTGCAGACATGTCTTGCACACTTCTCAAAATACTATTATTTTCCAAAGAAAAGATTTCTTAAGTCGGAATTTCTGGCTGTCATTCATACACTGAATGATATTTTGAAGTCTTTCTCTCCTTTTAGGTTTTGCTTTTTTCAGTGGTTGTTTGGATTTTTTGTTAATTAACAAAATTGAATTCTTTAAGTTCGGGTTGATTTTTTTTTTCTGTGATGCAAGCTTTCGTGTCTATATGTTATAGTCTTTTAAGAACTCTAATATTATTTTAAGAAGCCTGTTTAACAAAACATGTTGTGACAGTATTTGCAGAAGAATCTTGTGAAATGTACCCAGAAGGTGTTTGTATGCTATGTGTATGAGGTGTTGGTCCTAAAGTTTCCATTTTCCTTTAAGGATTTCTTGGGAGAGGGGTGTGGATTGGAGAAAGAATTTTTTATTTGTTATCCTCCCAAAAAACGGAACAGGATTTTCATGAGCCGTTAAGGTATAAAATCTTATGAAGCACTAAATACTGTTGTGAGTGCTGTAACATAAAGCTCTGTTTTGTTTCTTTAGCACACCATAAAGTCTACTCACGGAGAAAATTCATACCTACTCCCTTCCTCTTTGGCCTTTTGGATTTGCCTGTTTTCTTTGGAGCTGTTAGGACCAAATGCTTTCATTTATTTCCCTCTACAATAGACCAGATTTATAGGCGAATCTGAAGCCTGGTTTGCAGTGGTTATACAGCCACTGGTGTGGAACTGCACCAACACAGAACCCTCAAGTGGATGTGATTTACATGTACACAGCATGATTTGTACCAGCTCAGCTTATCTTTGGCTGAAAGCAGGGTAAATTTGACATGAGAAAGTTATTGCAGTGACATCAGTCATTTTAGAGCAGGCATTTTTGTCAGTGAGCATACACTGAGCATGCTACTTAATATTGCTGTATGTCAGTGTCTCCACCATTAAAATTAAGGTGTCTCCATGGCCTTTTAGGCTATCAGGATGGAATTAAATGAAAAGTGAAAAAACTTAAGAAAATTTCATGGGAGTCCCAGAAAAAAAATATACTTAGCATTGAAATGAATGTATAGAAGAGAATTATTCTGCTGATCAGTTTAATGATCAGCTTGCTTTTAAAATAAAGTTGCCCAGGCAAATTTTTACAGCCCTTAATATCTAAAACATTACACTGTACTTCTAGCTATAGATCCCTGAAGGGGTTTTTTTGTTTGTTCTTTTCAATCTGTATACAGCATTTATCATTTATCCGTTGGACTACTTTTATGATGTTTACAATAATTTTTATAGTAATATAAGTGTACTTGATGTTGCTTACAGAAACGGTCTGCTCTTTTCTTGATTTTAATATCCCATGCAGTCTTCTGGTGGTGAAAATGGCTGTGAGCCGGAAAACGATGCATATGATGTGAGTTGGAGCAGAGCGACACCCCATTTAATAATACTGAAAAGTTTTAGACTTTTGACAAATAACTGGAACTTAGCATGTGAGACATTAGGACAATTGAGTGGATTATGTGGGATAGAGTCAAGTCAATTTTGGTTTTTTTTTGTTTGTTTGCTGCCAAGAGTTTAACACCAGTCTGTTGTGTTGTAGTACAACCGCTACCAGCGCTATGGGGCCGAGGAGTGTGTGCTGCAGATGGGAGGGGTGCTGTGTCCAACCCCCGGCTGTGGAGCTGGTCTGCTTCCTGAACCAGGGCTGAGGAGAATCGTGTGTGAACCAGGCAATGGAATAGGCTGTGGGGTAAGAACATACATTTTCCTTCTAATGGTGTGGGCAATAATTGATATTGTACAACGAACAATAAGACAAAAGGGGGAAATGTAGTTGGCTTTTTTACCTTTTCCATCAGTGACTCTGAATTGCCCTTCGCACCAGAGTGGGTTAACGTAGCTCAATAAACAATTTAAATATAGCACAATGGCTTAGGAATGATGACTTCATCATGTAGAATGTGTCCATTCCATAATTCTTTGCTTTATTTGGTTTAAGAAGTTGCTGAGTAGTTAGAGTAAGAAATTGAGCTGTGCAAATGAAAATCCAAATGCACTCTGACTTTCTTCTCCTAGAACTCAGCAAAAATGAACAGGATCTTGAGCAAACCATTCATTATCATATTAATTTTTTTTTTACAGAAAAAGGAGAGATAGAATAGCCTGTTCATGACACATTGCTTGTGCACATTAAAATACATGATGAAAAGAAATATAGAAATATTTTTGTTTACTCATAAAAATTGCTTTTAAGCAAGGGGAATGAACAATTAATGGTAGATTTATGGAAATCAAAATCAGATGAAACTTGAAAATATTTTTGCTAAGAGATCAAATCATACGAACCATTGACTTTTTTGGCAGTAGAAAAAGCAAGTACTTTACAAGAATCAAGCTTTGGGGGAAATAGATATACATAGAGACAAATCTGTATATAAAAGAACCTATTAAATGTTCAGTCAGAGTGACTAACTTGTGTTTGCACTATGTGACTCTTTCCATAGTTGGCATTATGGCAGAATTCAACAAACACTATGAGAGAAGATAAAATATGTATATTTGTAAAATATTAGGATGCTCTTTCTGCTGTCTTTCTTGTGGAAAATCCACTTTTTATTGCAGTTTTGTTGTTGCCCAAACTGATACCATGGAAGAATAATGGTTTGCTGAACTAGGAAGTCGCAGTAACTTGTCTTCTTTGAGTAGGTTAGCATCTGTCGACCTTGGTAAGACTTCCTATCTGTCCATGCAGTGGTGCATGTAAAACAAAGTACTACCCAAATTCACTGAGCAGACATGGGGCTATAAAATAAAGCAGAATCTGGGAAAGTAATAGAAACATGACTGCGTAAACAAAAGGGAATGCCTCTGAATTAACTATCAGGGATTGATTAAAAAAGATAAAATCACAAATAATTTTTATGCAGCTCTCTGCCTTGGTGAAAATCATACTGTATTTTGTAGCTTCATTCATCATTATTCTGAATCTGGAAATGCCCTGTAAATAAAGTGTACATAGCATAAAGAATTGATATATTGCCTGGTTTAGCAAACTGCTCTATTTCCTTCTAAGTACTCCACACTGTGCTTGGTAGTGATCAGATCTGCAGCCTTGAGTGCAAGCTCACCCTTTGTTTTGAATTATGTGACGTCTTGAACGTTACAGGGTACGATTCACTGAGGCTGAAATGAGAAGCAGGAGGCCGGTCTGGAAGCCAGATTTTGGTAACATTAAGGCCCTTCCTCAGAATCCATAATGGAACAGAGTGAAAATATATGCCTTTGAATCTTTCTTTGCACCCTGAAAAATGATAACCTCAAGGGGGATTTGTCACAGACTTGCTGTGGTGAGGGTCCTAGCACTGAAGTCAGATAGATGCTGGTGATAAAGTTGGCTAAAGGTAAAGATCCACTTCCAAGGACACCAAGACAGTTAGAAAAGCTATTTATTTTTACTCTATTTTATGAAGTCAATTTCAGTGTTTTCTATTCTTAAACTGTGATGTGGTTTTTCCCAGTCAAAACCTGACTTTTTTTAGTGTGAAGGCCTTCCACTAATTTTTATGGAATCCAGGAAGATCCATTTCAGAGCTCAGCATTCCGTCATGAGTGTATGCGTGATTTACAAGCTCAAAGAAAGGCCTGAGATGGAGAATGTCCCTATTATCCATCCAAAAAAAGGCTGCGAAAGATGTCTTGCAATACGTAACCCGTACAGCTTAGATTAGAAATACATTCCTTGCTGAAGCTGGTAAGCAAAGAAATAAGGAAAGTAGTGTGAATCTGGAGATTCTTTATGAATATCTGCATCGTTCTTTAAGCTGTATTTTGGTTATGTAGCGTCTCTTTTGGGATATTTGAACCTCTGTCTTTGGTTAAAGTTCATATTGGTAACAGCAGAAGCTGCATCCAACGTCAGTGGTCTGTTACTCACACAAAAGCCCTTGCAGAGAAATAGTTGCCTATTGAACAGAACAAATTGATTGTTCAGGTCTGAATTGGCATGTTAGGGTAGCTAACAACTGTCAAGTAGGTGAGGATTTTGATTAGCTGATGAGATGACTCAGGGGAGGGAGGAAGGAGAGGTGTTCAAGAGAAAGTCAAGACAGTGAATGAGAAGGGGTTTCAGCAGCCGTTTTAGAAAAGTAGAGGCTAAAGGAACCAAAAGGAGAATAAGCTGGGCAACAGGGACTGAAGCAAAATAAATATTCCAATATTCAGAGAGATATTCAGAGAGATACTGTGGGAGGCAGTCCCAAACATGTAAGGACTGTGACCAAAACTGAAGGAATAATGAAAAATGAACAGCTGACTGAGCCAGGCTAGGATGCAGATATTTTGGCTTCCTCTATTTCTTACTCTGTTATGTGGAATGAGAAACTAGAATCTCTTTTTGCAGGGGAACTGCCATTGGTATCAAAGATAAATGTGTATCTCTAGGAGTGCTCATAATTTGCTAAAAGGGCCTTTGGGAAAGATGGATTTTGCTTCGTCTCAGGAAATTTGGAAACAGCAACATGTAGAGCCTAGAAACAGTCTGGTAAATGCCTATACTGAATTGTACCAAAAAGATGAGGAAAGAGGTTTAAATGTAAGCATCCCCATATGTACCCTCTGCAGTCTGGCACTGCTATCTATTCAGACTTTCAGGCAAAAAAAGAAGACAAAAGGTTTATTTTGACTGAATAGTAGCATGCAGATATCCTTTTAATGATTGTGGATAGTCCTCACCTAAAGCCATGTTGTGGTACCGCTGACTGACTCTACTGATGTCTAATCTTTCGTATTTTTTATTATTAGCCATAAACTTATTAATTGATTTACTAAGATATTACCATTATACACTATTCTACCTTCATTACTATGCATCAGACCTATGTTACTTACTTCTATTGCTCAGCTATAAAATCTTGACATATTTAAAACCAGAAAACAGCAACAAAACATAGTAGATAGTGCATATTGTACCAGCTGGCCTAGGTACAGGAAAGGCTGTGGTAAACAAGACATGCAAAAGCTTTATGAATAAAACATTTTTGTCTTGTTTTATATTATACTGGCATATTATTTACTACACATTAAAGAAGCTTGGAGTTAAAAACAGGTTAGAACGGATCTACAAAAGGGACTATACTACTTGTTTGTTAGGTGTGCCTTCGTTTCTACACATACAGCTCAGTTGCTTTTCAAAACATTCCTTGTCAGTATCTTTCAGTGGGATGATAAATGACTGATGTATAACTGCATCCCAGATTTTGCTCCACATTGGTATGTTGTGCAGCAACAGTGGTAAATGTTTTGCAGCATGCAATATCAGTTGACGTATCCCTTGAAATGGAGTGAAAAGGCAGATACAGGATAGTGGAGACAGAGCCTCTGCTGGTCTTTTGCCCTTGAGTTTATTCATTCCTAGCATAGCAAATATAAGCACAAAGAAGAATGTATTTCCAGAGATTGTGTGTTGTTTGATTATCCCTTGCTAGGAGACCTGACTCTTGAAGGTTCATGCAGGTCCTTAGACCACTCCAAACTATACTAAGGTCTGGGTGATAATTTAATCAGTTTTAGGAATAAGCTGTCATAATTGATGTTTTTGTCGTTCTTCTTTTAGATCCCCTAATGTGAAACTCCAGTCTGCAAGTGGGTACTCAAATGTAGTGTATTAAATGTTCAATGATATAGTAAATTTTATAGTCTTGCAAAGGGAGCACAAAGTTTGGGGCTATTTCATCTCTTTTGCACCATATTTACTGTTCCATAAACATAGTGCATTGAAGAACATCAAAAGATGCGTTCCCATCTAGGACAGGTGAAATTTCATGGCCGCAGACTACAAGAGGTCCCTGAAAAAATCAATAGATATAAATACCACGTCTTCCTTATAAATAGAATTCCTAGGCTGTTGTATTACATAAAACAAAATCCCTAAGGCAATTTCACTCTACCCAGCAATTTTTTCTCATTGATTTCTTCTTGCATTCTTCTTCCATGGCTAAGGAAGCATATGTCAAAAGCAATTGCACCATATTTGTAGGATTAATAATTGTCTGCCTTTTCAGGAAGCTTAATAGAATAGAGGACACTCTAAAATAGTTACATGAGAAGTGCAATACATATTCCTATTGTTTGCAGAGTCTGGGTTTTTTGTGATTCATCATCGTGTGTTCATGCGTGTCCTAGCAGATGTGTTTCATTTTCAGTAATGTCTTTGTTAAGCCCAGTAATGCACATGTAGGCAAGCCCCAAACAATTGGGGAAAATCTTTTGCTTTGAGGAGACAAATCTGAATTATTAAAAATTCCACGCAACGAGTTCATATCCACTTAATTCTCATAATTCAAATTATGATTTTGTTAGTCGTGTATGTACTTCTAAAGTTCTGGAGCAGAGTTGTTTAATTTAGGCTTTTATATGTCAGTTAAAGTGCTGTGTAAAAGCACCTATGCTTCCTCTGAAATCTGAACCAGCTTACAAATACTGTTTCATATATGTGAAAGTGCACAAGAGTTTTTGAAGTAAAAAACAGTTTCCACATCTGGAAGTTATAGGTCTTTTATTGCAAAGTTCAGTTTTAATGCAATGCTTTGTCATGATCAACATGGACTTTTTTTCTGCAGTTCCTCTGCCTCTTGAGTCTGGTTTTCTCTTGTTATTCCATATATAGTGTCTGATCAGAATGTTTGAAAGTCCGACAAACCTCAAAGACTTTATTTTCAAACAAAGATGTAGGTATAAATGTGTGGTTCACGACGTGTACTTTGTTTCTTTGTTAGTAGTACCAGGAGAATCTTCAATGTACGTAAAGAGAAAATAGGCAACTTTTAAAATAATTTGAGATATAAAGATAGTCAAGATGAGTAGTGGTAATTCAAGACAACCTTTGAAGGTACTTGCACTGAAAAAAATCTTTTCAATTTTATAATCAGATGAATAAAAGGTCATGGGTGAAGAAGGGCTGTGTGTACAATGATCTGAATTTTTCTCTTAGTTTTAAGATGGGAATGGAAGTTGAAGCAGAAGCAGAAAATAGAGGCTCTACGGTTTTGAAAAACAGAGGAATAATTCAGAAAACCGAAGACCTTGAGACCTTTATGTCATTTGCAAAACACTAAAATGGAAATAGGAGATTGCTTCTATCTAGTAGTTGTCCCAAAATTGAAGGGTTACTCCTTGTTATTACATTTCAGGTATCTGTCCTTGTTCCATATGTCATTAAATTTTCGCTTTTAAGGGAATTCACCAGAAAGGTGTGACCATGGAAAAGGTAATAGCTGAAGATATTGCTGCGATTAAGAAACGAACTCACAGCAGGAGTGTTTCATAATATTGTATAGGGAGTGTTTTCAAGGGGAATGGAAATGAGACAGACATTTTCTATTATTGCTGAATGCTGAGTTGCTAGCACTGCGCCACAAGCTCTAAGTAGTAATCATGTGTTGCTTTCTCCTACTGAGTGGGCACTCTAGCCTTTAGAAAGTGGAATTCCATCTTGTTGACACATTATGCTTCAGTAAGTGAGTAAGTTGTTCAATTGCTAAAATATGATAGACTGACCAGAATTCTTTTTGGATTTCTGGGGTTTTTTTCTGGTACTGTTTTATATGCATTAAAATTAACTGTAAAAGCATGGGGCTTTTTAAGACGTAGTAGAATGTTAATGTTTTAATAAAGTGTTTACCCCAGAATTGCACTGTGCAATTAACCAGCTATGTATTGCTGCCAAGGTGCGTTATTTCCATTGCCCATATCTTGCAGTGCAGGGCAATTCATTGATCTGGTGACTGATATGAAACACAGCTGTTAGCAGTGAGTGGATAAAGCAACCTAGAGAACGTTTCCATTTTTAATAATATGGATCACATTAGTTCATAGGACTAACAAAAGAAAAATAAATACTTTTTATACAGAAAACAAATCAATTACTTGCACTTGGTTTAATAGTAGAAGAATAACTGCTTTTTCCTTTACATCTCAAATCGTGAAGTACCAGCTAGAAAAAAACTATTAGAAAATATGTGAGTCTCTTCCACTCTGTGTGAGCTAAAACTGAAACGTCGTTAGTTTTGTCTGCTAGGTGTCCAGAATATTATGGGATGACTTATATAATGTGATAAAATTCTGTATCCCTTGATTTATGTCGGGGATAGCTTTTACCTGACTTCTGCATCATGCAAGCTTCTGGAAAATGGCATTGTGCATACACATTTCAAATTGAAAGTGCAGTGTCTTCAGTTGTTTTTGCTTGACTTATTATTCTGTGGCCTACCTAGTAAAATTTAAAACCATCTAAAATCTGTCATATGTGTTCTAAGACAGGATCAAGGAAGCAGAGAAAAGAGGTAGTTGCCCAATAAGAGGATGGAAGATGATGTTCTCTGTAATCTAGAGATATCACAGATATAAGAATAACACTGTATTTGAGTCAGGGAAATTGTATTAGAGAAAACTAGGATAAAATCAAGTTCTTGCTTGTAAAGATAAGTCAAAAGTGGACACACAGACCTAAGAACTAGAGAGGATAAAACTGACGTCTGTGAATATAAGCCAGCTCAGACTGGGATTTGTAACAATAGTTTTGCAGAAGATAAATGCTCCCAATTGAGCCAATTTGTCTGAAATACGAATGAGCTAAAGTTGCAAGCATTTGAGACCTATTTTAAATTGAAGGCTGAGACAAAATAGCAGGCAGGTTTAAAATCACATCAGTAGCTGATTTTAGGATTTATCAGCTAACTCTTAGTCCTTGTAAACTGTTAGATCAAACAATCCCCTGGAAGGGTGATAGGGATTTTCGTATTAGAGACACCAAATGCTTGACTTTGTCACCTGTTCAGTATTCAGATTCCAGAACCAAAGATGCCTGGGCTTCCGTTTTCTTCACCTGTGGAAAGAGAACAGCATTTTACAGTAGATGCAATGCAAAAATGTGCATAATTTAAAATATCCACAGCTTACCCTAAATTGATTTGAGCACATAGATGTGGAAAAAGACTTCCAAGAAAAGGTACCTGCTCTGGAGAGATTCCTGGTTTTAGGTACCCACTGAGTATATCATGCTCTCATGCTCAGGTCAGGATAAATTGATCGATGAATTTGAAGGAAAGTCAAAATTTTCTCTAGGGTTTATTGTCAGAGACTTGATATTCTATGCCAGAGTTGGTGGATGAGCTAAATACCATCTCCAGGAATTTGAGGGGCATTCCTCACCTAGAAATTCCTTGTTATTTGAAGAGCCACAGGGTTTGATGACATCTTTGTCTATTTTGGACTATGCCTGTGGCACAGCACAGTTTAGTCTCTTGACGATTGAAGTGCTCTTGTCTAATTAAAGTAATTGGCCTCCATGTAGCAGTATCTGGGTGATGTTTAATGGCTTATTATGCTCAGGAGATTATATTAGATGAACTCATAATTCTATCTAGTCTTAAGTGTAATGGAAGTTTATGGCTGGAGAGAACTTACAACTACTTTTTTCTCACTACTCCTCTCCTCCTCAGCGAAGTGCCAAGAAATATGTCTGACAGGGGACAATGTATTATCATGTGGCCCATCAGAAAAGGCATGGAGTGCAAAAATCAGAAAGAAGGAAAAGTAAACTGTTAATGGGATTTGCCAGTTAATTCTGCATGTATGAAAAACAGAGCTCTGTATTCTGGCTTCATAGTTCACTGACATACAGGATAAGATTATTCTCCTTTATTTGATAAAAAGAAACACTTTACACGTGATAGAAAAGTAATTTTAAATCAACCTGTATTTCCTTCAGCTAATATATTAAAAAGTCCTGGTTATAGCAGCCTGTCCCGGACCACAAGAGGTGCCTGAGCTTTCTTGCTTATATAATTCATCTACTGACTGCGGTTTCGTAGTCAGTAAGACAAATACAAATGAATTTGTAAAGTATCAGAACTAGGTGTTAGTGGAAGATTTGGTATGAATAAACAGATCTATCACTGAGTCACTGGAGAGGGAACAATAATGCAATCAGGACAGGATGTGCTGCTTGAGAATGGCAGCCGCCAAGGGGAGGATTCTAATTGTGCAAGAGTCTTATTTGAGCAATCTTCTAAAAAATTTCTGCATTTGAACAGGAAAGGGAAACATGGGCTGAATGCAGGAAATCACTTATAAATGAAAAGGAAAATAAATATGAATCAAATAAGCGTATTTATTGCCTTTCATATGAAGTTTCATATGAACGCCTCCTGAGGCGCTTCGGATTTTATTATTACATTATTGTAAAAAAGCAGGAGGTGCTTAATCAATGAGAAATGATGGAGTAAAGAACTAGGACAAGAACAATAAGACTTTAGATTAAAATGAATCTATTGACTGGCATTTTTATCTTAGCCAGGATAAAAATTCAGAGTTCTGAATGCTAAAGAAGAATTGTCCTCATTATGTGGCTGGTATAATTCTAGCCTGTAGCCCAACTTGGAAGTAAATCACAAGATTCATAAAGTGAGCAGCTCACACAGATCCCGAAAAACTAAGTCTTTTTGCTGCTTTTTTGGCACTTGTAGTCTTCATGTTGTTGGATGTCAGGGTAAAAATATGTAATAGAGATTTGGGGGTTAGGTCTATTCTGTGTAAGTACAAACATGAAAAACAGTAGTTTGTGTCAGTTTGCAACTTACAAATAATGACGCATTTTTTTACTAAAAGGAGTACCCCCAATTAAAAATGTATGCAAGTTTTTGTATTTCTTTATTAGCTGATCAAAGAAATGCTCAAAGAGTGTCTTTCTCAACTTTACTTTGACTCCACAAATGCATAAAATCTCTGTTGGTCAGCCATGCTCTTGGTTCGCTTTTGCAAGACTACAACACCATTTTTCATGTGGAGGGCATAAAATGATACCTTGCTGAGACTATGAAAGTCTTTGTGATAAAAAAAGGAATGTCACGAAATGCAGAGTACAAGCATACCATAGGGATGGTAATGTGCATTGACATTTTCCTGAAGAATATTTCTTTTGTGATGACAAACAAGATGATGTGTAAAGCTTCCCAGTGCTCCTCTTGTGTTTACAGTTATATAGAGTTTCTTGTTGGATCTTTAAGGAAAAGCTTTTTCAAATACATTACAGTTACAATGGTATGTCTGTGGAATGAGGCAAAGCTACTCCTTGTCATTTCACCAGTAGAAGAGAAATGTTTATTTTTCATTGCACATGTTGCATCACTTCTCTGTACTATATAGAATCCAGACTGACTGGACACTGTAATGCATTTCTTTGGGGTATGCTCCATGAAGAGTGGGATGTAGCTGGCATTAAAAATATTCAAAGTATAGCTAAATGTAGTTCTCATATAAAAAATAAATAGCCTTTTAAAATAAAAGTAGAACGGAGTTATTCTGAGATCAATTCCCTCACCACTAGTGTTTCAGTAAGGTATTTAATAATGATGTCACATGCAAAACTTTATTATTTCAAAACCATTTCAAAGAGATAGCGAAGCGACCATTCCACAATCAAAGCAGATTTTGAAGTGCTGAAACAAAGCTGATTTTCAATTATCAGAGTCAAAAAAAAGCATCTGAAAACTGTCTTGATTGCTGCAAAACCGTTGTCTTTTCAAGTTGGATGACTCAAAACAAATAGATGATGCTTATGAAGTTTCAAACAAAAATCCCCTTCTAACAAGGCATAAAAAACAGAGAATATCTGGGTAAAGTTACAAGCTTCTGAAAGTGAGTTTAGAATAGAAGTTGCATCTCAACTTTAACAATTGTATTAAGGTCACTAAGCTATAAAAAAGGAAGGAAAGGAAATGTTGCAAAGTCAAGGGCGAACTATGAAAATAAAATAAAATGAAAATATAATGACCAAATTAAATAAAAGACATCCCTTACACAGTAATAACATTCTGAATGAAAAGCAAGGACATAGATTTGTAGAACAGTGACCAACTGTAATTCAGTGGGAAATAATAGAAAACCAGAAAGCAGTATGTGCCCATAAAACCCTCATGAGAGAGAGAAGAAAAGTAAAAATTCTGATAAGGATAATATAATATATCTTTGAATGGAGGCCTTGACTAAGGGCAGAAAATCACGGGTGGATTACCATGACTCAGTTAACTCCATTTTATCCTTATATTTCTCAAAAATTAAATAATTTGTGCCGCTCAATTTTTTTTTTTTTCCAAAAGCTCTCACATTATATTGGCTGACAATCACTACTATGACAGCAAATCTATTCCACTGACACTTAAAAGGCATAAGTGAAAAGATAAAGAGAAAGGCTTAAACATACTAGTGGCTCACTTGTTCAGACTAAATTAAATGAGCAGTAAAATAGGCTGGTAAAACTGGGCCTTGTTTTACCTTCAGAAATATCAAATAGCAGTAATAAGTTTTATATGTACCTCTGTCATTTTTATGCCAGTGAAAATGCTCACATATGTAAAATCAAATAATGACATTGATAAGTTTCTTATGCACACCTGAAATAGTTATATTAAAAAGTATTGACTTTCAGACCACCAGTCTGAAGCCAGTGTTTGTTATTAAATATAGTCAATATAGTCTGCAAACAAAAAATAGGTATGAGACATGTTCTACAACATTATCATATATAAAGAAAGCTTTGGGTTTTACTTATTTTTTCTCTTCAAACTAAAGTTAATGTAAATTTTATTCCTTTGTTTTATTTAGGGAACTTCTTGTAGGTCTCTTAAACATGCTTTTTGAAATTCCTTAGTTTTTATGGTAGGGATACTTATGTTAAAATCTAATTGAGCAACATCATTCTTCCTGGAAAAACAAAATATTTGAATAGTTGAATATACCTGTTGTTGGCATAAACTTTGTGACATTTGACCTAAATCAGAAAGCTGAAATCTTAAAAACCATCAGGAGATCAAAACTGAAATCCACAAGTTCCCACTGGAGATGGAGGAGGAGTAAATAGGAAAGTGAGGAAAACAAGGAGGCAGCTTTAAGGGGAGGTCTGAGAAGACATGGTGGGAGCTTACTAATTATTCAAAATTCTCACTGAAGCACCAATATATTCACTCCCTTCTTGACTTGAAGAGTGAGAAATTGCTCCTCCATTTTGTGGGAGCAGCCTGGAAGGAGCTCTGAGCTAGAAAATCACCATATCCTGCTATGAGAGGAGTCACAACGACTGGTAATTGGTGAGTTAAATAAATCAAAGACAAAATAAACTGTACAATAAATGTACAATGCAATAATAGCTTTTATATGCTTCTGTGGTTCTCACCAGTGGTGTTTTCATAAAATGCATCACAAGCTTTCAGTGTTCAGGGAAACACATTAGTGGTTTTGAATTGTTTTCATTATAAACCATGCAAATAGTGTTTGTCCCAGTGGGGTGTGACATTAATTATTAGCAAAAGATCTCTTGCATGATTTCAGTCCACACAGAATGAACAGTTCAGTCTTTATTTTCAGAGTGTGACATATAACTACTCAAAACTGCATTAAAAAACATTTAACCCATGCAGAGCATTCCTGCTGAAGAGGCGACGCATGGCAGAAATAAATTGCCCTAATAACATTTGCAAATGTTTTGTGATTGCAAAAATGTTATCAGTGTAATTCAGACATGTTCCCCTTCATTATGCTTCAGAAAAAAACAGTATTTAAATTCTTTTGTATGGATGACCAGTGGTCAGCTCCTGAAATAAAAAAAGTTTGAATCTTTTAGAGATAGGTTTTTTTTAGAATAAGTCCCCTAGGCAAAAACAAACAGAAAATCAGTCAAACAAAACATGCTTCTGCAAGAGAGGCAAGAGGAAAACAGTGACTTCTGAAAAGCAGGGATAAGCATTCTTGTCTAACTAATAAGAAATCAGTTCTAAGCAGAAAAAGGGAGCTGATAAGTCAGTAAAGAAATCATTAAGTCACAATGGTAAATTATCTCAACGTAAAGGAGGATTAGGAAGGGTGAGGAGAGACCAACTTGCTTGAACAATGATCTTTTTATGACCTGAAAAGTAAAGTAAGAAAGAAATGAATGCAAAATTTAAACAGGTTGTATCATTTTGAACAGCTAGAAAAACAAAAGGCACACAGGGGCAGTCAGAAAGTGCAAGGTGTGAAATAAAATATTTTTAATATAAAGTCTACCAAACAGTGTTCAGAAAGCTTTCCATAAAGAAGCAAGAGAAACAGTAATGTGAAAGATCAAGGAAGCTTTTAGCTGGCTTCTCATTGAGAGGAGTCTGTATCATTAAAATGCTCCAAGAAGGCAAAAGTGTTTACTTTTATGTTTAAATCTAAATTTAAAAGGTCAAACCTGCTTAGATGGTTAGCAGAGCTAAAACCAGAGAAACAGAATTAAAAATATGCACTATAGTGGAGAAAGGACAGCATAAAGACATGTTTTCAAATCCACTTCACTTGATGAAATTTTTTCATGTAGGAATGTCTGAAGAAAATCCAAACTATTAATCGTCACTTCTAAGAATAGAGTAGGAAAGATTTTGCAAAAGGCAAAAGCATGAAACCTATGTCTAAAAAGAGAAAAAAACACCATAATGTGAGACTTAGAGACAAGTGGTTTCAACTTGAGTTCCTGAGGAGAAATTGTAGCAAATAATTAAACTACTAGTAATAAGAAAGAGGACAAAAACATAAAGTCTCAGGAAGCGTGGACTTAGCAAGAGTTTTTCACATCAATCGAACTTATTTTGCCAGAGTAACAGGACTTGTGGGTAGGAGAGAAGTAGATGATGTTTTCTGTATTGAATCCATCAAAGCTTCTCACATTGTTCATGCAAAATTCACATAGGTGCACTAGGAATACAAGACCAGATGATAATTTCATTAGGTGGATATATAATTACTTGGAAAGCTTTGTATAGACTATTTATCAGCATTTCACAATTAAAGCAGACCGTTGCTTCAAATCTGTCCTGAGGTTGATAGGTTTTAATATTTTCTCTGATGCCTTGATGAGTGATTATAGAGTAAGGTTATTAAATTTGCATAGGATACATAGGGGGGGGACAGAAAACAGTTTGGAACTCAGTGGCAGTTCAGTAAGAATAAATGTAAAGTTCCTATATGTAGACGAGTACAAACTGTATGTTAAGAGAAAAAAACACATAGAGAGACAGCAACAGGGCAAAAGATCATCTGGGAGCATAACCTGATCTTGAGTCAGCAGTGTGGTAGTGTAGAAAAGGCAAATGCTGGACTGACATATATAAATCACAGTAATTATTTCTCCTAGTCCAAAATAATGCAGGAAGGGAACACGAACAATGGCCCTGTTTTCTTTTCTGATGTTATTGTTCAGTTAAAGAAGGAAGATGTCCATTTTAACATGCTTCTTATCCAAGAAAAGGGCCTTTTTTCTAGCCTCTTCCCATTCCACTTGGTTTGGAAGATAAATTGGTGAGATGTGCCATCAACAACTTCTCCATAGCTGCTTGACTCTCTTCTCATTCAATCTGTAGCAGACTTCGCTCTAGAAATACTGAGTCCCAAATAAAAGCCAGCTGAAACAAATAAAATCTAATAAGTGCAATATTGCAGAATGCCTGTATGCTGTCAGCAACTAACATACATAAACCTAAGGAGAGTTCATACCCATGGAGTCTTTCTAAATACTGCTTTACAGAAAGCCAGTCCTAGCTCAGAGTCACATTAGTTCTTCCACCTCTCTTGTGAGTTCTCACTGCCAGGATTTGATTAGATAATCTTTTTTCCTTCAAATAGCCAGCTGCTTATGAAATGGCACTACTGATACTTCACGATAACACAGGATAAACTAACCACCATGTATAAAATCACTGTGGACATTTTATGAGGAAAAAAACATTTTTAACTTAACCTTTAAAAAAGAAATCTATCTAGTTCACACAGTCCACTGTTTCAGAGCTCCCAAATGTTTGATGCATCTCCCAGTTCTTTGAACAGTCTGGAAATGACAGGAAAGTCCACACTGTAACTGGTCCCATTCAGTAACTGATTTGGTTGAAAATGTTCATTGAAATTGTGGAATTTGAGGCACAGCATTGTGTAAAAGGCAGGAAATTGTCTGGCTGCCTGTCTTTTTTCTCATAGCAAAGGTCATTCACGTTTTGTGCCACATAAATCTTGCAATTATTTTACTGTATTTCCCCTTACTGCATATTAAAGTATGGAAGTAAGTCATCATCACTGAGCTCCAGAAACCTTTTTATGCATGATAGTTCTTCAGTGCTATTTTCTCCTCTGTCCTTTGGACCGACTTGTTCCTTGTAGGTGTCTTTCTCAGATTTAAAGATGCATAGCTGTGCTCTGCTGTGTGTGTAGGTGCATGTGGGTTTTCCATGCCTTGAATTCTATCATTTGTCTTGCGGTTTCACCCGTTCCCCCATTCCTTACCAAATTCTATAAAAAACACATTTGAAGTAAAGCCTCCAGAGCTGTTATCAAGCAAGTGAAGGAGCATTTCAGTTTGTCTTTTTCAGGTATTTTCAAGTAATTCTGTTTTAAAACAGAAAAAGACCATCAATTTTTTTGGCAAAATTTCATATTTATCTTAAATCTTTTGGGTACAGTTAGATTCGCTTAATTCCCTCCACATCTTATTTGTAGTATATTGGTTCTTCAGCACTTCAGCTATTCATGTGGCATTTCTATTTCTTGTAGGTATGTATCTTTTATCTTCCTTTGTGTATGGTTTATTTTCTCACCTTGTAAATCCTCTCAAATGCAGCACTTACCTAAAGTTTTATTATTGTTTTTAAATAACTCTGTTCCTGCTACATTAATATCTAGAAGACAATTTTTCACAGTTTCCCTGTTAAGATTTACCTATGAATTTACACAGAGAACAATACCTACGTATACACAGTTCAGCAAAAGTTGCATTTTGGAATATTTGCAAGCAGCAGAGAAGTCTTATTCATCTAAAGGAACTCCTGTAGTGTAACTGTGTTCTCCATGGTATTTTGCTGGTGACATTTTTCTTTTGTGCATCGCATAAACCTTTTCATAGACCTTCCTTTTATTTTGGAATTCAATGAACAGTTGCAATGACACTTTCTCATTCTTTTTTTCATTTTTTGCTGCTTTTCAGCCTTCTGCAGCTAAACCTTTGTATTTGAATATGTGGAGAAGATGAGTAAGGAAAATTATTAGGCTTTTAGGAGTGGAATCATGTTCATATCTGAGTTTCCTTGTCATGTGAGGCTTGTTCAAAATAGTCACTCAAACCAGATAAAACAAATTTGACAATCAAGTTCAGTCACACCTTTTATTTAATCTGTTTTTATATTAAAAGTATAGGAGTTTATGCCATAGCCAAAGACAGGTTATCATAAATGGAAGTTGCTGAAATATTTGAGGGACAGCAATCAGGATGCACAATGTAATTTTTCAAAGCTTCTTCAATAATTTAGGATAATGTTTTTGCACATATGCATATATGATACCTGTGAATAGCTGATAGAAATTGCACAGAAATATTAAGAGCAGGAAACTCCCTTTATCTTACTGACACCAGAACAACTAATCTCATTATAAGCTAGAAGTGTATTTAGGAATTGAGTAAGATTCTTAGGTCTTGTATGGACTCATACATTTGACTATGCCTAAAAAAGCATATTAAAGCATGTATTTTTCTCAAAAATCTGAAAAGATTTTCATTTGGTTTCCAAAGGATGGTTGTGTGGCTTGCAAGCAATATGCCTATAATATAAACTTAGCTTCTGGAAATAAACATGTTATTAATATTTAACAAAATTATGCCACATTAGGTTTATTTCTGATGAAGTAGTTGTGATTGGTATTTTAAACTTGAACCATCAGACACATGGCAAAAGCTAATGGGAATCTTAACTGGGAGTTATCTTTTCCTCTATTGTCACTTTTAACATTGGCTATTTCCGTTCTTCTGGCCATCCGCTTTGTTTGATGTTCTAAGCAATTCATGGTAGTTCCAATTTCTTAATAATGATAGCACCTCCTGGCATATAGTTTTCACTCAGCTGGGCAGCATCTTTTCTAGAGAATGATTAACTGTTCATATATGTTCCTTTTTTAGATCTGATATCTCAGGACTAGTCTTGGAAAGCTTTATCCCTTTCTACTCTTTTAAACCTGAAAATATCTTATGGTGGAGAAAAGAGAAAACGGACATTGAAAAGCCAGAGATTCATCTTTCTGGCTTGCCTTTTGATTTAAAGCTAATAACTTTTTCAAAATAGCAAAGGCTACCTTTTCTGACCATGATAGGCAGAGTCAGATCAAGCAAGTGGGTTATCTAGTTCAGTTATACCACCGTGTAGCACAGTTTAACTGCAGCTGTCATGTCTTTAGAACTTGTACTGAATTGCTTAGCATTTGATTGTGGATCAGGGAATTGAAATTAGTGACCGATTAAGTGTGCAGTCAATAAGCTTAAAGGACAGGACTGGAATAACTTCACAAGTTAACATTCTGGTTTTACTCATATAAGCAAACTCTGTAAACAGCTACAAAGAAAAGAATGGCACAAGATCACTCCACTAAAATACTGTTAATTAAATTTACAATCCCTGATTTACATTATTGGAAATATTCTGTAAACATTTCTTAAAAATTTTCTAAATTATTTCATTTTTCAATGTGGGCCTGTCAGCAAAGGAAATTGGAAGATTTTTTCTGATGTCATGACTTGCTCCACCACACGTTTGGAGTAAGTGAGTACCACTTTGATTTGTTTACTCAGAGAGCTGTTTCATTCCATTTTGAAGCAATGGTGAAAAAAACCTGGCAGTATCAGCTGTGTGCTGTTGTCTGTCATATATAGTGTCATTTTGAATGTGAAGATTAGTCAAGATTCAGGAAAGTGGTAGTTGCTGCTTATCCTAGAATGTTTTAACAAGCAACTGATTGGTTTTGTTACACAAAACGACAATTTGAAGAAGAACTGAGCAGAGCTCAGAGAATATAAAGTAAATGTCTAGACATTTCCCTACCAAGAAGGAAGTTGTTACGTTTTATGGCATAATTTCACAGGTGGTTAACTGTGTAGCTTCTAATATTTCGATGGGTTTTTTTTATTACTATTATTGCCCTCATATTCTTCATAATACTTTGGGGCTTAGGGAAGGGGGGGTTTCTCCCAAACAGTCACTACTTCCACAAACCTGTATTCTCACTCTACCCAACTTCAGTTTAAAGTTATAGAGCCCTGAATGACACCATCTGACTAACACATGTGACACATGGGAGACCAGAAACAGCTTCCTGCAGCCGAGCTACCAGTAGAGCCAGGGAATCACATTTTTGGCATTGCAGTCAACAATTATTTACATCCTCTTTCTTCTCAAGTCACAGCACAGGTCTCTTGCTTCATAGGTTGGCTGTGGAATGGGCTTACAATGTATAAAGCCACCAGAACATCCAGCATTCTATTTCGTTGTTGTTTTGAATAAGAAAATTGTAAGAATAGAGAATTGTAGTCAAAAAGGTCCCCTGTCCAATTACAGTCCCGCCAAAAGCGTTTGGCCCTCCACTGCAGCTGCTGGTTTTGTCAGAGTAGCAGTTATCAAGACATTTAGAGTTGGTTCTGGAACTGGTGAGCTGCAAATGAAATAATGCTGCTGTTTCTGTTTGTAACATGTGCATTTGGAACGCAGAGGCACCAGTCAGAGGAGGAACCTTGGATCAGGTCCTCTGAAGACAGAGCACTTCTGTGAAACCCCATGCTCACTGAGAAAATTTGAAGTGGTATATCTAGTGTTGGTCAAGTCTTTCTCAGGGAGCAGATCTCCCTGTAATGTCTTCCTGATCCTGGCTAGATGTCTGGACACGTGATGTAACTCTACACCTGCACCAAGGGGTACATACTGTTGTGCTCAAGGGAATATTCTCAGAACACTGGGCCTGCACTAATGATGGAAGTGTTTTGAATAACAGTGTACTTGTGATAGATAGTTGATTGGGGAATACTTTTTCTAAAGCATCCTTGATCAAGATATCTAGATAAAGGGTCTTTGCTTCACCATAAAGACTTCTATTTTCCAGTTAAGACACACGTTTGGTCACTCCCTTTCTCTTATAGTCACCCGTAAGTCCCTTCCAACAGCCCTAGGTTTTTTACTTCCTTCTGAAACTGCCTTTCAAGGCAGTCTGACTGTAATGCCGCTTTATCCTGAAATATCTTCCTCAGGTTTTGAGGAGGTTTTCTTCCTAAAGAGATAGTCACATTCAGAAAAAGTCTTATTTTTCTCTTCATCAGGTGATTCCACTAGTCAGCCTTCTCTTCCCAAATACAATCAAAGAATCATTGCTTCACAAAACTAATTAAGACTTGCAGGAATGCAGGTGCCGGTAACCTAGGGAATTCCCAATCCTTTCTCTCCAGATAGTTGTGGAGATCTTGCCCCACTATAGCACACACTGTTCTCAAAGTATGACAAGTTCACATTATTCCCTCCTAAGAATTTGCTAGGGATTGCAATGAAGACTGGATTCTGCAAAAATAAAAGCATAATTTACAGATTTTAAAAGCATTCACTATCAGAAAGTAAATACTAAAAGTTTCTGTGCTCTCCCTCTTTCTTAGCACTGTTATGCTGTTATGCTAGACAGCTGTCTGAACTGGCTAAATTTTGTTCTGAAATTTGCCTCTACCTGAAAATGAAATGCCTGCAACCTATTGTTATTCCTGTCTCTTCAAGGTTTTCTCTCTTTTCTTTCCCTGCAAATTTTGCTGCAGTTCTCTAGAGAAATGAAAGGCCTTTGAATTGAAACTGATGCTCCTCGACAGTATAATGCTGTTGTCATCTATGCATTTGCATTTTCCATTCGCCTTGGCTTGGCTATTTACTAGAAATACCAGCTTTCTATAGCCTTAAGACAGAAAGAATGTCTTACAGTGTGTACTTCTAGAAGCTGTTGCAATGCCCTGTAGGGCATCCTAACTGTTGTCCTAAATTGAGATGACAGTGTTGCTCATATTAAATTGCCTTCTTGCTTGGCTTGGCATGCTGGGATCCATATCTATTAATGCAGGAGTGTCCAAATGTCCTGCTAGGAAAGCAATTTGTTCCTCAGTAGGGTGTCAGGAAAGCAGCTGGTCTCAGAAGCTATCAGAGGTGATGTTAGGGGCAAGTTGTGTTTTTCTTGATTTAATGGAAATTTTTACTGATCCATCTCCTTGCCTGTCCCCACCACTTGTCAACAGGGCAGCACATATCCATCTTCAGCCATCTCCTTTCCCTCCCGACAAATCTGTCATAACTCTCTTGTGGAGAGATAGGCTTTCACACAGCCTGAGCCTCATAATAGACACTTCAACAACAGAAAACATGTTATTAATGGATTTTTTTTTAATGCCCTACAGAGACACAATTTCAGAACATTCCTGCTAAGTACCAGTTTTTAAACCTCCACTTGTAGAGAGAGACTCTCACAAACTGAGGTTTATTTTTGTCCCTCTTCTCTTTTTGCACATACCATAAAGTACTTTTAACCCCTTGAATAACTTTATCGGTTTGCCTTTTTTTTTCCATTAATATTCTAAATTAGATTTTAAGTCAGCTAATGAAAGAGAAATGTGAGTTTTCTGGAGTCTCATTTCATTAATAATGGCTTATTAATGTTAATGTATGTTAGCTTTTGTTTGAGAGAATTTTTATAGTGGTGACTACATTTATGAAGCTAGACTATGGTTATAGCAGAAATAATTTTCTGGTGATCTTAAGAGGAAGCAGAGTACCAGTAGGGTGTGACAGCCCATATCTTTATGTCTGTGGTTGCATCACGCTATAAGTACAACATGAGCAGTGTGATACAATTTGCTAATAAATAGGGGGCATGCATGTTAAAATGTACCTCTTAAATAGGTCTGCTTGAAAAGTTCCTAGGGGCTACCCTGTAGCAAACCTCCATCAGTGACAAGATTGCTACGTCATAGAATAAATCAGAAGTCCTGTCAACAAATTCTGGAATAAGGAGCATGTAAATGTTCCGCAGGAACTAAAATCATTTTCTTTCTAAGGTGCAACAAAATAGTTTGAACTCTCAATATAATGAAATTCAGTAAAGAAAACAGCCTTAACCTTGGCTTACTTAAGTGTGCCTCAGTGCTTACAGATGTTTCTTAGGACTGCAAAAGCTACATCATTTTTCAGAAGGTAGCTGCTGAGACATAGTTTATAAACATTAAATGGGTTGTCAGGTTTTAGTCTGAATTAAACCCACTAGGATATGCCCAGAATATGTCAACTATATGTTTTCTTTTTACTTTAAACAGCCACTTACAATATATTATTATGAAATACACCAGCAAGGCTTCTAAATCCTTCCCTGCTACCTGTTTTCATTCTCAATGTCTTTTTGAAGTTTTTGAAATTGGAAGTTCAAAAAATAATTAAGTTTTAACTTCCAGAGTTGACATGCTCATTGAAAATGTAAATGCTCAGATTGATCTGGCCACCCTTTTTCCTGGTATCAGTGAGAAAGGTTTGCTTGATTTTATTTAGATTATAGCTATATATCATAATATGAAATTATCATAGACCTTCAGCCTGTAGCTTAGCAAATTGGATAATGTTGTGCAAGATAGGAAAAATCTTTTTTTTTCGCAAGGAAGAATGAAAAGTTAATTTTCCAATTTATTCTAATCAGATTGAGAAACTCTTTAAAAAGCATCGTGTAATCTCCCTAAAGTCCCCATCATTATTTATCCATAAAATGAAATTTTTGTGTATGAAAGGCTGTGATGGTTAATTTTTGAAGCGCAGAAAAATGGATTTTAATGTGATTTTTTTTAATTTTTAAATTTTTAGTCAGATAATTTTAAGACTTTTTAGTTCATTTTCACAGGTGGTGTTTCATAGCAATACCTTTTTTTTTAATTTGCCACGTATTTTACATAGTAGGGTCATTATAAAAATGCCAAACATTACCAAATATATCATTTAATCTTCAGGTTGCTGTATTTTTAAAAAACTTTATTTTGGATGTTGATATGGACATTATCGGATTGCGATTTTGCCAGCCTTTACCTCCTGTCTCTTGGGGAAGTCCTGTCCTCTCCATGGTCTGGATCTAGGATTAATATTTTGACAGGGCTTGATTTCAGATTTAAATTACTCACAGCTATTTCGAAATTATTGTTTACAGGTATCTTTTTGGAGTTCTTTTCCAAATACTGACAGATGGGTTTTTTTCTTCCCTCTGCCTATAGATGCTGTGATGTAATACTGTTGACTATGTAATTTATCCTACCATTTCCAATTTTTATCTGTATTCTTTTGGTTCCGAAACCGAAACATTGTGCTTAATGAGTTAAGAATTATAGGCATACATGAATATGTAACTGAATATATGTAAGTTTATGTTTCACTCTTACATATATGATTTTCCAGTAGATGCAGCAATAAAACAGCAAACTTTACAGAAAGAAAAGAAACCAAACAATAACTTATTTTTTCAAATGTGATGATTTTTTTTTTTAAATATCAGTGAGTTTGGGGCCTTTACCTACTAGGACATAGATGATTTTACCAATAACCCAAATAAGAAAAATAAAACACACCAGAAATAGTTTAAGGTAAATATTATGGGGGATCTTTTTTTTTCATGAACTGAGGTGAATATTGAATTACAAATATATGTGCATATTTCAGTCACAAGTGAAGGAAAGAAAAACAAGGACTCTATGTCTCCAGCAGGTTTCCAGTTTCCAGTTTCACTTTGAATGACATTTACCCTATTATATAACTGATGTTCCTGCTCCACAACATGTTGCATGTTTTTCATCATTGTTGTCTTTTATTATAAATACTATTCAAGTTCTAGATATGGGAGACTTTGTACCATCCAGACCATTGTTTACATCTTACATCTTATTGGAATGTATGACAAACGATTCCATATTGGAAATACGCTGAATCCATGTGAACGGGAGAAACGTATACCATTATTTGAAATATACTTTCTCCTATGTCTTTTCTCCTGTGCTAATTATGTTGTTTCATGCATTTTTCATTAATGTATTGGCACTGAAACTCTATTAAGAAGGAACACAATGAGACTGATTCAAAGGTGTCAAGGTGACACTAACCTAAAAGGGAAGTCCTTGGAGATAACAACTTGAGGGAGTAGGATGCGGGTGGGTAAGTCTGTAGATATTTCCAATATGCATGCTCTTATTTACTTGCTGTTGCGTTTAGATCAAACTTTAGACACCACATATACCTCAAAAAATCATCACAATACAAAGAACTCAGAAACTCAATATGATTACTTTGACTTTGAGTACTCCGTAGCTTTTAATGGAAATTACTCCTGACTTGATTTTATGTTTGCATTTACAAATTAATGGAATAGAAGAGAATCTGAAATAGTCCAGGCTGTCTTCTTAATTCCCCTGCTGATCTCTTTATAGTAATTCATCCGTTCACAGCAGTAAAACTGGATTAATCAGATTAGCACTAGAGAAAGTCAATTTAAGATAAAGCAGCCTCACTGAAACTTAGTATGTCTGAGATTGGCCCAGAAGTGACTGGGTCATGATTTGGTGGAAGATGAAATCACCTTTTCTCCTCGTCCACAGCTACATCAACCCAGCTCAGAAGGTGAATAAGAATAAACAAAGTTCTCTGCTAAATTGCTTCTCCAGGAACTTCTTGCTCTTGTCTTAGGAAATGCTTAAGGTGAAGGAAGTGTAGAGCTGAGCATAGACTTGTTATTCATTACACACAGAAAAAACTTTAAATCAACTTTAAGACATTTTGCTTTTGAAGTGATGAAATAGAGAATAATGAATATAGGAAATCTTAGTTTATCTGAGGACAACTAAGTTTCCAAACTAAAATGATGTGAGAATAAATGTGAAGAGAAGTAGAATAGAGATACTTGTCAAACAATTCTAAGTTTAGAGTCTGAAAGTGAAAAAAAATGTGAAACAATTTAAGTTTTTTTCAGGTTTTCGATAAATCCTGTTGCATACCTTGTATGCAAAAGGTACCCTTTGACAGAATTCCCATTCTTCTGGAAATCTCATTTTCACTAGATCTACTGACTGTGATAACTCTGCTGATTCACACATATTATACAATTGACAGATTTTTTTTTTTTTTAAATTTGTTAAGGTGTTTAAATTTAGCCATTTGATCTTTCAGAGTTTAAATGCTGCTCTTTTTCAGTGGGCTCATTATGGACATATTGTATGGTATTAATAATATTCTCAGTATTTTCAGATGAATCTTCTCTCCTCGCTTTCCTAGATCTTTCTTATTGTTCTTTTCTTTCCAGTCTCCTTTATAGCAACAAGGGGTATGGGCTATGTTTAAACAGTGGACCAGAGATAAGCAGATGTTCAGAACAAGATATTTCAGTGTCTGAGACATGACATTTCCTTATGTAAGCCTTTATCATTGAATAATAGTTGCCACAATAAATGTAGTAATGCATGTACATTTTCTCTTCATTCATTGTTGCGTGTAAATTCTTATTCAAAGAACAACAGAATGCTCTCCTAATAGTGTTGACTTTTGAACAGTGAATCTCATCATTGGCCACACTTGGGATACTGCATGTGTTGAGATCACTAAAGTGTACCTCTTTGTTAAAACTTATTTGAGAACCTGTAACTTAAAGCTTTGGTAGAGATTTATTAAATTTAGAGACTAAACAAACTCATCTTAATAGAAGATTTAATATTAGAGAATTTTTGTAGTGGCATTCATGGTGTGTGTATGTGTGTGTGAAAAAGAGAGTGAATTTTAAAAATTCTCGCCTGTGCTGCAGCTGAAAGCTCACAGAGAGACAAAGTGCATCTCATGATAAAAATGAATGCCACTATAGAAGCTGTCTCCACAAAACTGAGATATTGTTTTTTCAGTCTAACATTTCTCCTGCCAGTTGGCAGATTTTTTTTCAGAAAGCAAGCCATCTGCTACTTGAACCACACAGTAACTTTGCAACTCAGTGCTTGCACTGTTGTTTTTCATCTTGACCTGTGATCAGAGGTATTTGTGCTTCAGTGGTCTTGCAGCTAAGCAATAATGTCAGAGCATTTTAAGGAAACACAATCCAGGAAATAATTGTATATATTTATTTTCAGAGCATGGTGTGTGGCAACTGATGTTACTTGTAGACATAAAAGGTTTCAGGGTCTCCTAGAAATTAGTGTTCCCCCAAAACTGTTCTCTGTTAACACATCCTTTGTTCTCTCAAACAGCAATTCTCACAGCACTTCTGTGACAGTTTTAAAGTAATAGTTATCCAAAATGTTCATTATTTTACCGTGAGAGATGGATCACTGAAACGAAAAAGACTGAGGTTACTGACATTGCTTTTGATTTTGTTGAGATTATTTTCTGTTTGAGGTAGATTATATTCTCTTTCTGTGATAATATTTCTTAGCATGATGTATAAAGCAATGGACAATTTTCAGTCTCTCAGTCCTTTGCTGGTAAATGTAGTTCTGTTTGCATAAAGAACAAAAGAACAAATTGACAGCTTTAGTTTAAATACTACTGAATTTAAAATACAATAGACTGAACTCTATCCTTTGTAGGCCTTTGCTTCATTCCTTTCCCCTTTGAGTCAAGGTGTTCAGTTTGCACGAGCGAATCACAGAGGATAGGGATGGATCATCTTTCTAAAGTATGTTCTCGGTCTGAATTTCTTACTCCCATTGATCAGTAAAGGGAATGCATCAATGACTGGTCTTTTGGTTGAGCCATGTAATGAAAAAGACTTAAATTCACCAAAGGAAAACAACATCATATCATACAGAAAAGTTTTATCTGGCCCAAACTAGTCTGTTTCACTTCTGTAGAATATTTCTGTTATAAACAAAGCAACAGAAATTCTGAGCTAGAGTTAAGTCAAATCTCAGTCTCCTCAGGCAGAAGAGAGAACTGTGTCCTTGTCATTTGCTCCTGTGCTTGTTTGTTTTGTGTGAATATAGCCAGAAAAGGAGAATCCACACCACCTATCTGCCTAGCCCATGCCAAATTCACAAATAGTGTTGGTGGGGTTGAATCAGCTATAAGTGAATATAACTCACACCTGCTAGATTTGCTTTCCTTACTGAGCATGTGGAAAAGGATTTTGTCTTCTCTGATATAATCAAGTAAAACTGAATGGCAAAACTATTTATTCTGTAGTTTGAGCAGGTTCCATCCCCACCCCTGCAAAGAAAAACAGAAATCAAAAAACACGCAAACAAAAAGCCTTTCAGGCAATTCTGTCTATCCAGTAAATACCCCAAAGGTGTATAAGAAACTTAAAAAAGGAGTAAATGAAAGAGGCCATGCTAAATTTGTTTAAAAAAAGACAGATGGCTTGAACAAAAAGCTGGCGTATTCTCTCCCTCAACTATAATGTTCTCAGCAAGTGTCTCTGTTGAAAAGATAAGCATAAGAAGAGATAATAGGATCTTAAGATAACTAGCAGCATATCAACAAAACCAGTCTGGCACAGAGTTATAAACAAGAATTATTTTGGTATTATTTGAAGGCGCTCCACATGCTGCAAGCTGCAGCCTCCGCCTTTTATTTGGAAAAGATATTCATCACACGGTGGGAAAAAATCTATCAGGAAATAAAACCTGTTTGGTTCACGTTAGTCAACTGACTGGGGATTATTCTAAATATTTCTGGAGAACTTTGGCACAAGTGTTAAACACCCACTTTTGTGAAGCATATGGTGTGGTATAATGGATTTGCCTAACTGACTTTTAAGTTTCTTAGGTCAAAGAAATAATAACGTCAGCCTTTTTTTTCTTCCGAATTCACTAAAACCTATCAAAAATGAAACAAAGAATATTGTGGGGAGAATAATAGAGTAAAAGACCATTTAAAATCACACACCCTTGGGAGAGACAAATTGTCACTGAGACATGAAGAATGAAGAAATCTAGCAATTTTTTAATGTGTCTTGAGGACTGTGGAGGAAGCCTTATGAAGACAATTGGTTAGTTTCCAGGATCCCAAAAAGTCATGCAGCAGGCTTCCATGTTGCTCCTTTACTAAGCAGAAATTTTTAGAGTTTGCTGTGATTTAATAAGGAAAAGCATAGTTTAAGCCATGAACAATCTTGGAGACCATCCGTGTTGCTGAACAGCTGGAACAGAGCAGTTCAGCCACGTTCAACAAGGGGCCTGTGCTACACAGCAATGCTGGCAGTTACTGTGGCTGGTCTGCAGACTCACAAGAAATGCCATTCTAGTGCTTGCCCCTGGAAATTGAGGATATATAGGACACTTTGGGGTCTGCTGGTGGTCTGTGACCTCAAAGGTTTGAGATCCCATGGTTTTCAGATGTTCTTAAATCTAATAATTTTAGAGTTTACGTGGGATTAAAATGGCATAAACAGGTTGGGCTGAGTGTTTTCAAGGGGGTAATTATATTCTCAAGAGTTAGGCTATGGTGGCATTATTTACAGTGATGATATCTTGAGTCATCCTTTTACTTATGAGTGTTAAATATCTGGCAAGTTTTGTGTTGGTTCAGTCGCTGCTACATGATGTACCTGCTTGTGAATGGGGTTCCTTGACTTCACTACCATAAATTATTTTATGTTATCATATATTTTATGTTATGTTATCAATAACAGGAACTGTACTGACTCTAGTAGAACTGTAACAGAGTGTGATGTAGAATGTGAAGGTGGTCAGAACTCTCTTTGCTAGAAATGCTAAGATTTTTCTAATTTTAAATTATCTTTGATACTGTTGTACTGACATATCTGACCAAGATTAGAAACCTTCCTCACCTGAAAAATGTCAACTCTTCAAAGGTAAAACAATCACCGCTCAGTTTTTAATCAGTAGTTGTTCCTGTTTATTTCATTAGGAATTTACTTTTGCTAAAAAATGGCTCAGTACTTGAAGGTTTTGGTACATTTTTCTTCACTGATATTTCCAAATGGTGAACATAATTGAATATTGCCATTTCTTATGTTTCATGAGCAGAGACAATTAACATGACTGCACTGCATAATCACTGTTCAGCAAACTAGAGGCAGAAAACAGAAACAAAGTCATTAGGTTGCTCTTTTCTAAATCCCCCATGGGGCAACAAATTGAACCTTGTGCATTTGAACAAGAATCACTATTATTAGAGAATACATTTAGTAATGTCCTGAGGTGTTAACAGTGTTGAAATAAAGATCTCTCAGTCTGTTGGTGAATTTATATATCAGAACATTGCTCTTTAAATCTAGTAGTCCAGGGAGTAAAACCTATTGTGAAAGCTAAATAGTTAAATACTTTTTTTTTTCCTGAAGTCTGTCTTACACCACGAGGAGAAAAGTTGTAATACTAAAAATTGTTAAGTCTTCCAAATTGCTGTGTAGTGTCTGTCTAATGCACCTCATAATTTTTACTTGTTTTTTGGAGAGTGCTGCCTGGTTGGCACAGTTTGTGCCATAGAGTGCTAACTGTTTGTGTTCTTGGTCCTCCAATTTTCTGCCTACCCCAGTCACATTTTAAAAAAATGTCTACATCAAAACCAGAACCGGAGATGAGCTGGAATCACAGCTATCAGAATTATACAGTCTATGAATTATATAGTACCAGCATCAACTTTTCCTAAGGTTACATTTCAGCAGGGTCTCATAAGACGCCTTTTAACTATTTGAAGTTGTTGGTTTACGTTTGTTCACAGCAACTTCTACTCAGCCTCTTTTACCAGAAGGAGCTGAACACATGCTCTTTCACATGGTAGGGTGGTAATTCTCTTCTTAATTCTGATAAAACAGTATGATAAAGCAAACATTAGTAGCTATGGGCCTAATTTGTTGTTCAATGAATGAACATAATCTAAATAGAGATCTCCTATCACAAGTAGCATCAGACTGGCTGCTTTCATTTAAAAAAGGTTATAAAGCACTTATCAGTCAAAAAAGAAAAAACCAAACCAGTCAGATAAAAAGCACAAAGGATGGAGTGATAACTTTTTGTTAGATAGTTCGTTATCTAATCTCGCCAACATTTATATAGGTACAAATACATGTCTTGCTGGTGGAGCTTCCGTTTCATTGCACATAACTGGATCTGAACTGAGTTTAGACAGAGTGGTTTAGGGGATGACTGAACGTCACTGGGCCTCTGTCACTGTGCAGGTGTTGGAGTAGCCTAGTCATAAATCCAATGTGCAATTCTAATTCTCTTGCATTGGAATTGTCTCCATTTTACAGGCTGCCTCTATCACTAATACCATGGAAAAGTTAGAATCCTTGCCTCAGAGCTAAAACTTTGAAAGTGGCATGATGAAATGAAGTGATGACCAGAAGAGGCGGGGAGAGGAGAAGGAAACAAGAGGGTTACAGTAACATGTTATTCCAATTATCTAGGTTAGTTTGCTTTCTGCTTATTTATTTCCTTTTCTTTTCTTTCAAGACTTAGACTATGCAGGACAGGTTTCCTGGGGAATTTACTCTGGTAAATGTTTTAAATGTCATACCAGATACAGAAATATTTTAGGAGATCAGGTTTTTAATAGCCAAGAACCAGATACTGAACTTTTTGCTGCTTTGCAGTATTTGGGCAATGTAAAACAACTGGGAAATGCCCTGAGGAGGACCTTTGACATGCTTCTGCATTTTGCCTGATTCTTGCTTATATAATGGTCCCTGGTA
Organism: Cnemophilus loriae; assembly: GCA_013397755.1. Taxonomy (NCBI): domain Eukaryota; kingdom Metazoa; phylum Chordata; class Aves; order Passeriformes; family Corvidae; genus Cnemophilus; species Cnemophilus loriae. The sequence continues at coordinate 317,923 of VZTF01003806.1, read as the reverse complement.
GATTATTATGGTTCATTTTGAGCCAGGTCAACCCTGTAGCTCCTAAAGATACTAAGAAAATTCAAGAGAGTGAATTTGCAAATGTTTTCTTCATTCCAACATAAGAAATTAGATTCAAAGTCCAATAAATGATTCACAAAAGCTGCATAATGAATAGTTGAAGGAGGGTAGCAGGGAAGAACTCAAAAGAGGAGGAAAGTAGACGAATTTATCTATCCATAAAGATAGATACTATCCATTCCCAAGATAATAACTGATGCTATCTATAGAAAGTATTATCTATAACTGTCTTTCTTTCAACATTTAATTTAGAGATCATAATTGAATCTGCAGTATACATTGTAAAATATACAGACCTGACGAGTTGGCTGAGCTAACAATGCTATTGGATCCTTAACTGGGAATTTTAGAGATTTTGCTGTTTTAACTACTTTGCTGCATTTTCTGCTGCTTATTCACACATGCTGCAGAAATACTATATATAGAACTTCGCAGGTTGGAAAGTCACAGCTATTAGTTTATCAGATAAATAAATTGAAGTTTACGGTATAAAAAGAGTCTCTGAATATAAAAGAATACACAGAAATTATGTCATAATCAAGGATCAGGAAAAAAATCTCCATAGTGGTTCACTCCTCAGGAGAGGCAAAAATGAGGAGTAATAAATTTTAGCTTTTAATGTAACGTCATTGAGAAAAAAAATCAGACATAGGAATAGCTGTCACAGTCAGAATACTTTAAACCATGATAAAGAATAGTAAATTGCTAATGCTACTGTATTCCAGGAGAGTTGCCTGTGGTTTCTAAGGTAAGAAGATTAATGAAACTCCAACTGCTAATGGCTAAGAGTAGATGTTTGATCGCAGTGCAATCTGAGTCAATCAGAAGCTTGCAGAGTATCCTTAGGCTATTTTTCCATTGTTAGATGTCCTGTCTCTGTGTACTAATAAAGCATTCCTTTTTCAGGTTGGCAGCCTGGTACAGGTATACAGAGAATGGCTGTAAGGCTGTCTTAAAGAAGCCCTTTTTAAATCTCATAACGAGAAATTAGAGGCTTGTTAAACAGACAGTCACAACCTGCAGTGCCACTGATATTCTGGACAGTATTATAGGTCATGGAAAAACTTACAGAACCCCTTATAATTTGGAGAGTCCCATATTTCCATGTTAGGCACCCACTGAAATAATCTTTACTTTATCTTTTAGAACCGAATCTCTCCATCTGGAACACACTGCATCATGACCCAGTTAATTTTAAAATCAAGTTAATTAATCATTAAGTCACTGTAAACTTGCTTGGATTTCCCTGAATATTTGGTTCTTGTGATTGTCACCCTCTATGAGACAGGGGAAAACACTCCAGTTGTCAGCACTGGCACACAGTAGTACAGCTCCCATAGAGTGGAGAGAGATAAACAGATGTAATTCTGTGCCTTCTGGAAGTTTTCACAACCCAGTTCTACTTTCTGTAGTGGAAATATTCTCTGCTTCTAAAAGACTTAATGAGAAGAAATTTCAGTGATGAGAATTTGGACTTTAATTCTTTATATGTGAGAAACTCTTTTATAAAGCTTTCTGGGCTCTGTTTTTTTGTGTTTTATGAACTTAACCAGATTCCCATTTTATGTGGTCAGGAAAAGAACAGTTTTATGAAGAGTGCCCTTTGTAAAAGTGAGATTGGGTTTTGGCTTGCAGGAGGTCACACAAGCAATTAACTTCAATCAACAAGAAGTGTCAGGAGTCCAGGGGAAATTATGCAAGTATGTTTCTCAAGATTTAGGGATAATTGTCTACTCATCATGCACCAGTTCTTTAAGGAGCTTCTGAAGATAATTGAAAAAAAAATCTTTCCTGTTGAAAAAAAGGTTTGTTATTCTGGATATGACTTAGTACAGTCTTCAGCAGTTAATTTACTTTTAATTAGGAAGCTAGCATTATGCTGCTGAATAGCTTAAAAGAATATTTTCTGCTTTGATGATGGCATTTTGCTAATGAGTGATCAGCTACTTCTATTGAAAAGATGATTTTTGAATCATTAGACTACAGGTAAATACTGTTCCCAAGCTTTTCAAAGACGTATTTGTTTTAACTCAAAACTAATCAGGTGGCTCCTGGTGCTAAAACATCTAGGTAACCTTTACTATTTTTAGATTCCAAGTTAGTAACACAGTTAGCAGCTCTGAATAAAATCACAGAAATTATTCAAAACCCTTTGGAATTTCAAAAGTAATACCCAAGTAAAACACTTTCTACTGTGTTACACTCACACTAGTCCTTATTCTATTATCTGTTAAAGAACTGCATTTACAAAGCAGCCTGAGCTCTTTGGCAGTCAGCTTTATTCAAGCCTGTTGGCCTGTCCTGTAGTCACTTTAGACCCTGATATTTAATTAATTTGAATTCTCAGCTTTTTTTGTCTGCACCGATTTTCAGGTCTGTGTGTAAAAAGTATGCCTAATGTCCTGCACTTTTAAAAGGTGGATTAACAATAAAGCTCCTTACACTGTAGACAAAGTCTGAACAGTTTGCAGAAATGGCACTGTGAGAGTCCATGCTTGGTACTGCACTAAGCTCACTGAAGCAAGGAACTGCCTTTATATGTCCTGTCTGTAAGGTGTCTCTGAGAATGCAAGCCCAACCTCTCAGTGTTACTGTTCATCCACTGCCCTATGACTGATGCTCATCCATGAAGAAACGCCCTGGACTAAACAGTCTGTGTGTGTTGCTAACTCAGCCTGGACTCAAAATATCACCATGAATGTGCTATCCACAGGGTGTTCCTTGTGATGAGGTTTCTCTTGGAAAGTCCAAGCAGCCCCATCATGCAAACCTTTCGCTCAAAGGTCATCTATTGATATACTTCGTAGGAAGTCAGTCGACAATTTCATTTATGATGCACTAGGAGAATTAGAACCAGGATCACCACAGCTATTATCTAGTCTATAACTATTAGCACCAGTAGATATTTTGTCCCCTAAAACTCTGGCAGCAGGAAGCAACAGTTGTTACTTTTTTCCACTGAAGGCAGTTGATACGGCTGAGCATCCTCAGAGAGTGGTTCAGTTCTCAGGCAGAGAATTAGAGTTACAGGATTTACTCATCCAATATACAAGCACAAAATATAGAGTAATAGACAAAATATAAAAAATAAAGGAAGTCTATATAAAAAACAAGCTGCTGAAAACTAGCATGGAATGCCATGGAGATACATCAATAAGCTGACAGGAAAAAATTTACTTTGGATGTGTTAGAATGTATTGAAATATTAAAACTTTCAGTCAGTAATCTTAAATCTTAACAAAGAATAAAAGGGAGCTTGTTCCCAAATATATTGACATCCAAACTTGACTTATTTTTTTGGAGCCTTAACTGGACATCTTTTAGATGGTCCTCACATTTTAATGTGGAGAATCAGAGCTAAGTTGTCTAAGGAGTACTACTAATGGACTTTTAGATCCCACATTTTTAAAAAGTGATGATTAGTTATAGGTTCCTACTATTAGTATGAAGAGTTGCATTAAAACTACCTCTGTGTTAAATGAATGTTGATTTACTGGCATTTCCACTTGGAAAAAAAAAAGGCTTCGTCAAACCACTTTCTTCTCTTTTATGTCTAAGTTTCTCTGACGTATTTGTAGCCCAGAAAATGGATGTCTACTTGGTAGCATAATTACAGTAATTCTGTGAGTTGCTTACAGCTCGTGTGTGTCTGTGGGTGAAGGTATACTTATCCATACTTTTTTTCAGGAAAATGGACAGGCATGTGGGATAAGCAGAAGCACGGGCTAAAAATAAATTCTGTCAACCCCCAACCAGCTAGGGACAAAGACATGAAGAAGCATGCATATATATTAATTTGCTGAGAACTTTGCTTCCCAGAAATGCTGTAGGAAAAGATTATTCAGATATGCTTAGGCAGAATTTGGATATTATGTGAAGATTAATGCTGCTATCACTGGGAGCATGTGAAGGGGAAGTTAGGTGAACAGTAGAAAATAGAATGTCATCAAATGCATCTTTTAATACAAAAACACAGAATCTGATCTTTGATCCCATAAAAAATAGGCTACTCCTTTTAGTTGCTAAAGAATAAGAAATCAAACTGCTCTTCTGTTAAATCGAAGTTAAAAATAAAAATATTATTATTATGGATAATAATGCGTTAAAGACAACAAAATCATGTTAGAGCAATAAGAATGGTTTTTAAGTAGTTTCTAAATATACTGAGAGCTAGTAAACTGTATGTAAATGGAGAAAAGAAAATAAACACCTAAGACTGAAATTGTAATTATCATAAAGGAAGAAATCTAGTTAAGTTGTGAAATGAGTACTCTTTTATAAGGCAGTTTTCTCATTGGAAGAAATAGTAGAAGTAGAGTAGACTCTACTCTACTCTAGACTCTACTCTCATGACCCTGTCACTAAAGTGTGACATAAATACTAAATTAAATGTTGTTATAGGGACAAATTCAGGGCTTACCTATTTGAAATAAACCCTTTAAAGAAACTGTCCTTTGATCCTAATATAAATATACTATTGTACATTTATGGTATTTATAGTAGTCTTCTACATACTGTAAAGAAAAATCCAGACTTCCTTATTATGAAATGATCTACTGACAGTGATCTTTTCATGGATTCTCTGCTTTCAAGGAAACAAAAAAAAGAAGGGAAGGGTACAAGTCTTGAAGTAATCTGAATTGATGATTTCGAAAAAATCACGATATCTTGTATAGTGGCAAGGTTTTAATTAGTAAAGGGTATGCTTTGCTTTTCACAATGGTTTAGATGTTGATGTCGCTGTGCAAAAGCAGATACTAGCCCCTTTGATGCCACCTGGTCAATTTTGTGCTCCTCTTGACGCAGTCTTATAATAAATAATAGTCAGTAAGGAGCAGAATTTCAATCAAATGAACATTATTTAGTAGTGGGTTTTTAAATTGTTTTTTGTAGTAGAGAAATGCTGTCTCATCACTGGAACTTACATTCCTTTCGATATAAATTACAAGTGAATCCCAGTCCCTTTTTTAATATCTGGTGTAAAGGTAATGAATTACTGTCTCTAAATTTGTTTCTCTCTAATAACCTAGTTGCAGCCATTGTAATCACTGGCAGTGGAAGGCTCTGGAAAGCAAGAGTTATGCACAAAATAGTGGGCTGTCCCATGTCAGCGTGCTAATGCTTCGACCTGAAGACTGTCTCTAGAATGAGCAAATTAGTTGAGTCACAAATCTCTTTTTTCCTGGTCTCTCTGCAGTGTGCTTGGTACTTGTAATATGAATACTGTCCTCTGGAAACTAATTCAGGGTAGCAGTCCATTCCATGCAACCTACTGAACAAAAATCAGACTTTAGTGTTTTGGTTAGAGCTGAATTAATGACCTAATGGTGACAGGACAGTTCCTTGAACCATCTAGGTCCAACACCTCTAGACTACAGATTTCTGTCATTCAAAATGTGTTTTATGACAAAATATGGGACAAAAGAAGGGGATTTGCGTTCATTTTTCCTATAAATTTATGATTGCAGTCTGTAGGGTGTCATTTTTCCATATTTATGCAGCATATAGAAAATATCTTTGCTTTATTGTTGGATTATTAATAGCCCCTTCCAAATGAAAGTGGTTTTCTTATTCCATTTTTACTTATAGTTATTAATGTTTGGTGCTTAATCCATCAATTATATCGGATTTAGCAGCCTGGCATTATATATTATACCATGTTATCTCAGTGCATAAGAGACAGTTCTTCTAAAACGTTTTTTCAACTTTCTTGCTTGTGAAAATAGTAATGTGTACAAATGCAAGTAATGAGAGTTTGCAGCTTAAGAAAATCTTTCAGAGTCTGGTTGTATTTTGGTGGGAGAGAGCTTGAACTTTGAATGTATTTTACCATCAGTCACTGATTGGAAGTCTGCAAATTTTCCTTTCAGATATGGAACAAATATGACTGTGCCTGATATTCCTACTTTAATATAGCTGATATCCTTACTTGAGGTTTGTAAGGGGAGATGTCTAGATGTTTCAGTGTACTAGGCATTCAAATGTTCGTGGAGCAGAGGACACATAGAACCTTAATAATCTTAAGGAGTAATTTCCTAAAAATACTGTTTGGTATGTTCTTAGATGACTATGTGTTGTGTTTTCACTTAGTTCAACTCCAGTTTAGAAGGAGCTTTGTGAAATGGTCTATAGGGATTGCGTTGAAATGCATTTTAGTAATGACGCCACTGCTCCACTGATGTCAGTGGCAAAATTCTCATTAGGTTGAGTGGGGTCAAGATTTTAGTTCTCATTTCATGCAGGACTGGAAAGTGAAAGAGCAGATGAGACTCCAAGACAAAAACGTGAATCCAGACTTCCAGCTCCCATCTAAACTTCAGGTGGCAGCATTATTATTACTCTTAACCTGAAGTAATTTTTATTTGCAGCTGTATGTACACAGAACTGAAGTTTAATCTGCAGACTGCAACACATACCAGTTTGAGGCCTGAATCTTCTCAAAACCTGCACAGGATCATTTGCGGCTTGAGTACTCTATAGTTCACAGTCTTGCCAGCATAGGCTTTGTCTGTGTTAGCAAATGGAGTTGCAATAATGGATCTGCAAAATGAAATACCGTACGACTAACATTATAGGAGTTCTGCTTCAGGTTCTAATCCATGCTATAGGCGTAATGTGCACTAGCAGCATATGGCATTAAGTGACCTCATGGAGTACATCTTTCAGTTCAGTGTAATAAGAAGATCAAAATGTGAACCGAAGTGTGGTAGGTGAAGGTGGCTAGGAGTTCTGCTTCGAAAGTGCATTTTTGCTCCAAATTACAGTGCTCATGTTGATGCATCCTTGACTTTTTTTTCCTCCATTTGATGTGTTTACGTTCTTTCGTAGATTCAGCTTTGCCTGTGGATTCATTTGTACAAAAGCTTCAAGACTTCAGTGTCAAGAATTCATTTGCGTGTCTGTTTATTCATTGTCCAACTGTAGCATATGCTAAAGCTGAGCTGTCTTCTGTGCAAAGAACTCTTGCTCATGAAGTCGTTGATCTATAAATACACTGCAAACATGTTGGGCAATGGTTTTGAATGACTTAGTGTTTTTTATATAACTTATTTGAAATATTTACACCAAACTGTCATATGCAACAAGGATCCATCAAGTCTGGTAATTTGCATACTGTAAAATGGGTGATTACAATGATGGGACAGCTTGAAAGAGTGAAAGCTTCCAATCCATGAATGCAAAGTATTTAGCTTTTTCCGTGAAAAGTTGTCTGTTCTAGTCAAAGCAGTAATTTTTAGCAGTCATAAACAGTGAAGAATTACACAAGGATGAAATTATCTTGAAAAATTTCTTGGCTCTATCAAGTAAACACACTTCTTTCAGCATTAGGCATTCAAGACATCCCATTTTGTTTACATTATTTAACAATCATGCATATTTTTTCAAGGCTCATCTCTTTGTTTTTGTATTTAAATTCCCATAAGAACCTACTGCAGCTCCCCAGAGGATTAATGAAGTATGACATTTTCTCCCTTGCCTGTACCTCAGCCTACAGAAAAAAAGGTTTTTGGCCATTATTTACTACATTGTGGTGCAAGGATGACAACAGGCATTAGTCTCTTCTACAATGTCTTTGAAGTACACAAAAACTCTTGGAAAAATCTAGTTTTGTTAGTTGAACCATAAAGGGTTCGTTCAGGGATGTCTTCATATTTCCGTAGCAGATTTAGTTTGGTCAAGAATCAGCTCGGTTTAATTTTATAGTTTCTTTGTTAGACAAGGCATAGTTCAAAATTTTGCTTTCAAAAAAGTATTGAAAGCAATATTACTGAGAAAACAAAAAAGCCACAGTCCCTGTACATATTTATATGTTATCTGTTTTGTCAATATTGCCTTTATTTTCAGGTTATTATTAATCATAGGAACATGCACTAGGCTGGACATGAAAGACCAGCTAGAGGTAGCAAGATCCACTGGAAAAGTGGTGACAAGTACGACCATGGGCCAACTTCCCTTTCCCATGAATAGCAGAGCACAGTGCTAGCCCTGGAGTTGGGTTGTTGGAAAGGAAGGGAGAAGTCAGGAAAGAAGAGTGGTCAGATGCAATGTTTGGGAATTTTGAGGACCTAGGTTGGACAGTAGGAAGGTACTTTTAAACAGTTGTTCCACTCCATTAGCTAAGAAGACTGGAAAATATTTTTTCTTAACAGGGCATAAAGTGTGTTTTGACATGTCTTCATCCCTCCAACAAAACAATTTTTTGTAAGAGCTCTTGTTCCTTGCCCTAGATCTCTGGGAGAGACCACCATTACTCCACCGCCATTATATTCTAGGAGAGGAGGAGCTGCTTTTTTAAGTTAGTTCTGGAGCAGCTAAGTGCAATTTCTGTGCCACAATCTGTAGCTATATACTGGATTTGGCAGTGCAGCAAATATTCCTTGTGTGGTGTTTCTTTTTAAAAAGCTAAATTAAAAAGACAAACAAAACTGCCTTATAGCAGTAGAAAGCAGAGACAAAATAAATACTACATTTTCTGCTCAATTTGCTAAAGTACTAGTTTCCAACACTACTGCAGTACTCAAGGGAAGATATTACAAACAATATTCAGCTGAAGTGTGCGGTAGGTTATTGAAGTAGTTTAAGAAAGATGAACTCTGCTTGATTTCAAGGATTTCTCCATTTTCTTTCTATCTCACTTAATGTAGCCTTCTCAGCATTATCATCATAAAAATGGTCTGTGGGGACTAGGAATGAAGCCTAACAGATTTAAAATGAAAGGAGAACCTTGATAGGATTTTGTGACTACAGAAGAATTTAATAAATAGCAGAACGATGATTCACTGATGTAGGTGAAAGTTATTGAATTACAAGATTAACTAGAAGAGTTCCCAAAGAAAGGATCCAGCTTCTGCCGGTAGACTGATTTCCTGCTGTTATTTCTGCTCCTACTTCATGGTTTCATTTGCACCCAAACATGAAGCTTTTTTCCTCTGGTTTTAAAATTTTGAATTCAGGAGTATAAGATTGTTTTAAACATCTGTGTTTCAGAATATCTTCCATTCTGTCATCTTGAGTCTTGATAGGAAGTCTGAAAAAGTTTTTGAATAGTCAAGATATAAAGTTTCAATGGTTATCAGTTTGCTTTGCTAAAGAATTTAATTCAGTATTGCAGTACAATGCTGTACTCCTTTTGTGCTAGAAGGCTACTGTATTTACCCTACAGTTGCTTCTGGCTCTGGGAGGGAGTACGTAAAGCTTCTGCTCCTGTGGTGTTGCTAGACATGCAGGAAAGTATCTTCCTTGTCAGAGGCAATGAGCTGTGTTTACCACACCACTCCGGAAGAAAAAGAGGACTGTGAAGAGACCTAGTCCGAATACCAGCTGCTTGACAGCAACAACTGAGCTAAGGGGGCTCTTTTCACATAGGTGATGCTTTGCATCTCTAGGTTATACATTGTTTACGATGTCTAAGTAGAAATCCCTCTCAGGGATGTGTCCATGAGACAATGCTAGGGAGGGATACAAGCTGCAATGCAAGCAGGTCAAAAGCCAACCCAATGTGCCCACCAAGGCGTAGTGCCAAGGTAGTTTTTGCTGAACATAGTATAGGAGATGAACTGAGACATCACATTACTTCAGCCTCTCAAACTTGAAGTAACACAAGAATCTGTTTTGGGTTAGGAGCTACTAAATACATTTCCCACTGGTGTAGGCCAGGTATGTTTTAGTAAGAATATAACTCTTACTGGAAAAATATGAAAATATGCGTGTCCCCTAAAACGGTAAGAACTGGAAAATTATATTAAAATAGAATGCCAGGTAATGCAGTGGTTTTACACACCAAAACAGTATTTCTATTCAACCCATGTTTTGCATACATTACATATTTGAATTACAGCATTTGTTGTAGGCATTATGAGCAAATGCTTTGGTAAGAAATCCCTTTTCTTTTCTTGGCCCTGTCAGTAAGACACCTGTCCCATGGCAGGAGGCAGCAGGCACTCTCATTAATGGCTATTTGTTACTGAGAGAGAAAGTATTACTCCAGTTTTTATAGATGGAAGCCCTGGAATTGCAAGATTAAGAAACTTGTTCAAAGCCTCAGGGGTTCCATACTCCCATTTCTGAGTCTAACCATTTAAATTAAAAACTCTCCCTTGGAAAAAGAGGAAGTTCTTTTTTCATGTAGAGATGAAGGTTATCATATTCCTCTTATGTACTCCACTGTGAATCACAAATAATTCCATTGCAGTGAGTAGAATTGCCTGGGTAACTCTAAGACAATAAAACCAAAACAGCAGGGGATTTTTAAAAGCGTCAAAGAGATTTAGAAGCACGGATCCTTCTGAACCTGAATGTGTCTTGTATTCCTAAATTACTTTGGTGCTACAGAAGTTGCCATCCCATGACACATTATCTCTTTCTAGGTGGTCAGTTTGTCTTTCTGGTGATTACTATTTGATTACGGTCAAAACAGAGAGTGTTAAGGAAGAAGCAAAGCAGATTCGTTGCTTGCTATCAAGCTTCCTTTCTGTAGAGCATAATAGAAATGTACAGTATTGAGATGATGAGCTGAAGATATTTGAAGTATCCTCATCTTGGGAAATGATTCTACTGTGGCTGTTTCAAAGATGGCAATTTTTCATACATAAAATGTGAGTCTGTGTGTCTGTTTTTGTGTGTAAACAGATTAAGATATTTTTCTATTCATCACTTCTAAAAATTTTGCTTTGCTGATGCTCGTTTTAGAAGGAATAAGCAACTACCATACTGCTTACCATTCCTCCAGAGGGACAGTTCTCTGACCTTGTTTCCCCTGGCACATATATAAATTTCTGTTAATCTAAACAGCAAAACAAAAATTCCTACTGGAACAATACCATGTACCCAGTTCCCTGTGGAGATACCCCAGGAAAACCAATAGGTAAAAAACATTAGCTGCATTGTGCCTTGAATTCCTGGAAGGTACTTAAAGGCAGTGTTGTTGAGCAGTGAATAAAAACATAGCAAAGTGGAACAGAATTGCTTGAAATTTTATTGTTATGCCTTGAAAAAAAATCTATTTAATTATAGTAATATTTAAATTCCACCAACAGGCAGAAAATAAACTTCTAGCGAATTTTTAGTGGATAATGAGGTATCTGATGATCGGTCTTTTAACTGCCTTTGAGTGTCTGGATGTAAACAATGTTATTTAAATCAACAAGTGTGACTTAAAATCCTCCCAAGCAGAAATAGAACTTCTATTTTTCTGTACTTGCTTAAAAATCATACTTGATAATTTTGAAAATGGAAAGAATACATCTTTCTGAAAATTAACTGCATTGGAATATTAAGTGCTTCTGGCTTTTCCTCAGGAAAAGCATCATCTAAGTTAATTAGAAAACCTTCTTGTTTCCTTGAGAGTCCCACTGTTTAATTAGGGTAATGTATGCCAGTTTGTATTGAATTGAAGTTCACCTCAGCTCACCCAGTAGTTTTTCAGTCAATAACTTGTAAGCTGACATCTGGTTTTTGTCCCTTTATCTCTCCTGTGTGTGCTGGGTGGTGATACACAACCACGAAGCAGGAGTTCATTCCACTGTTACTCTGGCACGTCCCGCTGGGAGTCGGGACCAAGTGTGGTGAAGTCGCGGTGGTTGTGGTTTGTCTGTGGCATCCCTGTGCAATGGCAGTGGCAGCGTTCAGTAAGTCCCACAAGGGACCGCAGCAGTTTCACGCACAGGAATGTTTTTGTCTCTTTTTGCGCTGATTTTAAACGCATCCTTCACTACTGAAAAGCAGAAGGGGTTTGTCTTTAGCAATTTCACTTCTACTAATACTCCCAGGGATTTAAAATGATAGATTTTCTCTGTTCTCTCATTCTCCAGCAATTTTCCTAGGAAAAAGAAAAAATCTGTTGTCTGAAGAGGTTGGGTTGGTACCATACTCACCAATATAGAGTTGTTCTCTTCCTGAATAAGTCCCTCAGATATTCATCTTACTGATCATTAGTTAGGGACTTTTATTCCACATCCAAGCAGAACTGACTCGAAGACTCCATTAGTTGACTGAGTTTGTAAATCATCCAAGACTGGATACATATGTAACTTTGATGAAGAGATAAAGGGAAAGGTTTTCTAGCAGCGCAGTTCGTTTTTGTATTGTAAGATTTTCTTCCTGCAAATCTGCACCTAAATACAGCCACAACAGATACAACCTTGGTAACAAAATGATAGCAACCACACTAGTTAGCTTTGTTGTGTCCTCACTGGAAGCTAGGGTTTGGTATTTGATTGCCTTCCAGTAAGTGATTTAATAAGCTAATTATTTTGTAGAGCAGAAAATTCCCAGAACTCTGCCTGCATAAGCAATTTGGCCAGTATTTCTTCCCATCAGCACTCTGTGTAGTCAAACATTTTCTGAATTGTTGGCAGTTTTTCATCTCTTCTGGGCAGCTTATCTACAAATGAAACATAATTTGGGTAGCTGTCCAGATTTTATGGGTAAGTATGGATACAAACACAGGTAGGCAGCATGTTAGGTGTGGCTCCTTAAATGGCATCCTGATACCATGCTCCGCAGTGTTTTTTAAAAAATGTTTAATTTAATTGGACTTGCCACAGTGAGGTCAGGCATACCAAAAGAGAATTTGTGATTGTATGAAGGAGTCCCTAGAGACCTTTCAGTTTTGAACACATCTACTTAGTTCTCTAATAACTAAATAAAAGGGGTTTTAATTTCCTAGGTTGATGAGGAACTTCCTTGCTTAACACCATTTGAATGGTCATTTATTGCTACAAGGATTTGGCTGGAGGGGGAGGATCTCTGTAAGCACCAACAGGTGCAATCACATATTGAGTGGAAAGTAAAGCCAATTTTTCAGCATTGTCAGAGAGAATGGGATTTTTTACAAAGGAGCCAGCACTTACAATATTAGGTATGCTGCCTGTCTAAACCTACAGTCACTTGGCACTGAACCTCTAGTGATACTGTCCAAGTAATTTAGACAGCACATGTGTTCAGATGGCACAGCTCCACCCAGAGTCAGAGTCAGCCAAGAGATCATCCATCTAGGAGCATCAAGTGGTGCTGTAGATAATAGTGTTTCAAGCCAAAAAGGAGTTTCCAAACAGCTGTCTGTTCCTGTGTCGTATACTGAGAGCTAAAATGCTATGTGATTGATAATCTACTTTTTGTTTGAATTGCTTTTCAAAGTATAGCCTCTTTGTAGATGTAGATAGCTTGGCCCTGCGGTGCAGACCTGGTGCTGTGGCAAGTCAAGAGAAAGAATCAGTTTCTGACACCTTTTCATTTTCAGATCGCTGAGGAAGCAGAATCATCCCTGTCCTTCTGTTCTAGAACAAGTGACATAGAGTAATTCTGCTGAAAACATCCACATTGTTATCTGTCAAAGCAATTAGTGAGAATATGAAATATGTGAGGTAGTTTTAGGGGTTTGAATAGCAAAGCAAAGTTGAAAGGTGTTTTAGGCCTCTCTGGTATACAATCAAGGAGAACAACATTTCAGTAGTAAAATTCATGCTCACGACATTCGCACTTATCCTTGAGAAAGAAAAGCTTGTAACATACACAGGCAAGTTGCCCTTGCTGTGCAACCCAGAGCTCTATCTCTTTGTCCTGAATTTAAGGACTTGTCATGTGCTTGATTCTGAGAGAGTGAAAGTTAGCAGTTAGCATGGACTGCAATGACACTGCCAGCATAGACCAGGCAGCACCCTGATGCTTTAACAAGCAGGAGGAGAGGAAAAAAAACTTAAACAAGCTGTAAAAAACATGAGTGGTGAACAGATACACAGATATACAAGAAGATAGAACTGTGTCTGCCAGAAAGATTTCACTTTTTCTTTGAAGAAGAATGCTAGCATCAGGGAAGTTTGATCTGTGGTTGCTTTGAAAAAAATTCTGAGATTAAAAGATGGGATCAGAAGCCAAAAGAGAAATTGCCTGGATAAGTCAGAGCCACAGGAAAATAGATTACGGGAAGTCTCTTCTCCATTACGAAGCAGCTGATATTGGCCATAACTGGATAGGTCCTTGCACAGTTCCTAGGCGAGCCATTTCACAAAATATCTGCACAACAGTATGGGTTCCTTTGCAGTTCTCTCATTTTGGTAGAACAATGGGCATACCGTTGTCTCATATAACTCTGAAACAAAGTAGACAATAAACTGAACACAACCGATAAGGATTAAGCGAAGATTAATCTTTAACTAAATCTACTAGGATCTCTATCTAAATCCAGCCTAAATCAATGGACCTGGAACTAGCTAACTGGAAGCTCTAAACACCGAATTTAGGTAGAGTTTAGGCAGCTGAGTTATGGCGTCAAATGATGCTTGATCTCATTAGAATATATGTATCATTTCCTGTTTTATCATTGATTCCGGTGTAGTAAGTAGTGAGAAAATTATGTATCAGTGGGTTCAAATGCTAAATTGCAGGTGGTTTATGTACTGCCATCTAATCCTTCACAGCTCTCTGGTATTCTGGGCAGCACTTCATGGCTCCAAACCAAGCTGAACCATGCTGAACCATAATGTAGGTTCCCTGGCTCATGTGGATGACAAGCTATTTGAACAAACAGATTTTAATCCATAATCAAAATATAAGAATTAGACTGTTTTCCTTTCAGATTTTGAGGTGCTTCATGCCAACGGTTTTCATAATTTTCTGTGTCGACATCTATTTTTTCGTATCAGAAAGATTTTTAAAGGTATTGTTTAGACTATCGCAGTAATACAAAAATATGTTTCCTTTATTTCTTTCATTTAGTTAAATATGTGGTCGATTTAAAACTCTGCACAAAGTGTCAGGATGAATAGTAGTGGAAAGAAGCAGCAGGGGGAACATTCTTATTTTGAAGAGTTACAAACTTCAGAGTAGAAATAATATTGTTTAAAAGTAATAATATCTCAGAATATCATAATGTGTGTTGGCCTTAGTGTTCTCCTCTCAGAAGAGTCAATTTTGAGCAAATTTCTTTTCCCACTCACTGCACTTTGATTCACATCATCGTGTGGTCTCACGGCGCGTCAACTGGCCTTTTGTCCTGAAGAAATTAAACTGAAGGATGAGGTCCAGGAGCTTATATCATGCATTCCTGCTGCTAATGAGCACTCAGTCCACAAGACAGACTAAAGTTGGTCTGAAATAAAGCTCCTGAAACATTAATAGTGTGGACATTGTGTCTCCCATACCAACTGCTGAATTTTTCAAAACTGTTAGATTGCGCCACTGAAGAAGTCTGCTCTGAACGAAGAGAAATAAAGTAAACAGTGCTATGATTTTGAGCTTATCCTGTTGAATTAAATGGTGATTTTAATTTTCTTTTTTTAGTAAATGTAAAGTTTATCTCTATCTACAGAAAATAGGCCTACCCCCTTTTTTTACTGGAAACAACCTTGCAGCAGTCCTTAGCATACAGTTTGGATTTCAGGATATGTCACCTGCTTGCAACAAGGTGAAAAGAGGATCTCCCACCTCTTTCTCCAATTTTAACAGAACTATTCAAAATCTACTTATTGCATAAATCTTCGGTGTAGGGGTCACAGCCTGCTAATGTGAGATCCAAGAAACATTTTGGCTTAGAGGGTTTTCTTTGCAGCAAAAGACACTTTAATGACTGGACAAATGTACTACCCATCCACTCCTTGCCTTAGGCCTTCAGACAATTTCAGAAAGCTGTTAACCATTCCCTAATAGGAAAGCATATGCCATAATATCCATGCAGTGCATGCAAAATCAGATAAGAAGTTCTACTCTGCCTTTGGAAATGCTAAATAAATAAATAAATAAATAATCTCTTAGTCCTAAAAGAACTCTGTACCATGTTAATGTGAAGCTGCAGCATCCATGATAAAGCAAAACTGTGTATCTCTCCATTTGGTTCATATATATATAATTAATTGTGGGAGATGTTCAGTCTTGCTGATGATTTGATCCATTCAGCAAGAATGCACTTTTCACAGTACCTTACACATTGCCAAGTCACAGAGACTGTCCTTCTTTTTTACTTTACTGTGAATTAAAAAATGTATATATTTGCATCTTTCTCGTGAGTTCAAACCAGTCTTTCCATTCTGAAGGCGCCCGTGAACCTGATCAGGTTTAGTGCTCTTTTACCATTGCTTGCTATGCAACTTGGGGTTTCCTGTGGGCTGAATGAGAAAGTGATAGTATTCAGTCTTTCTATTTGATTTCATAAAGCTGCACTCACTTTGGCCTCAGAATGTTTCATGAAAAATGTCAACCATATAATCACAGAGGGGTATACATGAGCAAAAAGAAGGAAAACTATATTAAAAATTATCCACCACTTAGTACTTTAATTTACCCTCCTAGATTTTGTTCAGTAGAGCATTTTCAAACAATTTTTTGAAGAGTCTTAGCAAAAATAAATGAAGAATTTATTCAAGGAGAAATACTTTTTGTTTGAAACTGGTTGCTTATTTGATATAGGACTGAAATAGATTCTTCTCCACTTGACAGATGAAAATTTAGTAAGTGTTTCAGTTATTAATTATCTACAGTAACTATTTGTTGAATGAGTATTAATTTTTATTATGTATCCGAGATCCAAGAATGCTTTACCAGATGTAGTTTCAATTCCCAGTTGATGTAAATTGGCTTTGCTTCACCGAAAACAGAACATCTATATCAGTTTATAACAGCTGAAGATCTGGCTCCAGAAATGCAGGACAGCATTGAGATTTCAGACCTGCTGAGCAACATGCAGCTCCCCATATTGAAATATTCTAAGTAAAATAAATTTAATCCATTTGGTTCACAAACAAACAAAACCAAATAAAAACCCAAACAAAAAACAAACAAAAAAACAAACAAAAAAAAAACCAAAAAAAACCACAGAAAGTTCCTTGGTTTCTGCAGTAAAATCTCAGAGCCTTGTGCCTCTGAGAACTCGATACCAGCTGAAGGCTGAACCCTCATGGTATCATAAATGGATGGGAGAGTGTGCTATAGTAAAGATAGCATCTCCTGCTGCAGTGTCCCAAACACTCCTTTGCTCCTACCAGCTTCCTTTCACTCACTCAGAAGTGGCACACCGCCACTACAAGAGAAACATGATGCATGAATTTGATTAAGTTAAAGCCAGTAATAATTTGTGAATCCAAATATCAAGCTCCAACATGGATATTGCTCTCTTACTCTTTTATGCTTTTTTTTTTTTTTTTTTGCTAATCTGTTGTTGTCATTGCTGAAAGATATACTTAAATAACTAGTCAAAGATCCTCATTTTATAATTTCATCTGTGAATTGTCAGTTAAAATGTAATCTGGATCTCTTAATGGAGAGAGATTCTTATTCTACCTCTCCTGTAGTTGCTGCCTTAGAACTAAAAGGGAAAGCTGGACTAGAAATAATTTTCTAAAGGTTATGGACTGGAAACAAAGGAAGTAAAAACTCGATTAGACCTTTCTCTGCCGCTAAAACAAGTTTTAGAACTGAAACGGGTCTGGTTTTTTTTCCCCCGTTCCTTTTCTGATGCTTGTTCAATCTTCATGGCTCAAAAGTAGGTTGTAGAGAGTGCCTCGAAAAACTTCAAAGCATGTGGCCCTCTACTGAAATAACAGCATGGCCTTGTCACAGTGTTTGGTAAAGACAATTTCCTCATACTACTGAGAAACTGTGACTTAAACTTAAAAGGGGAAAAGTCCCCAGTTACGCTGTGGGGCCACGATAGTCCTGTTCCTTGTGTTTCCTGTTACTAAGGCTAGTCAATGTGACTTAAGTCAAATACAGGATAATAAAAGAAATAATTTCTTCTGGTTTAGACTTTTTGAAGTGTTAGAGCAACTTACATATGTTTAAGAAGATGCTGCGGGTACTAGGCAGGCTACTGTTTTGTGGTACTTAAGTTATATCGCCCCGGTAACACGACAGGATCACAAAGACTGTAGGAAGCACGACTAGATAATGTCTTGCTGACTGGTGGATTAGTGTGGAAAGGTTGTTCTACTAATTAAAATTTCAGTCTTCCTTTTTCACAAAGATGATAAAAATGAAAGGCCATTTCTAAATTCTGAAGACAATATCAGAAGTTTCCAGCGGTAAGTCAGACTCTCAGGACTTTTGTGAATGGCTGATACTGTTTGTCATCTGAGCACCTGAGTGCTTGGCACGCCATAGAGCTAAGCACACCTCTTTCTAGTAGAAGGTAGTGCACATACAAAATTTTTTTTTGAAAGCTTAGTAATAAGAAAAAAACGTTTCTCATTTTTCTATAAAGCATTTCAAGCATTCAAGGTAACACTAAAGGTAGTAATTTTCCATATGATAGTTCTTCCTGTGTCAGATAATGATTTTGCAGCCTTTGAATTCCTGACTCAAAATTGCTCTATATGTTTTTATTATTATCATTTTTTTCCAAAAAGCTTTACAAAGGGAAGACAACACAAGCACACTGCTTTTATTGGGTGGGCGTGTGGTTGCCTCTGTATAATAGACTCCCTAATGTTCTTGGTTATAATGTGTAGCATTGCACATACAGCACTCTGGATTTCCAAACTCCATTTTCAGGCTCAATAACAGCCTTTCATTCAGCCAAAGGATTTATACCTAATTATAGACCTGGGTGCTTTTTGTTCTGTTGTCTGGTTGGAAAGTATCTTGGGCATCTTGGCCTGGTCATTCAGGGCGAAGAACCAGTGTGTGCCAAGATGCTTTTGAAAGTTTTTGATTTTTCTAAGAATACAGCTATAGATTTTAAACAATGTGTCCTATATGCTTATTAAGGATAGTGGTAGGCAATTTCCAAGACACTACTACTGGAATAACCTTTTTATAGAAATTGCTGATAACTACTTTGTATCTTCAGTAGGATTTTGCAAGAATGGATGGGAAAGGGAAAGGAGAATTTTTTTGTTGTTTTTTTTTACCCCATAACCTGTCTAAGTATGTCTCTCTTAAAACTGAATTTGTTTAATGTTGTTTATATCTTAATATAAAAGTTTATTTCTGTGCATTTTATAATAAATCCATCTTTCTGGAGTGGTTGCAGTTTTAAACTGTTTTGAAAGGAGCTTTAAACATTAAGTAGCATTAAGAAAAACATAAGTGTAATACTGAGTTTGAAACTCTTAACTTCATTAATCTAATTCTGTTATTCCTCTGACCTTAAATATGATGTTGCTACCAACTCATACCTGTATTCAGACATGCTGGGATTTTTTTTTCTGTGCAGTTTATTTGGAATAGCCAAGGAACAAATGCCACTATGAAACATACCAAAAAAAAAAGATGGTAACAACAATAAAAAGACAAGACACAAGCCAGCAGATAGAGACAGAGAAGTGAAGGTATTTGGGAAATGATATGACAGGACAGCAAACAGGAATCTCAGCAGATGAGTGTCCTAATTGTTCTCAAGTATTTTTGTAGGTAGACATTAAAGCAAGCAGGTGCTTGACTGTGGAGGATGTGAAACTGGAGAAAAAATTCTATGCAGCTATTTATAGCGAGCTTCCTGAGCTGGAAGTGTTCTAAGGTAGGAAGCAATAATACAGTTAGATGTTTGAGGCTGACATTATCACAGTGGACTGATAAGGATGGGAATCAATATTCTGTGTTGGTGAATGACAGATGGTATGTAAAGAAACAATAGTCTGTGAAAGGTCTTTCAGAGATGATGGATAGCTTTTGCTTAAATATGTAAAGAAGATAAAGATGAAGGAGGATGCAGAAGGAGAGGGACATAACTAAAGTTACTGGTTAGGTAGATGATCTCTGCAATAGCAATCTGAATGCAAACAAGAAAAGGGGACATTTTATTAACCATAAAACAAGCCAGCACAGCTCTTCCCAAAGGTTTCCAAATGTGTGTATGACTAGGAAAAGCACTTCAAAGCATCACAAAGAAATGAAAGAGGTAAAGATGAACAGTGAGTACCAAGTTACATATCTAAATATAATTCTCTTGCCCATGGAAGTTGAAAGATACAGTAGGTAGAAAAATACAGATTTCTAATTTAAACATATTTATCTTTATGGCATGGCTAGAAATCGGTGAGAAGACTGGAAATGCATGAAAAATGTAGTGTGGATGGAAAAGGCAAGTATGTAGTAGAGAAGGAGGCCTATTGTCAAGTTAAATATACATCTACAGATTGAATCAACCTAAATATATTATACAAAGAGAAGGAAATAAAGAGCAGAATCCTTAGAACGATTGCACCCAAAAGTAGTAAAAAAGGGTCAAGGAGTTGCTTAACCTGAAGGAGTAACTTGTGCTTTTCTAGAGAGCATGGACAGGACAGAGTTTTGGAAACGAAGAAATGACAGCAGATTAAAGAAGAGTGAGCAAAATCTAAAGCCCAAACACACCAAAGGGAATGAAAATGGAAAGAGGGAGGAGAATGAGTATGGCAGCAATCAGGAAGAAGACTAGGGTAAAGATTTAATGAAGGCTCAGAAGAGGACAACATCTGTGAAATGCCAAGGTTTAACAGGGAAAGAGAAAAGAGTCGTATGATGGTGAAAGTGAGGGGAAAGCAAAGTGCATTTATTATAATGAGAGAAGGTTGAATGAACAGCTTTTCTATGGGAGAAAATCTTAAATAAGCATTACAGTATTACTACTGATAGCAATCCAGCAAATGTGTAAGAAATAGAATAGAAGCATTAGTAATTGACAGTATATTCTTGCCCCACATAGAAAGCAGGATTAAGATGTGATTTTCTGCACGATGACATAAAGAGATAAAATGCATTAATCTTCTTTACTACTTATGGTAATATAACTGTGTCATGCTTTGTGTACTGCCACACTAATACTGATGCCAAGGACTTAATGCATATGTCAGTATATTTAGATCTAGTTTCACTTATGTCTATCACATACTTTATTTTATGTCATTATTATCATTATTATATGTCATTATTATTGATGGTTATCTAAGAGACTCAAACCACCTGACCCCACTTAGTTAGGAATCGCCAAAATAAGGCAGTTTGACATGGAAAAGTGATAGTAATAAGTAGCTGTAAATCAAGTACTCGTAGAAATATGTAACACAGAAGAAAAGTGAAAAGGAATATTTGTTTGAAGTATGGAATAGCAAATTATCAGTAGGAGACTGATTGTGGCTGAAATCTCACAAAAAAGTTTAGGAGACCTTTATTTTGGAATTTACACATCCAAAAAGCAAGAACAGAAAACACAAAAGAAATTCATGACTCATAGCAAAGGTGATGACTTGGATAATCTCTTTACAATCAGTTTCTGAGTTCTGACTGATGCTGAGGATTATTTCTTTCATGTGAACCTGAGAGCATTTTTACTTTTTTGGGGTTGGTTTTTATTTTTTTTTTTCTGTTTTAATTGTATGGGATGAGAGCCTCAGGAAGCATGGGCACAGGACTGACAAGAATGAGTCTTCAATTTCAGGTCTTCTGTCCCTGAAAAGAATTGATTCAGGGCAATAGGTTGGCTTCTGTGCAAGACAGTTAGCTTAGCAGGGCTGACGTTGCCTATAAGTGATGTGTATTAACCTGTCAAAGTGGATCAGGAGTCTATGCCACAGAAAAGTGAAAGGTTATAAAAGCACAGACAGTTCTATGCCTCTGACCATTTTCCTCAGTGGAAATGGAGATTATGTGTTTTAGGACCCTATTGAGGCAGAGGAAGTCCTCGCAATTTCATCACAAGTGAAGCATTCAGCTTTAAAGGAAGGGGATGCAAGAGCAGGCACCATTGCACTGAAAGAATTTCTTCTTATCAAATATCGGTAGGCTTTTTCGCACGTCACGTATTTAATAAAAAGTAACTGAGTTAGTACCTTCTACAAAGTCTCTGCTTATTTTTACAGAGCTGAACAGTAAACTAGGAGCCTCAGTCCTTCAGTGAAATGATTTCACAGTGTAGAGGCAAACTTGTAGGCCTAAACAAAGGAACCTGAGGCAGTAAGCAAGGCCATGGCCATGCTGGCACAGCAGCTCAGCAGTTCTCAGTGAAGGAAGCTGAATCAGGCCTTTGATTAAGTACACAAAGATAAACCCACCATTAACCTTAGTCATGCTGAATTATTATGAATAATGAAGAGATATATTTCAGAATTTCTGCGGTGTTCCATCTGAATTACACAGTTGCTTTCTCATGCTTTTGCTAAAACGTTGTGTGTAACTCACTTCTGAGTAGGAGGTCTAGCATGAAGATTTAAGTATTTAAGTGGTACAAAGACCTTTCACTGGACTCCCCATAATTAGCAGATGTCATTTCATTATTATTTTTTTTGCGTTTCATAATACGTGCTTTTTTTGTGTTGCTGGGCAAATTGTTTTGCCACTGGAATTGTGCTGCCTCCTGTGAGGATAAAACTGAACCAGCCAAACTAGGTAAAGAATTAGATTTGGCCTTAGCATGAGTGACCAAAGGAGAATGCTGTCAAGATACATCTATCTAGACAGAGAAAGTTCAGCACTCCACACTGAGGCTAACCACCACCATCTTTCAGGTTTCAGTGGCACACACATTGCCATTGTTTGATGTGATAGAGCTTAGTGTTTCTTGAGTACACACTGCTGCATGACCTTGCTGTTCCAAGAACATTTTTCTTTGGGGCTTCTGGGAATCTGTTTTCTTTTTCATTGCTGACCTCTAATGATAGATGAGTCTGAGCCTATGTGACAAACGTTCTCAAGCCTCGCGTAGGCTTGTAAACTGTATTTGCTGGGGTTTTCATTACTTTCTTTCAGATCACAAAAAGGATTTTAATATAAATGGATAGGCTTTTATGGTACCATTTGTTTGATGCTTATTACCATACGTGATTTCTTTTTCATACCACAGTTAGAGCTGCCTGGGGGCAGAATGAACATAGCTATACATTTTTTGTCCATTTTGATAGTGACACGAGAAAAAGAAGAAAATTGCATACCCATTGTATTCCTTCAGAATGCATGAATACTGTTACCTTACCTAAGCCATTGATAGTTTCAGATTATTACTGTAGTTAACTGAATCATTAATTAGTTCAGAATCAAGAGTTCGTATTAGTTCCTTTCTTCTGTGCTTCTTTAATACTTTTAAATCTTGAATTTTTTCACCATAAGAGGAAATGTTAAGAGTAAGTAGGGTTTCGTTTTCAAGGTAAAGGCCCTGGTGTAAAGTTTTTGGCTTCTCCTGCTACTACAGTTAACATATGAAACTGACAAGTAGCTAGGGGAGATATTTTCACTTGACTGTCTAAAACAGTCACTAAAAACCAAATGGTGGCCCAATAAAATGACAGTGTATTATTCACTATTGTAATAAGTAGGTATTTGCCAATACCTTCTTGGTGGTATTTGTCACTTTGGCTTACTGCTGCATTTTTTGCATTAGATGGCTAGTCCCAGACCTGTGTGGTAAAATAGTACCACTGGGAGCTGTGGCATACCAAAAAAATTCTCCAAGAGAAATGGAAACAAAAATAAGATATTTAGCATCCCTGAGAGTGATTTAGTTGCAAGAATGTCTTCTTTTGGGAAATATTAATTCACATAGCCCTGAAATTTAAATGTGGGAACAGGCGTTCAGTGTTGGGTGCCCACGTTTAAATATCTAGCCTTAGGTAACCTATACCTCAATTTTTCTGTCTTAAAGTGGAGTTTAAAATGTTTATAAGGGCTATGAAGTTTGTTAAGAGGTATTTTTTCCTTATTATCTTTACACATTGCATTCTTTAAATACATGTATGAGGTATCAGCAAAATTATTTTCAAATGCCTTAATCTTACCTAATTTCAATGCTACCTATTTATGCCATGAATTATGAAAGGACCACCTGATATTAAAACCTTACTGGAAAGCAGCTCTGGATCTGTGAAATAGAAATATCAAGAAATTAATACCATAAGTCTTAGATAACTTCCAAACCTTTAGAAAGCATTCATTGCTGTGGTGAGTCATTAGTGCAAAAAGTACAGTCTGGTTATAAACTGTGCTGCCCAAGTTAAGTATGACTAAGGCACGTTTAGGGCATAGTCTGGCCTGGAAAGAAAAAAAAGTTCAGTCTTCCTATCAACAGTCTTCTTATTGCCTTAAATATATGACGGAGGTTTATTAAAAACACATCCGACTGTGTTAATAGATACAAAATGGGGTTTAAAATTTCAATTGTGGTATGAGTAGAGAAAGCTGGTTTAGTGGATTACATGCCGGATGACTAAGAGTGAGGAAATGTGGTGTGATGAGATTCAGATTGCAATGCCACACAGATATTACAATCAACTAGCACCACGTGTTTGAAATGAGCAGAAAGTAGGAATAAGAATAAGGAATAAGAAGTAGCCAATGATTTATGTTAGGAAAGATATGTGTGTTTTAATGCTTTGCCATATTAGCAGGATATTCTGATGAAAATATTGAAGTATCAGCGATTGTTTGTTATGTGTCCAATACTGTGAGTTTAACAGATTTTGTACCTAAGCTGTTATCTCTGCTTTCTTCTGTTAGATAAGCAATCTAGAAGAAAAAAGTTGTTGCTGCTGTTATTAATTCAGACAAGAATGCCATAGGTTGTCATCACTGTCCATGATTGTGGAGTCTTCAGCTGTGAGCTCAGGATTATGCAGATCCTCAGCAGTGGCCATTGTTGCCACAGTGTGAAGTGGGACACATTTCCCGTTTGAACCCCACATTCTCAAATATTTTCCTTCCAATCCTGGGGCACTTTCTTCCCAGATTAAATATTAATAGCTCTATGTATATGATTTATTTTCATCTGATTGTCTTGTTTGTGTTCACCTGAAGCCTAAACTCCTAAGGTATCCTAGACATTTGGGTTTTTTTCCTGCAGTAGTGAATTTATTTTCAGACCGGAACGTATAAATCTGTCTCATTCAATCTGTCTCACAAGCTGGTCAACAGAAACAAAAGAGAGAAGTGTTCATATTCCCACCTGTTTACTAAATCTTCGAAATAATACTTCAAAATACACATTTTTAAAGGCATTTTTAAATTGTATCCTTAAATGTGTCTAAAGCATTGCAGTTATCAAAAAGCCATCAAGCATTACATTTTCATAGATGTTCCCCATGTGCTGTCCTCCAAAAACAAGCAATAAAAAAATAGAAACCCCTGTCATTCATCATCAGTGCCATTCATACAGGGGAGGTTTAGCCTTGAGCTCTGTCTTTTTCATGTCTTCACTTTTACTGATCTCCCAGAACTTTGTTCTTCTACCCAGTCCTCTTTGCTCCTCATTTTTTACACCTTCTCAAGGGGTCCCTTTCCAAGTATTTTTAAATATGTGTGGATAGTTTGAAGTGTGACTAGATTTATGATTTCACAGTGTAACCATTTTTAGAGTTACCTTTGTAAAAATGCTATTTGAGCTAATCACAGTAGAGGTTTCCAAAGAAAAGTAGAGGCCAAACACTGGAAACCAAACTTAGTTATAAAAGAGAATCTCAAGAAAGGAGCTTGCAGAGAAAAAAAAAACAAAAAGAACAAAAGTCCCACGAAGGACAGTTAGAGATGACACAGACCTAAAAAATATAAAACTGCAGTCTGCACTGTCCAGTAATTATAGCACATAAAATAAATGTTGCTTTATTGCTTGTTATCCACAAAACACTCTCACAATGAAATAATGTTTCTTTTCCTTTTCTATATCTTTATCGGGATTGCACCATTTTATCTCTGTAATAGGCTGTTGTACAATACTAAGTGTTTTATTTCTGTGTGTAATACCTAGACAAGCTGTATCGCATCTGTTTAGATTCCAGCAGTAGAAAAAGTTTAATTTTTTGGCTGTAATGAAATGGGCAAAATAGATTATTCTAGATGGAATAATACTGTTCCTATCAAAATGGTGGAATTGTATCAGGAGGAAGTATTAGCTGGAAATAACAATTGAGTCCCTGCTACCCCTGCCAAGTTCTTTTGCTAAGATATATAGAGATGTCATAATTATTTTAAGATGTTATTGTGATAAAGAGACAAAGAAAACAGTTTTCTACTTAGGTATTTTAAACAACTCAGAAAACACTCAGGGTATTTTAGGTTGAGCTTGCAGTGCCCCAAAGAGGTTGGATTAAGGAACATAATCTAAATTAAATAGATACATTACTCAAACATGATGCTTTAAAATAAGTTATGTGGAAGAATGTATATATATATAATAAGTAGGTCTATTCAACTGGGTCAATTTAAGCTTGAAATGCCTTTTTAAGCATTTTATGATACAGTAGAAATTCATTATTTCTCAGTTAATCTGTCAACAATGGCAGTCACTGACCTCACAAACCTATTTCCATGACTATAGGGATGCAGACTTTCCCACTAAGGAAACTCTAAAAACGGAGCTGCAGAAGATGAGATGTTTTGCAGCTTAGGAGATTCTTACTCCTCTTTACAGGTTTCAGCTCAGCATATGTCTGAATTTATAGATATGGTTTTGAAACTATAAGGCACACAGTTTTTAAATGAGCAAGGTATTATCTTTAGGGTAAGCTGCAACTCCTGCTAGTAGCACTTGCAGTGTTCACATACCCATTCAGTTTTTAGTAAGAAAACACAGAGAATGACTTCATGAGTTGGTCTTTTAACATACAAGAGTTCTACTGAAAACATTTCCATCAGCCTTTCTAGGAGAAAAGGTTCTCTGGTGGATGAAAACACATATTATTCCTTTGAGAAAGAAGAGTACGAGAATGCTAATATCCTTTTGTCACTCACTGTACCTCAGAAAAAGAATAGAGTCAGGAAGGTTGATTCTGGTGGGAAGAAATGAGGAGCTCAGTTCATTATCCAGCTGGGGACTTAACAATTACTTCTAAGTTATTCTGCATAAAACTGGTGAAGATCAAGGAAGAAAATCTTTTTAGCACTAATGGACTAGTCTGGGATTTTTTAAGGGTCTCACTAGCATGAAAAAGAGCCCAATAAACCACCCAAAGAAAAATCACTCTTGTATTTATTTTTCTTCTAGTAGTAGTAATAGGGGTGTTGCTTTGTTTAAGTCTGTCAGAGAACCAATCTGAATAGCTAAATAATTATCTCTGGAATAAGGTATCAAACATTAAAAAGATATCTATGTTTAAAAGAATGTTTGGAGCAATATGGCTAAAATGAAAGAGTACATTTTTTCAACAGTGTGCCTTGGAAGAATCATGGTATAAAAAAAATATTTTTCTTTTTAACCTTGAGGAATAATCCAACTTTATTGTTACTTTCACACAGTTTGGGGTGAAACATTATTTTTATATTCCCAGGTTGCAATAATCTGATGTATGTCAATGCAGATACAGCAAATATTTCTGAATGGAAATATTCTGACATTTTTCCAGGCAAAATATGTAACTGTTGCAATAATCTGAGAATCCAGATGTCCACAAACATGTGGCCATGTGGATCAGAGCTAAATCACTTTTTATATATTTGTTATCGGATGACAGGTCAATATTAGCAGTAGTAACCTTTTGCACGTCATAATATGAAGTGTCAGGCGTGAAGAATAGGACTCCATCACTTCGGGGACATGGAAAACACTTGTATGGAAAACCTGATGCCTCCTTTATCTCTGCAAGATTGGCTGTCTTAAACCAAGTTTTGAGGAAACAAGAGCCTTAAATTTTGGAAGAGATCTCTTTAAATTACGTAGGAAAAATGCCAGACCCACAGAATGGCTCCTTCTCTGTTTTTCACCTTTTAAGGACTCTGTTTGTGGTGGGAGGCTTTGATGACCGAATGTAGCATGAACAGTAATTTCATGGTGTTTTTTAGTCTTAGAAACAGATATGTGTGTTCTAGTGCATCTTGAGAGATCTATTATTATTATTATTATTGTTATTACTAATAATTGTATTTATTATAGTGCGTGCTGAGCTTGTGGCTAGAAAAATATCTGTTGGAAATTAAAAGACAACCCTTCAGACCTATGGAAAAATACCTGTAAGCAATCTAATGGAGTTATAGTTCAACACGCTTAAAAAACTATGGTAAATTAAACCTTCAAGCCTACAGTAAGAAGCATATACTTTCAGAATCAATGCTGAACAATAGAAACATCTAGTGATATAGAGCCCCATCTGTTCGATATTAAAGTCAGAGTCACACAGGGTACGTCTGCTCCACCCAAACCCTCCAGCTATATTTTCTGTCTGCTTTTCTTAGATATGCTGGGGAAAATGTCAGGCTTTTATGTGTTTCACATTCTTGACTTGTCAGCTGCTAAAAACTTAGTGCACTATTTGGGAAGAAAACTATAGATTGCTTTGAGAAAGTCTTAGTTGCTTATAATATATTTGATTTAAAAGGAGAGAGAAGTAGAAGTCCATTCTCTGTTGTGCTGGGACCAAAGTTCAGGACACTTAGGAAATGCTGCCTGATTCAACCATGCAAGACTGCAATGATTGCAAAGCAGTAGTCATGGTTTTAGTCCATGTCAAGACATTGAATTTGAAAGAGAGGAATTGGGAGCTTCCAGCGGCAACCCCTTAGAATGATGGATGGGTTTTGCTACTTGTTGGGACCTGTAAAGCCTCTATGAAACTGGAAATCTACTATCAAAACTCCCAAACTCAATTGAGAGTTAATTTGTTTGTCACCTTCACTTAGAAGTGCTGTACAGAGAAAACATCTCAAAAATTCTTCAAGAACTTTTGAGACTTCAGTTAATCAATAGTTTAGGTAGGTAAATTTTATATAAACATTGCAGCTATTTTTTTCAGTTTTATAAAATTCAAAGTTTATGGTATGTCTGCCAAATGAAGATCACTGGAGTCCAATGTATGCAAACCTGCAAAATGAAACATAGTGGTGATAAACTTTTACATGTTTGGGCAGGACATCTTTTGTTATCTTTTCCTGTATAGCAGAATGGTGTCATCAGAAAATCTGTCAGCCTGCAAATTGACATTCCTATGGAAGAAATGGCAGATGTGGATTCATTTTGCTAGAAAAAGTAAATAAATAGCTCAGGTTAGTGCTTATGCTAGAACTCTTTAGTTTTCATCCCATTTTTACTATAATTAAGAAACGATCAAATAGCTTGACCATGTGGGAGCACGTACATAATAGAGCACAACATAAGAAAACATTTGAATGGATAAGACTGTTCGTATAAATGTTGGATGCCTTCTAATTCCTAGTGTGATATGCAGCTTCACTGTGCCCATTTCAACTTTTTTCTCCTTATCTCCTATGTCAGTAGGAGCAACTCTCAAAGAAGGGTCCTCTCTCTAAAGCGTACAAATAAATCACTTTAAACCACAAAGAGGTCTTTATTAAACCCTGTTACAGCTAAGACAAATAATATGAAACAAGTGTTGAATTCATTCTTACCTACCCACACACATTTTGGGACTAGGCTAAGAGGAAAAGGATAACTTTACCTTACAACTAATGAAGGCCAAAATAGAGAGAAGGACCTCAAACTCTGTTATTTTGCGAAGAAAATATTCTTAAGTGGACCTGGAAACTGAGAAAACTGCAAAACCAACATATCTGTATCTTTCATTAGGAAAGAAAACAAAAATGAGACTGAAGAAAAAACTGGGGAAAAAACAGTTTTGAAAATAACTGAAAGACATCCTCGGCTTCAACTTGTGTTTAGGACATTTTAATTACTTTAGCAATACCTAAAAGATAGATGTCAATTTTTGTAGTATAATATCTCCTCCCGAAGTTGTTTCCAATACCTTGTATGTCTGCAGCAATACTGATCAACTTTAAGGGACATTTTGAAGTGGAAATTTGCACATTCTTTGCGATGGAGACAGAGTACTACCTGTATTACATATGTAAGCTGAAGCTTTCTTACAGTATCAGCTTTAGGATGGACATCTTAGTCTAAAGGACAGTCCAACAAGGCTAAGGTAATACATCTGACAAGTGTTCAAATGTCTTAAGAAAATTCTAGCATGACAGTGAATTCTGAAAACTGTGAATTTAATAAAATGAGATTGCAATTCTGGGGACATCTTTTCTTAGTTGAGGGCACCAAACTGAACCAAACTATGAAAGGTGGCTGTAAATTAAGGATTCTCATACTGCCAAGAACATCAGTGCTGTCAACTCTTTTCATGGTATGCCACTGCTTCTGATGCATCACGGACTTTCTAGTTGTTACTTCATCTCTCAGAGACTTAATTTAATAAGATGCTAAATTTAAATAGCATCATAGGCAAAATCCAGTAGTTCAAGTACCTGGGGAAAGCATTAATTTGTCCTATGCTTTCAAAATGTTGTTTTCTTCCTAGAGAACTAATGGATAGATCACTAAAGCCTAGTTGCAACAGTTTGGGGACAGTGGCTGTGTAAGATTGTTTTTTCCTGAGGTGCACAATCAGAACCTTTAAGGGCTTTTGTTGTTTTCTCTCAAAAAGTGACAAATGTGTGTGTGTATGTTTAGTTTAATTGGAGATATGATCTCATCCAAACATAGCTCAAAACTGAAAATTGTGAAACTCAGATACCACACGTGAAAGTAGTTGGCACATGAAATTTATTTTGGGGACCTTCCATGTAGTTTGAAGTGGTTCAAAACTGAACCAACAAGCAAAATATTCTTCTTTTGATGTTCCTTGTTTTGTTTTCACCTGTTTTTTGGTACCAGTCAAATTGTCATTGATCTCAGACGTATTTTACAGTTCCAAGCAGATCGGTTTGTTTTCATCTTTAGATCTTGTTAAAACCAAAGGAAGATTCCTTTTTTATCTCACTTGCATATAACTGTGGATAATTATAATCCTTGAAATTCAGATGGTAAGTGTATATGTTTTTCATCCTTCAGAAAGCTTTAATTTCCTTTAAACACAGTGTGCAGGAAGATTATTGTCTGTCCTCTGCACCATTCGAATTGATTAAAAGAGAAATAACCTGCCCTGCTTGATCCTCTCTGCTTGCTGTGTGGGCCTTGCATAGCAATGGGAGTAGGAAATCTGAGTTGCTGGACCACATTCTGTCTCTAAAGCAGCAGTGCTAGAGAGCTTCACAAATTGCTCACTGCACAAATTAGCCTAGATTGTAGAAAGCAATCAGCCACAGTGCTTGCTTCAGTCTGGATTAAGGAGTGGGATAGCTTAATGAAGTTCAGCAACACAAAGCCATTCTCAGTACCTTCCTTCATGCGTGGGACTGTGGTAGAGCCATGGCAAGCATTTTTTCTTTTAATAATTAACAGTTAATTTCATAGTGTGCTGTCCCATTGCAGACCAACGGTTTTGATAATTTATTGAAATATGCTGTCATGAACTATCTCCCACTGTACATGATACCTCAAGCAGAAAAACGTAAGCAAAATTGTTCTGAAGCTGCATTGATTGTGAGATAGATGACTTTTGGTCATGGATAAGCATGACTATAAATGCTGCACATCAAAATGCTTTACAAAATCAAGAAAAGGTTTTTATTTTTTTGGTAGATGAGTCCTGTTAGGTATTCATAAGCACTCATGAGATGTAACACTCAATGACTGATTTTTTTAAGCACTGACTGTTTTTATAAGTTTCTGAGGCTCTGAAATGGCAGAGTTGGGAAACGCCATCCAGTTCACCCTTCCGCCAGTGCAGACTGCTCCTGACTGATCCCTGTGCTTCATCCAGACTGAGTTCAAAAAGCTTCAGAAGCTACGGTTACATTATTGTGTAGCTCTATGTAGTCTGTTCAAGGATAGTTTTGAAAAATGGCACTTAGTCACCAAGGACCTGCAAGGACTTGGTGAGGAGTTGCAATCCTGTCTCATCGATTTCTGTGTGGTCATGGACAGCTGGAAGGATGATCAATGAGGAGAAAATTCTACTGCAGACCATCAGCCATCTGCAGAAATAGGGAAATGCTTCAATATCTGATGCTATTGTCATCCACAGAATTAATGCATTTTACCAAATTCATATTTGCTATCCATGTAAAAAATACTGTACCGAGTATAGTAAATGCTATACCAACAAATACTATACGGATTAGGAAATATGCAGCTGCACTTTTTCTCTTCACCAGAGGATAGAGTTTAGCACAGAGTAGTAATGGCAGCCACATTTCCCTATGCTGAGCATTAGCTTTAAACTCAGTTCTGGAGAATTTATATGTGTGTTCTGTCTAATCTTAGGAAGCCCAAACTCAGTGTTACAGTATTCTCTGTTGACAATCCAGATCCAGGTCTGTCTCAAACCCTGACCATCTCCAGTGAAGATACAGTTAAATTCCTTTATAAAATATTTTATGTATAGAAATATAGATTAAACTGTATCTCAGCAGCTATAATAAGCAACTTCAACTTCTCAGCATTTTTAATAAATTCCACAAATTTTCATTAATTGGGAATAAGGTATTAACTAGATTTCTCAGCCTGTTGTCCTGACAATAACTGGTATAGAGCTTAAATTCTTCATAGAAGTTACAAAAAGGCTGAATTGGGAAGATACAGAAGAAAACCATTTTATTGAATTGTTAGAGATTTTAGTAAGGAAACCAGTTTATGGATATTTTCAAAATGTCAGCAGGCAGTCATAAAGTGATCATAATATTGAAATGCATGGGCCAAACCCATCAGGCTTGCTCCTGCCTTCTAAAGCACTTTATTCTGTAGGTTTTGCAAGCATGACTGCTTACATAAATATTAAATAGTACAAAATGTATCATGTGTTCACTGGAGCACAATGAGGAAGGAATATTTTCACAAAATATGATTGCTAAATTTGGAGTACAGGTGTTACATGTTTTCAAATATAAATATAAATATTACATAAACTGTTCTTGAAATGAAGAATGAACTCTTAAAAATTGATTAATAGATAGTAATGATCCATTATTCAAGAAATATAATTCTCTATTGACTATAGAGTAAAAGGCAGCTTTGGCTTACAATTTATCTAAAGCAGACATAAAACAGAGCTAGAGAGCAGTATGTGACAAATAGGATGAAGAAAAAATAGGTTATTGTTAATATCAATTAGAATTTGTCAAGAATAGAAAATCAATAAAAGAAATTAGAGATTGAGCTAAACAAATATGCATGGTTTCTAGAGATATGAAAAATTAAAAAGATAAGAATAACCAAGATGAGTACATTCAAGGTTAAAGAAAGCCTCAGTTTGGTAGTCTCTTTAGATTTAGTCAGCAAAATTATCAATAGTGCACCATAAATATTTTAGCTCTGTATTTGGACAAAAGTATCATAAGGCATTTTATTTCACGCACAGAACTTCCAGTCTTTTACTAACTTGGAAGGACTGCAGAAATTTGTGCTTGGCATTAATATTTCTAAATGAGTAGTTTCTATAATACATGTTCAGAAGTCCTAGATGAGGAGATCTAAAGTCTGTTGATGCTCTTTCTCGTTAATCTTGGAACAGGGTAAACTCTGGTAAAATGAAATAACAGTGATGAAATGCCAGCTGTTGTTGCAGTATATAGTGTCTTTTCCCTATTAAAAATGTCAAGAAGGATGTCCCAAGTGCTGGTTAGGCTGACACCTATTCCTGACAAAAACAAGAAAGTGCCAATGAAATTAAATTAATAAAGACTCAAAGGACAAGAAAGTAATCAATTTCAGAGAGCGTGACTTTCTAAAGAGAAACTCTTGTCAACAAACTTGATTTAAATCTCAGACGTCATGGCAGATTTGGTTGATGAATGTAATTGGGTAGAAACACTACATTATGATTTATTGCAAGGGGTCTGACTTTGTGACTTATGACACTCTAATGTACTGAACAGATGTCAAAAAGCTGTTGCCAATGAGAAATTATCCTGGATGGGAGTGATTTCATTGGACCTTCATAGACATTGGTACAAAGCCACATTTTAATCAGTGATCTGGAGATAAATGGAAATGACCCATCAGGGAACCTGGTGGATGGCACAAAAACTGGTAGGAACTGTAGACAAGGATGCAGTCATTCTCAGCCACTGAGATCACAAACCAAATGTACTTTAATATACCTGCACAGCTGTACAATTACCTCCCAAATATATTACCTTTAAGAAAGAGGTAACCTTGACACAGATCTCTGGGTTTTCAGGGACATGCGACTGCGCTTGCAGTCCCAGAATGATGCAACAGAAACAGGTAAAGCTTGGGTGTGAGAACATCTAAGGGAACAGTTGACTGGCAACAGCTGAAAATTTGAGGAGGATCTGATAGATAGTATTTATTTTAGAACTGTAAAAAATGCCTTAAAAATTGAGACTGCTCTATTCATTTAAGCAGAAGATACTGAGGGATGACCGATCCCCTTCCTCGGGACAGTACTAATGGATTTTCTAATCCATCAGAGGATTTTAAAACTAATAATGCAAGAGTTTAACAAGAACCAGTATATGAAAACTGAAGCCAAACAAAACTGAACTGTACTAAGACTGGAAGACCCTGTGCACACTATAGCTTTTCAAAAACACAGTTATTAAATTTGCACAATTAGTGAATCGAATGTTTTCACAAATGATAATACAAATATTGTATTTATATAACCAGTAGTATTAGACATAGTATACTGAGCTTAGCAAAGCAGTGCAGGTACAGTCTCATTGCTTTCTCTTCTATCTTATTTTCTCCAAATGAATGCTGAGTTATATAAGAGCATTAAAAATATTGAAAATATTCCACATTTGAGTTAGTTAATTATTGCTGAATTTTGAAGACTTTTTTTTTTTGTAGTAGTAGTAGTGATGTTTCTTATTGGAACTATAATGTTATACAATACTTTTTCTCCAGAATACTAACTCAATTTAAAAATAAATATGGTTTAATCTTAAGTATGGTTCGGCTTGCTCACTTCTCATTGCAAACATATCATTCCATCAAGTTTTATTTGTGCTAATTTTCACAAAAATAAATCGCATGTCATATTTCATAGAAATATTTGAAGAACACGTTAAACTCGTTAGCAATAAAGAGTCACAAATAACAATTCCCATTCCCTTGTAAATAGAATTGACCTCTAATAGAAAAGTCAGAATTGAGAAATTCATGGTTATTTTCATTCTGGAGAACATACTTGCTGTGATGCAAGAAATAAATATTTTTACTTTCTCTCTCTCTTCTCCTTCGTTGTCTGTAAGAACAAAACAATTCTACTAGTAAGGCATGAAACAGTATTCAGGTTTTATGACTGAACACTGCTGTAATTTTTAATGTCTTAATTACAAATGAAAACAAATGAATGTGGTACTTGAAAAAGGCAGTAAACAGGAAATTGCCATTGTGGGCAGGAAAGGGGTCTATAAAAAGAAAACCCAGATAAGTCAAATTATACAAAGAACACCCAACTACACTTTGCTTGTCAAAACGATTGCAGTTTTCATCTATAAAAAGACGCTTCTGGGTGGTGACTCAAAACCCCTACATTTGCTATTTCAGATGTAATTTCCCTCATTCCATTCTCCTCTGGTGTCAAGAGTATAAAAAGAGACACACAGATTGCACGCTCCCTCAGCAGACATCCTGTGAGCCAACACAACCTTTACAGAACTAAATTCTTTATTTTAGTCATACTTGGAGTTGGGTTTTCCTGTGTGTGTAGGTATAAATATGCTACAAAAGTGAAGAAGGACTTTGAATTTGGCCATTCTTAGAGTAAGTTTTGCCATCCAAAGATACCTGGACTTTGTCTTTAGTTGGGAGTGGGGGCAGGACTACACTGCCTCTGTTAAGTGGCTAGGGACAAACCTCATCCCCTTCATTTTTCTTTTTTTGACACTTGCCCTTGGCAGGGGAAGCATTGTTTTGTTTATTTTTGAGGGTGGAAGGGGAAGAGAACGGCCCGGTAGTTCAGCTGGAGATTTTCCCTCTGGGTCCAGAGTTTCTCCAAGGGAAGCTGAAATCCTGGTATTTCAAATTTGTGACCTAGACATATGCTGAGCAACATGTTTGTTCCCCAGCGTGCCCAGGGCTGCATTCACCTTCTGGGGAGATTCTTTATTCAGCTCTGCCTCTCTTTAAGCCTTTCCAGCAGCTGGTGCCCTTGTAAATTCAAGGGCTGCCCTAGGCCAAGAAAAGCCAGAGGCTAAAGGAAAAGCTCTTGTCATCTGCTTTCACTCTTATTAAATGTCTTGTAAGGCAGTTTGACCAAATCTTGTGGGAAGACAGCAGCTCCTTGCTGCCCAACAGCCCTGTCTAGACAGGGTCACCTTGATATGTCCCTGCCAGGCAGGACTGGCATAAGAAGTGCTTCAGAATCAGTCCAGCATGTGGACAAATGCATTGCTCAGAACAGAGACATAAACTGATAAGCAGAAATAGAAATGAGTGTCATGAAGGAGAATCTCTTCCTTTTTGTTCAGATAAGGTGCTATTATTTATTCTTCAATCTGCATTTTGCATAATCTGACATTCAGTAGAATAGAATTTTGCTATGAAAGCTGACCCACATTTAGAGCATTGGAAGATGAGGATGTTCCCTGCATGGCTTGTGGCTGGCATGTCAGATTTTGCATCTAAGTTGCAAGCAGTCTGAAGTATCCATTGTAAAAGATGTATGAGTTTTACAAAGCAAAGCAGGACGTTTCTATGTACATTCTTCTTTGCTTCATTTAAACCAATAGGAAGCATTTTGTTTTGTATCTGGCTACAACAGTGGAAAGACATGGGCATTTTGAGAGGAACTACATTTGTACTGAATTTCTTTAAAGCCTTTGGTCAAACTATAGTTGAAAAACATTCATGACAAATGTAGCTGGTGCATGGCACTGAATAGAGGTGTGTGTTGAATCCATGAGGTACTTCTAGTCACAAATATAGCTTGATAAACTAAGCAATACAACCATTTTATTTGTACGCAGAAGAAAATTCATTTTAGAGATTATTTCTAAATATCATCTTATCTGTGATCCTCAACACTTACAGCTAAGCTCTCTTGACACTGTACAGCCTCAGAGGAGTAAGTAATCATAACCAAGACCTGGAAAGGACATTAGCTTTTCCAAAGATAAATAAGTTCCTTTTCAAAATCTGTTACAAAAATATTATGGATGAAGAGCTTGGAAGTCAAAAGTTAAGAAAATGTCGTATTAGCATATACAGCCTTGACTCAGCTGCACAGGCATCGTTAATATGTACACTTACATTCTTAGTCACAGTCACTGGCAATGTATCATAAGTGAGCACGATCTGAGACCTTGAGCATGCTGATATGGTTTCTGATAAAGCCTGGTCCATCCCTATGTTTTTATTAATTATGAGAACACTGCATTAGTGACACAGCACCTGTGGTTTTCACAGGTTTTTGGAGGAATGGCAGGCTGTATGTCATTAACCAGTGAAGCTGTCAGATAATTTTAGAAAGAGCGTGAATACTCAATATTTCTTCTTTTCAGAATAAGTTTAATTTTCTGTGAATGGAAAGAGTGTCTGAATTTAGAACTGAAATCCATTCATTTACAGCCCATGTATAATGTAGTCTTTGACAGCTAAAGAATTTTACCACAGTTCTCTGTTGATATCCTGACCTACAGAGACCATCCTCTGTTGGTTGAGAGAATAATTTGCCTTTCATACATAATCAACCCTGAGCTTCATCTGAAAAATAAAAAAAAAAAGGGTGCTATATATGTATATAAAATCCTTATTCAAACAATTTCCTGATCTCTTGTATTACAGTATAAAAGTAGTTTAAGGAAATAGTCTTAAAAACTCAACTCCTTTTGCCTGTTGTTTGATCTGTTTTCCTACCACTGGTCAAAAAGTTCAGCAAGCACAGTAAATAATGCACTATGTGTCCCAGAGCCATGCATCCCCGACAATGTTAATGTGCCATGCTCATATGTACTTTGTGTTCCTAACAATATTCAGCGTAGAGATTGGTCTTTGAAGTGAAATTCCGCAGTTCATTGTGTTACTAAGTATTAAAATCTGTGGGCAGAAGTTTAAAACCAGATCCAAACATTGCTCAATTTCTCTTGCTTTTACTAAGAGTCTTATAAAAGCCTATGCTTCATTTGCTTGTAAGAAGTCTTCAATGTCTGATTTTCTGGTTGCTGTCATTGTAACTCAAAATTTCTGTGTTTGATATATTTCAAATAAATATATACAAAGTTAGGACACTGGTACTTTGCACTTTGGGAAGAAAGGGAAAGAGACTGAGAAAAATGTGAAAGGAGTGGCCTTTCAAATGAAAATGCAGGTTCTGATTCTCTACTCTATCATTGTGTGATAGGCAAGCAGAGGATCTGTTCCAGATG
This sequence comes from Cnemophilus loriae, assembly GCA_013397755.1. NCBI lineage: Eukaryota > Metazoa > Chordata > Aves > Passeriformes > Corvidae > Cnemophilus > Cnemophilus loriae. The sequence continues at coordinate 279,802 of VZTF01003806.1, read as the reverse complement.
ATTGAATAGAAATAATCACATTCATAAGTGAAGTTGCCAGAATTTTGTGTGTTTACAAAAGGCTTTTGCTGGTTAGGAAATATAGGAGTCAAATAAAGATTAACCGTGGAACAGAGGTTGCACATGGCAAAGGTATATAGGTTCAGAATTGCTTGATGACATTGAAGAATTTACAGGTTTTCTGATCCTGGGTATTGGGATATTTCTATCCAAAAGGTACTGAGTCCTTCTTAGTGCTGGGAAGTGCTTCTGAATTTTTTTTAAGCTTCTGTTAAGTTTAACAGGACTGCTGAGATGAGTAGCAGGTGGGGGAGTCTGAAACTGGGGGGCGTGGGTTGTGTGCTCCTAGGGAACATCCTAGAGCTTTGAAATTCAGAACTAATTGCATTTGGGAAAACAAAACAGAAAAAAAAAACCAAAAACACAAGAACAACAACAAAAAAACCACCCCAGCTATCTGAAAGTGAGGAAATTTGCATAAAGGTGAACAAACTGTATTACAGACATTTTCTTTGCATGCAGCCTGCATATACCATTCTTTCTCATACAGCTCTTTTGTTTAACATGTTCTTTCTGGGTCAAGGGCTTTTTCTAAGGTTTTATGGAATGCATACCTTGTAATATAAATTTTGAAAAACTGCTTGTAAACCTTACAGGTAAGATGAAAATATGTCCAAGGCCCTGAATTAGCACTGCTGCCGTGTTTCCACTGGAGCCCCACTTTCAGAAAACAGCAAAGCCTCTGATTTCTGCTACATAGAGAACACCTCCTGCTCTCACTGAGCAGCCATGGTCCAAGCTCCTAGCTCTCAGATAGCCTCTTTAAAAGCTCATTAGTGAGAAATCCTGGGTTTTTTGGTAGCTTAAAGGGCAATTTCCAGATGTTGATGTCTGTGCTGATGTGCAGCAGTTGTGCTCAGTTGTTGTGATTATTTCACTGCAGTTTCCTAGGTTACAATTGGATCCATTTTGTTGCTAGTGACAGGTTTCTTATAAAAGCTGGTAAGTGATCGCCCCCTCCGTGTCACGTCAACCAGGAGGTGCCTCAGGCAGCCCCAGTGGGGCTGGGCTGTGCCATGGAGAGGGAGGTTCTGCTCTGTCTGCTCTCAGCAGAGTGCAGATGCTCACATGTCCTTCCCAAAATCTGCAGCACTCAACTCCATCTCTCAAGCATTAGGAAGTGTGTTCGGAAGTGCTTCGATACGTGGGTCCTTTGCCAGAATATTCAAATACTTATAGGCAGAGCGGTAGGAATTCCTGGAAAAAGGAGCGTGAGAGCCAGTGCCATGGGTAGAAGTTAAAGGGATATATCCTCTGACCCACCACATTAAGGGTTTCAGTTTGTACATTTCAGAAGTTTCTGAAGGACTTTCCAAAATCATTCAGAAGTGCAAGGGATTCAGGACTTGTGACTTGCTGGAGATAGCAGCTAAAAGCAGAACCAGAATCAGAAGTCAATGTTCCTGCAGTTTCCACTTCTTAGATAGCAATGATATGGGTGTTTCAGGCTGCTGTTAGCTACCGTGGAGATTATTGTGAAAGTACTAGTTCAACAACTGATGTTAGAGCGCTATTATTTCAACAGAATTAATAATAGTAATAATAATAAACAATAACAACAGTAATTCCATGGATATGTTACTGGCAGAGGGAAACATGGAGCTCCAAAAATAGATGTAGCAGCCATAATGGCTTCCACACATAAAAGAGTCCCTGCTAGTAAACCAAATTTAGTTACAAATCTGTATATGTTGTCTGACTGTTTCAGCATCTTGTCAAAAACTCCTCTATTGTCTTTGGAAAGATATGCTGGATTTTTCTGATGTTCCTGGTAAAAGGAGATGAAAGCATTTCATTTGTTTTCTTGTCATCATCTAAAAAGTAATCAAGTTGTAAATTATTCAGTAGCAACTTGCAATTTTACTTGGCTATCTGAGTAGTTAACACATTCAGCTGGTGTACATTTACCTATATTTATAGTTAATGATGTATACAAGTGTTAGCTAGCTTGGGAAACAGGATTTTTATAATTCTATCCACTGTGACAAAGTTTACACAAAACCCTTAGAAAGATGAGGGCATACATACATAACTAGCCTGGTTTCCTCCATTTGAGAAGTATCTACGTAGAAAATACTAATATAAAGTATAACTTAATTTTAAAAGAAAATTATCGGTTTAAATTTGCTCAGATTATAAATGTAAAATCAATCTGTGAAGTAACTTAAAATCAATATATTATTTTTCCTTGTGCTTTTGTTCTTTTAAAATATCCATTGATCGGTGAACAATCTGTTTGCTTTAACTTCCTCATTAGTCCTTACAGCACTGAAGGAAAAGTTCAGTGTTGGTATACAAGATCTTGAATTAAATTTTGGTTTGGAACTTACTGGATAGGAGAGCAGATGTGGATTGCCTCATCCAATTACCCTGGCTGTTTCTAAAAGTAAATGGCAAAATGTAAAAGCAATGTCAGTTTTATAAAGTAAAGAGGGGTATTTTTTTTAATAGGTTATGAAATATAGGCATCTTTTAACCTAGTCAGTTCATATTAAAAAACTGTCAGGATTGCAAAAAGCAATGTAAAAAGAAATTACAAAAATAACTGTGATCTGAAGAAATTCAAGGGTAAAAAATGTCCCAAGTTATATAGCATTGTCTCTTGCCTTTTGTTCATGGTATAACTAAGAGAGAATTTAATCCCCTGTTTCAAATATCCATGAAAATACTTTTTGATTATACTTTTCAGCAGAAAAGCAAGCTGGGGTCAACTTCTGCTACTCAAATTTATAAAGATACATAGGAACGTTATTGATCGGAAGGAAGTGGAAGAGCCCCAGTAATGAAAAAAGAGGTTAACTGCTGTCAAGAACTGCTGTTCCTTTAAGCTTATACTGAAGGCTGTATAATTTATAACAGACTGGGGAGAAGAATTGGTTTTGAAGCCCTGCATTTTAAATCTGATTTTAAATTCTTATTCCCAATATAGTTTTTCATTGCTTAATGTAATGCCAGATCTATTTCTATCTAGTCAGCATCTCATATATGAGGAATGAGTTTCTGAGCTGCTCCTCCAGCAGGGGCATCACAGAAAGTGCAGTTTAGTGCAAATGAAGTTGTAAAGGAGTGAGGCATGCTTTCCATTTTGAGTTACTCCTGGCATTGACATGACCCTCAATGCAATAAGCTGCAGGATGGATCCTTGCTGCACTGTAGCTCCAGCAATCACCTGGTATTGCTGTCATAGGACCTCATTTTTGGCTCTCCTGCCCAACAAGTTCCTCCTGCCAGAGCCTGTTGGCCGCAGTGCGGGTTGGTACCATGCCAGCACCCCTGCGCTGGTACCCATATCACAGTAATGCTCAATTCTAAACCTGTGTGACAGTGAACTGCAGCCAGTGTTACTGTGCTCCCACGTGTGCTACCCTGGGCAGTTCATTCAGCCTCACTGAGTCCCACGTGGCCTCGCCACAGACCTGGACACACACCTGGACTCTGCACTCGGGCAGAGGCAGAATGGCCGTGCTGTGCCAGCTCTGGTGTCACCAGGAGTAGCCATATGCAGGTCCCTAGGAAAGAGTAGGATAAGAAGAAGCAAGTGTGATACTTTTACATTTCTCAGACTCCAGTTAACTAAGGATACTTCCTGAGACAGATGTGTCTGTAATTATTTCCTTTGGATTTGTCTGCTGTGCACTTGACCAGGCTCTCCTCAAAAGGTGTAGAATTTCAGCTTGCATAACATCGTTTGGCACAAAGGTCCACAAACATATTGTGCATGGCACGAGGAATCGCCTCCTTCCAGTCAGCTGCTTTGAACTTCACCCCTACTATCTTTGTTTGATACCTCCTAAATCTGGTACTGAATCAGAGTACAAAGCCACAAAAATACGCAGTGAATTTAACCCACTGCTTTATCATCTGATCTTATAAGGTTCTTCTACAGGTCTTTACAATCAGCCTTCATCTCTGCCTCTCTAAACAATGCACCATCGTTTGCAAACTTTTTCACCTTGCTACAGTCTCCTGGGAGGGTGCGACCAACAGCAGCTCCTGGCAAGCATCGCCAGCGAGCTCCACTCACATCACACTTGCACTGCAAAAACTGGCTGTCTGTTGGGGTTTTTTTTCTCCATGTTGTGTCTGCCTGCAAAATACCACCTATTTGTTTCTGTGCAGGCCTCTCTGTGCTGCTCTTAAACACCTAAATCAGATTGCTGTACCTGTGCAAGTGTCTGTATTTCATTCTAGGACATTAAATACTGCAGTATTTAACTTCTGTGCACCCACATCCTTTATTGCATCTAGCCTGAAGTACACACCAACACTGTTCCTTTGTATGGAAAAAGCAGACTAGAAAAGCATTTGAAGGTACTACGTTTTTACAGTCCTTTACGGGGAACTCAGCTACACTTCTGAAAGACTGATAAATGTTGGGCTGAGGATGTCTGCACAGTCAGGAGGCTGAAGCCTTTCTTTTCCCTGGACTTCCTCTCATACTTCTCTCTCATCAGTAAGTCTTTGGATCTCTGAAGACACGTATCACTGAAATGGGGAAGCCTATGTGGGAGACAGAGCTAGATGTGCTTTGGACCCTGGGTGAGACCTGCTGCAGGGCATCTCACTCTCAGTTTTCTGCAGGTGGATCTCAGCAGTGTCTGCTGTACTTTAAGCCACAGGATTCCCTTCACAAACCCCTTTCCAAATACACACCAAAAGGGATTGCATAATCCTAGAGGTTAACTCAGTTTTAATAAATGGCTTCATGTTGTTCAGAAGATATGAAAACCTCTCCCCCGTGTTTAGACTTCATTTCAATATAATTCATTTATTTACTTAAAGATGATTCACATAAAGAGACTGAAAGACAAACACAGTGAAGATTAATCATTATAAAATAGTAATTACAGGAAAGAGTCCTAATTGACTTATCTTTTGAACCCAACAGGTATTTACCATAAATGGACAGTAATGAATTCTTACTGTATGTTACAGCTGGACCTCCAACTATCCAGAAGCTGTAAAGCTGAACTGGCCCACTTTTTCTTAAAAAGAAAAGAATGCTGGGAAAAAAAAAAAAAAAAACAGGAAAGAATTTTCCACTTTGGGAGAGATTTTATTAAAAACATACCAAACCAGATACTACATATACTTTTTTTATATGTATGTATACACACACGTACAACTCAGAACTATATATGCATATTTATATCTCATATACTGAACTAGAATGATGCAATAATTTTAAACGTAACAAAAGTCAGTGGCCAAGATATTAAACGAATATATCTGGGAAATGATAAATCTTTCAGCATGTCATTGCAAGTGTGCCATTACTTGCATTTTGCTTTCCAGCCCATCACCTGTTAGTGGGTTCATAGGCTGCAACAAACTTCCAGAGAGCCCTCCAGATTGTTAAGAACTCGTCAGCTATCTGTGAGGACTTAGCTGTGGATTTGCTCCGTTCTTCATACAAGTCCCCAGTGCCTCCTGGGAGATTCCCACCCTATATTCATATCCTAGCTGCCAGGTCTCACTCCCTGTTCCACTCCATGCTCCCAGAGTTTGCCCCACATCCATGTGCGCTGGGGGAGCAAGCAAGTTCCTCCTCCCCTGGGAGCGCAGCACAGGACCCAGAGGGCAGCAACCATGACAAGGCAAAATGTAGCTTTCCTCTTCTCCATTCTGAACTTTCTTAACAAAAGCATGGCATTGCTGTGCTACAGAGCCAATTGCAAGCAAAGTACACGTTTGTACCCTCTGTTGTGCATGTAATACAGAAATCATTCTAAAGCTCTGTCCTTAGATATCTGTTTACTATGCATTTTGTGTGTGTGGTAAATGGGTTAGGTTTGATGTGTCAATCTGTTTGCCCTTGTATCATGTATGCTTGCCAATACCCTCTGCTGCAGTGAGTGCAGTAGTGAACCAGCTCAAAGCCTCATTAATCAAGAAACCATAAAACAAATACCTTTAAAATGTTATTGTTTTGTCATCTCTGGGGGAGGATCAACGTAAGTTATGAGCTCTCATAGTATTAAATAGACATAGATGATTCATGGATTACCACTAGCTGATAATGGCATGAGAATGAGCCTATATTTAGCTTTCTTCTGGCTTTTTCTTGAAAGGTTTTGCCCATGAGCTCGTGTTTGTTTATGACATCAAAGTTCTCTCTCTTGGAAATAGCAGTAGTGTTGCAAGCACTCTGTTGGTGTCTTACCATGAATGAACTGGTAGGAAGGTTGAAAGGAAACTTCTGCTCAGCTACGTTGTTAATCAGCACTCACAGAAAAAAAATCCTTCCCAGAACAGAATGGGGATTATTTGATACAAGAGAGATTTGGGAGTTGTTTATAGAAAAGTCCCTAAAGCCTTTGGACTGAAACACAGCTGCAGTGCTGAAAGCAAATCAGATGCTGGATTGTATTACTGGGGTAAACAAAGTGAAGCAAAGCCTAGGAGGGGATGGTCTTCTTACATAAGACACCTCTTACATTGCATCAAAAATGCTATAACTCCTATTGTGTCCTGCGCCTTCGGGTGTAATTGCTCTTGAAACAAAGGAACAAAGCAGAACAACCAAAATGATGACAAGTTTCAAACAGCTAAGCACTGAAATGTTGGAAAATATGAAGTTTTCTTTCAATGGGGAAAAAAAAAAAAGAAAAGAATGCCTTTAGAGTAATCTATTGAAAGTGTTTGGGTTTAGCATACAAAAAGCTAACCTGGATATAGGTGCATTTCTTTTTTCACAGTCAGAGAGAGCAAAAAATGAAGCTAAGTGATGTGAAAATCAGATGATGGAAACATAATGAAGGCTAATGATCACATAAAATAGGTTACCAAAAATCTATTGAGGGCCTTTAAACGATATCTCTCTTCTTTTCAGAACACACAGCAGAAAAAGGGATAGAGACTTACAGGAGCACGAAAGAAAATGATATATAGAGCACAAAGAGGAGCAGATTTAACAATGGGACATGTCACTCTGTTCTCTGCTCTGTAAGAGCTTACCCTGTTTTCATCACTATGTATCTGCTCCATGCTCCTGCTCCCTCTTTATCAGCAGACTTTGCCTGTCAGAGTGTGAGATGAGCTCACTTTTTTTATCCTGTTTTTGTATGGAAATAAGTCTCGTGGAACAGCACTGTTTCTGTGTCTTTGCTGATCTTTCACACCCCCTTAGGAACTTGGTAGCCTATGGGGCCAATTTTAACTGTATGTTATCAGGTATATTTCCACAAATTTCATTAATAGTTAGTAGGGTAGAATAGAAAAAGAGAACTTTCAAGTGTCCTGAACTGCACTATAACCTCGAGCCTGATTAAACATCAGAAGATCCATATCGTCTCTCAAACTCATTATACAAATGTCTGCAAAACTATCTTCTTGATTGCTAATGCTCATAGAAAAGCTTCCCTAATTTCTTTTATTCCAGGGAACTCTTCAAATGGAGAAATTTTTGGGTTTGGATCAAACTGAAGAAGCCAGCATATATCCAACAGCCCTGCTCAATATTCTAGCTGTACCAGCTGGTCCAGCAAAACATATTAACTGTCTCCAAAGATTGAGCCCTTGAACAGGATACACTATCTCAGTATATGTCATATTTATTTATGTCATATTTATGAGATAAGTAATAGCATGTGAAATAACTGGAGAAACATCAGGTGTGGATTTATAATGTATCTTTACAGCTAAAATAACATCTTAAGAAATTCTTACAATGTACAGTCTTGATGGTACGCTGCTTGAATTTTGAGGTATTAGTTCATTCATCTGCTTTTGTATCAAAGCTGTATTTTAGTCCTGTATGTGGATTTTATATGACCATTACTCACAGGGAAAAAAAAAAACACAAGAGAAACCCACTCTTGAATGAGAAGTACTTCACTAGTGTGGAACTCACTGCTTCAAGAGGACACTAAGACAAGTTGTCTGCTGAGATATTTTTAAAAGTTGATTTGCAATCAATATTTGGACTGTTATGCCAGACAAAACCAATATGTACTCACAGGACAAAGAGGACAAGTACTGGTTGTTCATTGCGATAGTCTGGACAGGTTTCCCATCTATCTTATCTGTAACTGATTGTCCAACAAAATTAGGGAGCACTTTCTGTTTTCAAAGAGTATAATTCAGAAACTTTGTTAATGACATTATTGAAAGGTTTCTGCAAGAGGGAACTGGAATTTGCTGGTTTAGTATCTCTTACTATTTAATCCCATATAGCTGAACTAGGTTTGTTTTTTTTTCTTTTTCCTTAAGTGCAAAAGACAAAACACTGTCAATCCAGAGCAGTCCCTGATTCTTGCTAAAGCATCATGTAGGGTTGCAAGGTTTCCAAGCAAATTGGTACATTACTTACTGTTATTTGATAAATGAATAGTGATGATTATTGGTTTGTAAGAATCCTTTAGAAAAAGATTACATATTGTCTAGAAAACTTGAACACACTAAATTTTGTTTAATTGGGAACACTGAATTATTCTAGTTACAGATATACATATATATGGATTAAATTTCAGGTTACAAAATTTGTGTCTATACAGGGCTCTGGTACGATCCAGTGGAGTAACTATGGCATTTCAAATGCCAATCAGAATTATAAATAGAAGTATGTCTTGAGAAATATTAAGGTGCATGAAAAAAAGAAAAAATCTTTACAAACCATCTTTTGCATTATTTCATTCTTGTTTTAATTACGGACCTTTTGGGGAAATTGCTATGCTTGAATAGCATGAAGAATGCAAGTGACATTTTACTTCATTCACCTGTGTCCCTGTCTATTGTTCTCTTCAGCAGTCCAGAAATGAAACATTTCATGAGCTATTTGCTCTTTACTGGCCATTTAATTATTACGTACCTTATTTCTTTTGTTTAGTTGTTAAATTAAAAAAATAATTATAATTTTCTGTGAGTTTGGGGCTATTTTATAATTTCGTAGGACATCCTAAGGTGTGTATGTTGCTGCAAGATAACACTGGCAGGTCACTAAAAGCATTTGCCTCTGCCTCACACTCCTCAACACCCACAAGGCATGTGTTATCTCAGAGTACCACACGTCCCGTTAAGCCTCACAGTTTGTGTGGCTGATGGGCAAGGATACTGTCAGGGTCTTAACAGAGGTGCTAGTTCTGTGTGTTTATAGCTCTCCCACTGTCTACAGTTCAGTGCTGAGATGCGCATCCATCGCGTGTCGGATGTGTATAATGGGAAGGCACTCAGACCAAAGTCAAGATAGGGATAGGCATAACACTAGTTTCCTCTGGAAACCTGTACAAGTGTGGGCACATTTTGAGTGCAGAGCTGCTAGCGGGCTGAGATGGCCCAACAGGAACACCAAGAACACTGCCAATATGTCGAATTATTTTCTTGTTTAAGAAAGAAATTCAGATTTACAAAGACTTGCTGTAGGTTGACTCGTCGATTATCAGGTGTAAAAAGGTAACGTATTGGGAAGGCTTAATATAGGTAATCAAGTATTTTAGTTGCTTGGTTTTATGTATTTCTAATACAAGCTCTTCGAAAATCTGAATGGAATAAATTTGTCATGCATTAGGAGTAAAATTGTAATGAAAAAAATTGCTTAAACATCCGCTTATACTTGAGATCGATTTGAGTAAGGGTATTCAAATGCTTGAAATTAAACCTCTTCTTAATGGGGACCTAATGTCTAGCCTGCTACTCTCAGGCATTAGACATCACTCTCATTAAGAATTATACATCTTAATTCCTTGTGTAATGCCATATGTATGCATCCCTAGCAGCCATTATGCAATTATACATCTTAATTCCTTGTGTAATGCCATGTGTATATATCTTTAGCACTCATTACGCAAGACAAAACATCTAATTGGATCCCACAGCAACAGTGGCATCTGTCAAAAATCAGAGAAATTCTCTTTTTGTAAGGAAGGCTTTTCAAGAAATAGCAAATGTGTGCATTATTCCTTGACTTCAAGGGAAAGTCCTTTTATTTATTCTACTGTCATTGTAATGGTTTTGGTGGTCTGTACATACTATAAATACAGAAAATCATAGGTTTGCATCTTGTAAAGTTGTTTCCCTTTGGAAGCTTGTATGAGTCTCATCAAGAACAGGTGCTGTCATGTAATTCTGCAGTGGGGGGTGTGTGTATGTATGTACTGAGCAGACAGGTAGATAGTTCAAGCATCCAGGATGGTGGACAAGCTAGAGCAAATAGTTGTTAATTCTGAGTTTTGAATCTTATCTTAACAAGTGATGAGCATTTAACAAACTCCTGAAAGTAGACACTGACTCCTCAGGAGCTAGAGTCCACAGGCAGGGGCTGTATAAAATGAAGTGAACCTAAGTGTGCCATGAATTTCCAACATGTTCCTCGAACATGAGACTGAACAAAATGTTGATACAAACCTTGAATTTTGTAGCTTTGGGAACCATTTTTAATTTAAAAACATAGCACTTTCTGTTAATGGAAAATAGAGATAGCTTGAACTGTAAGTCAAATTGCATCCTTTTCCTGTTAATACCTCCCAGGTTTTCATGAACTATGATTTTCTCATAAAGCAGCTGAGAAAAATGATGCACACTTGATTCTCCAGCAGGAAAATAACAGATATCACAACTTACAGGAGCAAATTAAAGTCCATCTCTATATGACAAATGTGATTTTGCCACTTCAGTATAAGCAGGCATCCTTTGCCTCTTTTTATTTTGCTGGTTATAGAAAAACGCCAACTTCCTGTGTATCCAAAAATGAGATTGAAATCAGAAAGAGATTGTGGCACACAGTTGTGGCACACAGTTGAAGTAAATATACTGCATAAAGGTAAGACATCAGACGACTCTAAACAAGGTTTTCTTATTGATCCTTATTTATCAACAAGCTACAGTAATAGCCTCCAAATACTGCAGTAAGACAACTGAGAGCTGTAGTGGTATGGGGTCATTATTGTTGAGTGCTTTTAAGACAGTTTGCAAAAGTAACCTTTCTTTGTTTTCTGTGTGAGCTGGTAGGTTACCCTTGAAGCCAAAGAATAAAAATACAATGGGGTCATACACTAATTGTGGCTATTTTCTCTTTTCTTTGCATTAAATTCCCAGTAGCAATGGAATTTGAATTTTGAGGGGAAAAGATAAAAAATTACAACATTTTCCCCCCAGATTATAATTATTTCAAGGATAACAATACATTTCTATTTATGAGTGAGTGACCCATGGGTATTTTTCTTTCTCCTTCGATTTGTGCAAAAACACCCCCCCCAAAAAACCAAAATACCATTATTAGCAACAGAATAGAACCACAGACATGTATGCTCAAGTAGTGGGGATTAGACACACATTAATAATTTCCTGAGGACCAGTTATGTGTGAATAATATATTAAAAAAAGCAAAGTTTCTTCTTTTTTTTTCCCCCTTGATTAATTATCTGCTCTCTATATGGGTCCTGAATACAGAATTTGGCTCATGCTACCCTAATTACCATCAACTCATTTGCATAGAATGCCTGAAGGATATACCTTGAGAGGCAGAAAGGGTGAGTGTCTCCAAACAAAAGTTCCTATCACAAGAAAAAAAGTCATGTGCCTTCATGGCTGGAAGGCTTCCAGGTGTGGCCACTTCCAAGTATTTTGAAAGCAGGGTTGGGGATGAGAGGAAGGGATGATACACTTTGTGTTTGATAGTAGTATTGTTCTTTGTTGTTGGTATAGTGGTATTGTTAGCATTGTTATAGTTGTATTATTGCTTTTATGAAGTTCTAACAGCAATTATGAGGTTCTTTCTAGCTTCAGGAGCAATGTGAGAAGAGTAATGCTTCCAGGTATTAACCAAAGGGAAACAAACGTAGTGGGAGAGAGGGAGGGAAAAAAAAAAAAAAAAGGAGAGCAATTTCAATAGCTTTAAAACGAAAGGTTTTTAAAGGCGTGGGGAAAAAAATTTTGAAAAAAAAAAGGATAGTAACATAGTGAATAGCTTGAATTTTGTTTCAGGAATGCAATCAAGAGAGTCAAGATGTAAATGTAGCTAGAGGAACAGAAGGAAAAAGCGAATTTAGATGGAATGAATAAGAAGAATAGTGAGAGGGGGGGAGCCCAGGAGGAGGTGCATTACTGCGGCAGAATATTTGAAATGAGGAATATTTAGGTATGTGCTGTGCTCAAGTGAATCTTGATGCCATACAGCCATATGGATTCATATCCTAGATGTCAGAAACAGGCAGGTAGGCTCTGATCCTGAGCAGCTATAAATGAATGTAGCTCCACTGGAGAAAATTGAGCGATGTCCATTTGCATAAGCCCAGGAACCAGCCATGATAGCAAGAAGTCTCACATATAATCAGATCATCAGACCACTATCTAATTATTACATAAGAATAATTCTTGAACTCCCTTTTCTTATTAAAAATGAACAATTAGCCCTATTGGATTGGTTTCTTAGAAGCAGTACATGAATGAGGAATTTGTCAGCCATGTGTGCTTATTCTGAAGACCTAGATAATTTGCATTGCAGTCATTTATTCCAGAAACTTAAAAAAAGTACCAGTTCAGAGTTCTGAGAACAGGACCTGTGCTTGGTAGGCACAGGGATGTCCTAGAGGTGCTTGGAGGGACTGGATCATCCCTTCCAAACTTTGTTGCAGCCAGCACTGGTATTCGGATGCCCTATGTTAGATTTGTCTTCTTGCAGTGGATCTTTTGAACCTAGACTGTCTCATGGATATTTTTCAGTCAAGCATAAACTGTTTTTATACAGAGGTCTGGTCTACTCCCATGTTATTCAGAAGTTCCAGACTGGAGTTGTCCTTCTGTACTCCTGCATGTGCAGATACACATTTCCTTGGGATTTAAGGATTGCATCTGCTTTTCTGACTGTGCTGAGGAAAGGGCGAACATCTGCACTTTGTTTTAATGTTATTTGTTGTGCCATTCAGAGTGTAATTGCATATCATATGTTTAGTAGCAGTGAAATTTATGCTAATTGTGGGTCCTAGGACTGCACTGGCTTTTTCCATGTACTTTCTCACCAAATTCCCTGCCCAATTCATCAGCAGGCCCAGACTTTCCTTGGTCTTACTTTTGTTGCTGATATACTTGCAGAAACCCTTGATGCCTTTTGTGTCCCTTACCAGATTCAAGTCCAGGTGGGTTTTGGCTTTCCTAAGCCCATATTTGAATAGTGTCTTTATAGTCCTTCTGGATCCTTGCTCCAGCCTCTTGCATGCTTCATTTTTATGTCTGAATTTCATCAGGAGCTTCTTATTTATCATGTGGGTCTCTTACTATTTTTAGTTGGCTTCCTGATGGTAAGGATGGACCATTGTTGAGCTGGAGGAGGTGATCTTTGAACATCAGCCACTGTCCACGACCCTTGTTTTCTCCAGGGCCAGCTTCCATGGCACTCTTTGGCCCTAAATAGGCCATAGTGGGTTCTCCTGAAGTCCAGATTTGTGGTGCTGCTTTTTGCCTTGTCCTCTCCTCTCAGGATCCTGAACTCCATCAATTCAGGGTTGCTGCAGCCTAGGCTGGTGCCAGTCTTCACATATGCAACTAGTTCTTCCTTGATGGAAGTGCAGAGGACCGTGTCTCCTTGTTGGCTCCTCCATCCTTTGTGTCAAAGAATTGTCATCAATGCACTCCAGAAATCTTCTAGATTGCTTGTGCCTTGCTGTGTTGCCTCCTAGGCAACTAGAGAAATGTAGTGCTTCTTGGGTGATTTGTAGATGTCAGAAATCCAAAGAAAAACAAGAAAATTGCTGAGTAGTAAAATTATCTTGATAAACATGAAATATTTATGGAGCATATTTTTTGTAGACTAGGATCTTGCTACCTGTCAGGATATGCTGATACAGGACAATATTTGCAGGGTTTATACACATGTATACGTATTCAGAATCTGAATGGAGTTTCTTTTGCAATAAAATGTTTATTGTGTGGTTCTTCAAAACGGTGCCGAGACAAGTGCCAAACTGTATTTCCCGTAAACCAGGCAATGTTCTGAGCTCACATTTCAGGGATGATTTTTTGGTAGTTTGTATATTTACTTTACAGTAATGTCTAAGATCAACAAACCAGAAAAGGATTAGTTTGAAAGGTCAGACAAGAAGTCATATTATTGACTTGGTATATACACTGTGAATACAATTAGCACAAATTCTCTAAGTTTAAAAAAACATTCCTGGTTTGAAAGAAAAGTACTTGAAACCACACAGCTAGGCTTTGCACCAAAAAGAAGGTACAGAAATTGAGGTATCCTTAATGGGAGCTGTGCATTGTGACAGGGTATTCCTGGCATAAACCAGTCCAGCTATCATCATTTTTTGATTAGGCCTGTGTTTTTCAGGAAGCATGCTTTTGTTCCTTGAAAGATGAGGCGTGGTATTTTCATCATTATTCCAATGCTTTCTCCAGCAGTGTTTATAGAGCATTTTGCAAAGATGATGCTCCATTCAGGAGAACCAAATATGACAGTTTTAAAAAATTATTGCAATTTCTTTCTCACTTCTAAACAATTTTTATTTTAGTTTATTCTCCTTTCAGATTACTTTGAATTGTAGATCCTTAGTCTAAATCCATCCTTCAGAGCTTAGAGCTGGTGGAGTTCCAAGGTCTGGCTACATCTAATTTTAGACTGAGGCTTAACACCAAGTCTTCATCTGTCTTTGAAATTTGTCCAAAGTTTCTCGGTGTTGTTCAGTGTCAATATTCAGACTTAGAGACACCTCTAATTAGAATCCTCTAATGCATGGAATTTTTTTTTTTTTTTGGTTGATTTGGTTTTGTGGGTTTTTTTGTTATTTCCAGTAAAGTACTATTCACACTCAGAATTTGAAACAAGCAGCTGTTGAACTGAGTGGCACTGGTCTTTGGAGAGAACATGGATTGGATTTGATGATTGTAGATTAGTTATGCCCTGATTTTAAAAGATTCACTTCTTCATAAGACAATCCTAAATTAGAAGCAGAATAAAGACTTGAGGTAATTCTTTCCCCTCCCCCCTCAAAAAAAAACCCAAACCCCAAAACAAACAAACAAACAAACAAACAAAATTTCTCTCAGAGAAACATCCTAATGCCCTTAATCTGGTCACTAAGAGAAGGCACGCTCACTGGATCCTTGTGCAGAAGCTAGGCATTTCCCGAGAACGGAGAGACACACAAATCTGTTCATTATTTTATGCTTTCCTTAGTACGTAGACTAGATGTGTGTTTACAGTTCTAAAAAGCAAGTGCTACAAATTGGAGATAGCATGAACCCAATAAAACACTTAAAACAGCACCACAGTTATCCCAGATACATTATTTATGCTATTTTATTTGCTCGATGGTCATATTCAGAAGGATGTTCTTTTTACAGGGCTTCAGCTGTTACCAGATTCAAGAGAAGTAAGATGCAATGCCCTTGAAACAAGGAGCACCCCTTGCTCCTTTTTATGTGTTTCAGTGCATCTGAATACCATTTCTTCTTTATGAGACTGTCTTGTCAGGACTGGTTTTGCATGTATCAGCTGTTAGTAGCCCTGGACTGGATCATAGCTGTTGACTATGATTTTTTAAGAATGTTTTAGAACTGCAGAAGCTTAGCAAAGCCAGCTTGTGTCAATTCCTGTGTCACTGCTGCCATCTTCGGGAAGTTTTCAATATTGCTGGGTGGGCTTTTTTTAAATGTAGATGAATTCCAGCAACCGGGAGATGAACAAAATACCTGTATCTTGCACATTGTTACAAGAACACAGTCCGAATGGCACAGAATAAAAGTTTGTATGTGGGGTGCCTTCATTCTGGTAGGGATGTTTAAAAAAACATTCAAGAAAAGGAGTGTCCTGATTTCTATTGCAATTCGGTGTGAATTAAGCACCGTGTAATTGCTTAGCTCTCATCAGCTTCCCAGCCTACATGTTCAGTAGTTCATTTCAAGAACCACATTAATGAACCCGCCAGATTTCCAGGTCTGTTTGCACATATAAATGTGCAGCTAGATGCTCAAATGCCCAGGGCATGCATGCAGAGCAGCAGTATTATCATATGGAAATAGGTTTGTTGTACTTTTTAAGAGCATATTAATAGAACTCCAAAGCTGCTAAAGCAGGAGCTAAAGCCACAGGCAGTAAAATTCATTCGTCATGACATTCCTTATGAACTGATATATGCATTCAGGAACAAAACATCTTTTTCAAACCTGGGAGAAGTGATATTTTAATGTAGCTTTCAACCACTTTGTTGAAAAAAAAAAAGTCAAGTTTTTACATCACAGTTGTAGTGTTGCATATTCTGCAGGAAAAAATAGCCACTCTGTTATACTTGTTATAGAAAGCATTGTCTCACACTTTCTAAAGGCATCTCAAGAAAACTATCATTTTCCCTCTTTGCATTCTGGTTCCTAAAAATAATTTTTTCTTCCACATAAAATTTCACTGCTTCTTTGTATCCATTTGAGTGATGACAACATGCGCTCTAGCTTTATTTTCTTTGCAGTGTAATTCATGCTCTGACTTTATCTGCTCTGGGATAAACACTTTATTGTTCCACTGGAGTGACAGAGGATTTCTACCACCGTAAGTGGGAGAGACACATAGTTTCTGTTTTAATACGTGCCTATATATATTACGTATTTAGAGGTTTGTTCCTATGTTTCTTTTATTTTTCCTTTTTATCAGTTGTAAGTGGGATGCTGCATTCTTTCGTGACATACTCAAAACAGAGAGTTATAGGCACTAGATTACAAAATATCTTTTAAAATCCATGTTTAATACATTTTACATCTTCAGCTACTTTAAAATTGTTCCTATTATTCATAAATTACTAATCTCCTTATCCCTTGCATCTAGCGTCTAAGACATTCCATAAAATTATAAGGTGGCAATGATATTGGGCTTTTTTCAATGTTTCCTAATATAAATACTTTGTAATTTATTATGAAAATAATTCGTAGAAATCTTACATTAACCTACATCCACTTTGCATTTTATCAGTCATCCAGGTATGAAATTGCTAAACATTATAAAGTAGATAGATGTGATTAGGTGTCTGTACTAATTACTGAAGTTACTTAAATGGGAACAGATTTAAGTCAATATACAATTGTTTTTTCTCTCCAGTGGGGCCAGCAAGGACCTAATACTTAATTAAATTTCTTTGTCATGTTTGTGCTGCAGAGGGAAGTAAGGGATCTCTGCAGTTCTGCATCCCTAAGCAGTGCTGAAACCTCCACCCAGCATAATACAGTGACGTGCAGAGAGAGTTGTCCAAGTCCCAAACACACTCCAGCTGCATTAGCTACAGATTACTGGTATGGCTGTGAGACTTCCAGCAGGGCTACCCCAAAGCTTCTCAGCAGTGCAACCTGCAAGTAAAACTCAGTTTTGCCACGTGAAGAAGGAAAGGGTCTAGGCTACTGCTGCATAGAAATGAGAAGGCAGAGAGCAGAAGCAGGTGCAAAGGAATTAAGAGCGGAGGAGGATGAGTAGCCGTGACAGCTGGTCCTGAAGGAGGGGTCAGAGTCCATGGCAGCAGCTGTTTCTGGGGCTAGGAAGAGCTCCTCAAAGTAGTAATGTTTAACATCTAAGGTCTTGTCAGAGTCCCCTGTAGCATGACAAGCTAGAAGCCTTGCTCTCCCTGCTTGCTGTCCACAGCCCTGGCACAGATAAGTAACAGGGACACAAATGTCTTGCAGGGTTTAGCAGCCTGCTGCTGTAGGCAGCTGCTTAGTTTGTTTGAGCTTGTTTGGCTTCCTTTTCCAGAAGTAGCTTGGTTGGCATCTAACTGGGCATCCCTTCCTAGTGCTTTGGGGCACAATATTGTCCTGCTTCCAGCTGGAGCTGTGCAGCTCTGCCAGGGCCATCTATGCCTGTTTCGACAACCAAAGCCATGGTCTGCTTTGAAAATTTTGCAGTGTTTGAGCTCATGTTTGCTTGGGTAGTCAGCTATCAGGTAGATAGTTCAGTGATAAAAAGACATGACTCTCTTATGTGCACATAACGGCACAACCAACAACAGTTTTTCATACTTTAAGTATACCACATAATCTTGTTACTAACTCTGCTTTATAGGCTTTTCCTTCTTATTTTCTGGGATGCCCTAATAAGTCTCACATCTCAGCCAACATGCTGAGAACAAGACTGTGTAATACCCTTGTGTGTAGGTATGGGTAGAGGAATCTGGAAAGAGCATTCTCTTCAGGGGACTGAAGGTACTTCTTCTGAGAGAAGTACCTAGGTGCGACCCTGCTTCTTTCTTGTATTCTATCCCTTGCAGCACTTGGACTACAAGGCAACAAAGAAGGGGACTGGGAAGCAGAAATAAGATTGCCAATCCACATAAATCAGCAAATTAGTGCAAGTTTGGGGAGGTCTGGAACAGGTTTGCTGAGCTTATGCTTTTCAGCCCATCTTTTAGGTTAATGCTGCCTGATGTAAGGCAAGCTCCAGGACAGTATGTTTGGCTGTAGGCACAAACTCGCCAGCACTCACTGAAGAGGCTTCAGATGTAAATGCCATCATCTAGATCTTAGGGAATGAGCCCGTGGGTTGTTTTGCAGAAGTCAGGAAGGAGACTTTTGCTTTCAGATTCAAAAGGAAAACATTGAAATCTTGATGCAGTCCTACGCTTAAAGCTTTTTATGTTTATAGAAAATTGCCTCTTATAGTATTGATGGCAAATTGCCCTTAGATTGCAAAAGCTGCACAGAGAACACAGCTGTATTTTTGAAACCATGTTTTGACAGATTGTCATGCTTCTCACAAAAGTTTGATTTTAGCTGAAATATGCATAGTAAATGTGTGCACTTTATTATTAGGAAAAAGACCAAAATTGCTCTGCAAGTACTACTATGCTTTGCAATTGCCTGCTGTCATTAGAAAACTGGTGTCATTAGAAATGAATGCTTTTTCTACTGTGGCATTTATCTTCATTGTAGTATTTGCAGGTTTTTCTGTAGCTGACAATTGGCAAAGCCACAAATTCTGAGTAAACATAGCTACTCCAGATGGTAAATATTCCACTTTTAAAGTTTCCTGCTATGAGGACAAGAAATACCAAAAGACAGGGTGTGTGGATGATGGTCTCACACTTGGTTCTGGATATAACAAAGTGCCAGACGCAAAGTCAATCCAATACCCGAGATGTCTGGTTCACAGCAGCAACATGAGAAGGACTGCAACCTTCGTGGAGAGTGGGGGGTGGTTTTAATTGACTTTGGGTGGAAATAAATAACAAAGTTTGTAGTTTCAAAGAAAAAATACTTAGTCTGTTTTTATGGAGGTCTGAAGTCTTGCCGAGATCCAAGTCTTCACTTACTCAAAAGACATACAGTATGGTAAAATCTTTTTCTGTGAAATCTGGGGATTGGGGGCTTTTCTAGAAGAGAAATAAAAAATTCTGTATGTACTTCTCAGTCACTAGAACATAATTCATACTTTGGAAAGTGCATTTTGAAGCCATATTTTTCTAAATGGAAACACTATAGAGAGATGACATGGGTCATTCTATTTGTCACTTCCTGATTGCTTTGATTTCCCATAAGGCATGCTCATATTTTCAATATAAATGTATGCTCCAGTCAGCAGCCTATAGTTTGACTACAAAAGCTCATTTAGGGTTGAAGCTTGGTGCCTTATAATAGTTTACATTTTCAAGTAAGTTTTTTGACCAGATGTTGATGTTGTCAGGTGAAGATAATTAATTTTTTACCTATCCAGTGTTTTGTTTCTACTACTATTTAATAAAACATGCTTCAAGTTAAAAAAGTCTGGTAAAAAAAATCCTGTTAGTCTGATAAAAAACAAACAACTATACATTTTCTCTATAGCATATAAATATTTGATGGTTGTAACTCAGGATATTCTGTGTGATTGGTGACTACTTAGTTGCACTCCTTCATTATATTTTCATTTACAAAAGAGAGGGGGGGAAAAAGCATGGAAATACTTCACTGATTACCTGTGTGTTAGGCTAAGTTTTGACCTTATGAAACCAGAGTGTGGTTCTTTAGAGAAATGATCTGACTAGTGGGGGAGTCCAATGTCTAAAAACTGGAAATCTTCTCCTTTATGTGCTGCTATGTGATCTGGGACAAGTGTCTTTGGTGTGGATCCTCAGTGGCATTTAGGTATGCATATCAACTGAATTAAGATCCTCAAATTTTAGAGATCTGTGGCCCAGGTTTTCTACAAATTAGGCTTCAGTCACTAAAACAGTAATAGCAGTCCTCTGCTGTTTCACTGGCATACAATGAAAGAGGTTTTCTTACAGTTCCAAGATATTCTGATGCTGTGGTGATCAAAGCTGTGCAAGTATCTTAGACTGTTACTTATTTTGCTTTGATGTGTAATATATAACCAAACTGGTTTCGAAGACATAAAAATGTCTGTTTAGTTCCATATGTGTCTTAGATTATACATGGCTTCTCTGGGATTCTCTTTAGACTATACTATAGCCTTCTCACATTACAAGAGCACTTAAAGTGCATTTTCTGGCAGCTCAATAAATAATAGAATTAACACTTGTCAGCTGTGGTTTATTTCAGCCTTAGCATGAATTATAATGTAGCACTCTTTTGGTTTGGTTTTGAGCTTGATTTTAGAAGAAAGAGTGAGTAGATGTGTTGAAGGTTGATTTCTTGAAGTATTTGTTTTCCTGAGAAAGAAGGTAAAACTTGTAAGCACTGCATTTTAAATGAAAGGTGAGGAGATCTGTGTTGGTTTTATTTGTTCATACAGTTATGATTTTTAAGAACTTTGCATTTCTTGCATACTAGTTTTGCTTCAGTACTGATGATGTTGATCCTGCCCAGTAGCTTTTAATTTTCACAATTTTCATCAGTAGTGGAGGGTCCAGACAGCCACCACTGAATGAGGGATGATCAAAAGAGAAAAAGGGAGAAGAAGTGATTTTTATAAGATTTTACAAGTCAATATATTCTCAGTGACAACAGGTCATAACAGAAGAAACTGATTTCATTCTATGATGAGATTACAAGTTTGATAAGAAAAAGTAATTGCACAAAATCAACTTCTTCAAGTCTTTTTGTAAGACTTCGACCCACAGAATATTCTGATAAGGAATTCATCACCGTATTATATCAATAAAAGCTTTTAGTGGGCTGGGTTCCAACTGATGTGGTTGGGGTCTGAGCAGCAGCATTGTCTCATCACTGTTAGATGATGCAGTGTGGATGCCTCATCGTGCTTTGGTCATGAGGGTTAAGAACTGGCAGATCACAGAAAGAAGTGTTTTCTGTAAAGAATCTGTGCATAGCAGGGTATTGGTAGCAGCATTTGACAGGGACTGTCAGCAAACCTGTCATGATTCAATACTCAACAGTGATTCAGAAGTATATAAAAAAATTTTGCTGATGCAGCACAGCAATGATACAGATTAGTCAAATACAACTAGTGACAAAAACAAGACAATCCTCAGAAAAGTGCAATGAATATGATCTGGGGTTGGAGGAGAGAGGGAGGATGAATGGTTTAACCAGTGAGAAGCTTAGGAGTTTCTCTGTTTAGATTAAACAAGATTCAGAGGTATCTTGATTACAGTACCTAAGTACCTTCACAGGAAGAAAGTATGGCCTACTGAAAGACTCTTTATTTTAGCAGAGAAATGTGAACCAGAAAGCAGTGGCTGGAACCTGAAACTAGAAAGAGTCAAAGTAGACATTAGATTCAAATTTTAAAAGTGATTTTGAAGAATCAATAAAACACTTTACTAGAGGTATGAGGGCATCTTTCCTCACCTGATGTCTTTAATCTGGATGTGAATGTTTGCTTTGGAAGACACACCACGGCCAAAACTGTCTTCAGCACAAAGCCAATAGTGATAACTATAGGAAGGAAGAAATGATAGTTCAGATTTCAACGTGGATTGCAGAAGACTGGTAAGAAATCTGGGTATGTGCTTGAGTTTTCACTTGCACAGAAGTCC
Organism: Cnemophilus loriae; assembly: GCA_013397755.1. NCBI lineage: Eukaryota > Metazoa > Chordata > Aves > Passeriformes > Corvidae > Cnemophilus > Cnemophilus loriae. The sequence goes on along the minus strand of VZTF01003806.1, from coordinate 257,894 downwards.
CTAGCACTGCACCTACAGTGCTGCAGATTAAACCTGGTCTATGACTGCGTCACTGCAAATTTCCCTGCATTCTGCTGTGTAGAGACATGGAAGGAGGTAAGGGTGACAAAGGAAAGGAATATCTGAGTTGAGGAGTAACTTTAAAGTAACAGAAGGGAGCTCAAACTTGAAGCTTTGTGCAGGGAATGGGAGGATTTTATTGAAGTTGGAAGAAAGATGATTTTAAGAGTAATATTTATAAGCACTATAGAGAGATGTTATCAGAGACCAAAGAAAATGAATTTGCAGTAGGCAAGGGAGAGAATGACAGCTGTGGTGCTTAATCCAAGGGAAAGCAAATCTCTGAAATGTTGTGAAAAAGGAAATGGTAAAATCTTACTTCTAAAAAACCAACCAGCATAGCATACAAGTGACAAACTCATTTTCCTTTCATCCAAAAAAAAAGAGCTGTATTCTGCTCCCACTTCCAAACTTAAAACACGATAAATGGGCTAGTCAGGAATAACTGAGTATGAAGCTTGGTTTTACCACCCTAGTTTCTATTCAGCATCACTACAGACGTCATCTGTGGGCTTTGAATTCCATAGAACTGACCGGAGTTTGGTCTGGTTTTACCTTTTGTTTGAATAATCATAAAGATAGGAGGATTTTAAAAACAGGATCTGAATCCCTGTTGAGGTTTTTAATACCCCCTATTCTGAGGTCACTGGATTTAGGATTTCTGCTTGGGCCTATCTCATACATTTTTACAGATAGTCAAAAGCCTGTAATAGCCCACACACAGGTTATATTAATTTCCAGTGCCTAAATCCCTTAAGTGCTTTGGGGATTTCCCTGCTAATCCTCTTTTTAATGCAGGGGTAGGTTTGAACCTTTGGGATTTATTCTTTGTGTTGGTTGTTTTCCAACCAAAGAATCTTTCAAGGGTAACAACAGCAAGTGCTAAATACATAAAGACATAGAAAGTTTATCTGCTGTTTATTTTATCACAGCAATCTGCCAGTCTTTTTTTGGCACAAGAAGGAAAAGAAAGTGTGACTATTATTACTAATTACACTACTTATAATAATTTTAAACACTTACTAATATTAAATTTATGCAAAAGTATTAAATCCTGACTGAACATCAAATCCTTTCCTTTCCAAGGGCAAAGTAACTGTATTAATATTAATGAAGCCATAAAATACAAGTTAACTGACAGCATTTTTGCAGTTGCTTACTGCAACTGTATTTTGTTACTGAAAATTTATCATATTTTTCATGTCTGAAAGTAAAAAATGAATAAAACTATCACAAACTGCTCTTTGTTGTAAGTGACATGCCTTTTCTTTATGATGCATGCTTTGCCATAAAAAGGGAGTGCTTAATGCATTTCTGTTGGGAGATGCCTATTTATTCTGACAAACCGATCAGCCTCCAGGGTGTTTCTTTGCCACAGAACTGATTCTACAGCTCATCCATTATCTAATAAGATGTGAAAAGAGTATCCTGTCTCACAAAAAAAAATCAGGCTTTGCTTCGTTACAAGGATGTGGCAGGCTCACTCACAGACTTACTTGCAGGATATACAATTGTTAGTGAAAGGCCCAGTTATACACTCATGAATGTTTCCAATAGGCCTGTGGGGAAAACATTGGTAATGTTGGTACTGAAGATAATTTATTTCAAAGCCAAGTAAAAAATGTGGCCTCTATAATGAGAAAATGCATTTCACGTCTTAAATAGTACTGCATGAGCTTATGAATTTTATTATTATAATAAACAACAATGCCACATAAACTAGCCAGCCAGAATGTCTCTGAAAAATATACACCCTGGTTGTTTTTCTTCTCTTTCTTCATTATTTCTCCCTTTTCAATGTTTATGAAAGGTTTAAAATTGTGCTTGCATGGGAAAAGAGAGATTGGAGTAAGAAAAGCAAGCTGCGGCATTGGGTGATAAGGCAGGGATAATACAAGTGTATACAAAACCCTGTCAGACAAATGCTGTCTGTCAGATGTGCTCATAAGAGAATAAAGTCACAAAGGAAGAAGAGAGTAGGATACAGAGTAATAAATTCAATTAAACCCAGGCATAACCTTAAATCTTTAAAACCTTAGATATCCAGATGGGAAGTACCTCTCTCTATGTGTTTGAGCAGTGCTTAACATGCCTGAAACTTTTGACCACTAATGCACTGCAAATTGTTGTTGTATTTAAATGATGCTGTATTACAACAATGCAGCCTCCCATACAACATGCCCCGCAAGAAAGGGCCTCCATTGTGAAGCTGTTTGCTATCAACCCCAAGTGAATTAACAGATCAGTGTTAGTTGAAGTAAAACAAAACATTTTAGATCGTTTACAAAATAGAGGGAGAAGTGACACGAAAGCAAGCAAGCTATTAGGTTTGATATCTCTGGAAGTTAGAACACTCACTCCACTCCACCGCTCCAAATTTCCCTGACTTTCTGAATAACAGGATCGATCCTTTTGGACTTGCACAATGCTTCTTTTCATAAAGTGCAGTTTCTTTAGCATGACAATAAAATATGATTTTCAGTGCTTCTTAGAAAAGTGAAAATACAGCTTGAAAGAGTTCAAAATGAAAATACAAAAGCTGGAATTACTGGCAGACAAATGTTCTAGTGTCGTGTCCTCCTGGTATCCTTTATTCATTACATGTGAATGCAGCTCTGTATCTAAAAATCAAGGCTGTTTTATCAGTCTGGCTTATAATGCCAGTCAGAATGGCTTACCGCTGAGAGATCTTTCAGAGTCTGGAGTTGCATCAAGACAGCATAGCTTTAAAACAGCGTTAGAGAGACCCATTATACATTATTGACTTTTCCCCTTACCTGCAAGGACACAGAATTTAATGCAGCATTGATGGGTCAAAGATTTTGACACATGTCAAGACAGATATCTTCATTTTAGAGTTTAAAAAAAGGCATCAAACCTGATACATATGAACCGCTTTAGGTGGCAGAGGCAGTCAGACTGAACTAGGGACAATTGTTTCATATATCTGCAAAAGACATTACTTTTCAATGAAGCCTTATGTAAAGAACAATGTTATTTAAGGAAGATTAAACCAGAACAATTGCTGAAAATGCAATAAAGGTCTAGAGGTAGATCCCTAAACACTGTGTTGAGTATCCTATCATTGTGTTCTTTCTATGGATTTTTTAAACCGTCCTAGAAAGGTCTATGGCAAGGATATAATTTCCTAGCAAATGGTATTTCGTACGGCCTTTAATAAAGTGGTCATCCCTTAGCAAAGTCAGCAATAGTTTTCCATAGAGAAGGCATTTGATTCAGAACTACAAGTAGACTATTTCCATTAGCAAACACTAGACAGCAGAATTGCTTTTTTCAGCCATCACCCTTCTTCTATAAATAGATTTCACAGCAGGAAAAGCACACCCAGAAGTATCTAGTATGACTTTACATCCCTAAATGAACCATGTAGCAAAATCTCATTTTTAATAATAGCATTTACGTTACTTCACCAATGAAATGTATAACGGTAACAGCAAAATCGTTGTGTTAATGATCAGAGTGTATAATAAGATACACAGTTAGGAGGATTATGGGAATTTAATGGGAAGAGAAGGGCAAGGGATCATCTGTTGTATGACTCTTCATGATTGTAACTTGCTGTCTATGTCCCTAATGTGTTTTTATGACTGGCATGCTTTGGTTTGTTTTCCAGTCCGTGTTCTGCCGTGAATGTAAAGAGGAATACCATGAAGGGGAATGCAACTCTCTCCTCAGCCCCCAGGGAGCCATGGCCCAGAAGGTATGGATCTCGCAACTCCTGATCATTATCCCTGGCCCAGCCAGAATAACGTTTTTCAAATTGTTCCTAATTATAATCCTAAGTAAAAGCAATTATGTTCATACGGAATTACTCCAGCCACCGGAGTTGCCGAATTGGCTTTGCTGTGGATTTCAGTCTCTTTGATTGATAGAGTAGCTGAGTTCTGTCAGGAACACACAGGGCTCTGCCATCAGTTGATAAAGAAAAGGCCTTCCCAGTGGGTTTCTAGGGTTGTCTCTATTCAACGTGAACACTTTTGAAAGGCTTTCTATAGTCTTGCTGCCTTTCAGCTTATTTTCAGTGCACCAGTCAGGAAATCAGGTGGGTTTAGGCCAGATAACAGGGCTTTTATACAGCCTACGCAGAAAATACTATTGGTAATTTATGTTTTAGCTTACAGAAATAAAAAATAGATTGTCTAGGCTGCAAGCTGTTAGATTATAATTATTCTAGGCTGCTCTATAATTTTGTAGCTATTGTAGCTATAGACCTGGACAGGAAATAATTTTTCTCTCCTGACATTGCTCTTTGTTTGAGATTCAAGTTTCCCTTGAAATAAATAAATCATGTAAACCAGAGTCCNTAAAAAAAAAAAAAAGCAGGAACTGGAAAGAACAGGAAACATACCATCTAAATACCTCACAGCTTGATGCCCAGGGTATTCAGATATCTGGCAGGTTTGATGCTAAGAGGAAACTCAGACCCTGAGCCCCTACACAGTCCAATGTGGCAGATAAAGGTTTGTGGGCAGGTGCTGATGAGGACTTGCATCCAGCCAGCTCTCAGGGAGGTGTGCCAAGCTCCTGTAACTGCCTGCAGGCAGGATCTGTCTGAGGCTGGCTTTTGGGGACTCACCATTTGAACTCGGAGACTGGCAGGGAGCTGAAATTCTACTGGGAGTCTTTGCCATGCGCTACCTAGAGACAGTTCATATGCTGTACTTTGCAGACCTTGCACTAGGCCATGACCTGTGTAGAGATTCTTCTCTTTAACCTTTCTTAGTGAAGCTCTTCTAATTTATAAAAAGAATTAGCACTTGAGACAGAATGAAACAGCCTGTATCCTAGTAGTCAGCAGAGTATCTACCTCTGTTGCCCTGGAACATGTGTATTGTTTCAGACCCAAAATCCATCTTTCCCAGCCTCTAGCAATTTGTGATGCACATGTGGTATTTTATGTTTAGTAGCTATCAGCAATTTTTTTTTCCCATGAATTTGTGCAACCCATTTTTGAAGCCGTATGTATATAAAATAAGGGGATTTGCAGCTTAGCTGCCCTGTATGAAGAACAGTTTAATTTTATTTGCAGTAGACTTAGAGCAATCTTCCAGTTCCCATTCACATTTATATAAGAAAAAGCAGCTTCAACAGAGATATTGAGAGATGCTTAAAGCATTCAACTGCCTAGTAAAGGAGACCAAGGCTTAGTGTCTTACCTGAATTAAACTGAGCTAGAACTTGAATACATCTCAACATGAACAGAGAGCTTTATATTCATTAATTTATTTATGCTTAGAGTTTTGCCTACAGTACTGAAAGTTGTCATGGCATGTTACAAGTGAGTTCAACAATGTTGCCTCTGTGAAAGCTAGAGTTTGTGTAATTTTTATGTTCTAGGGTGGAGAGAAAGGTATGCCAGGACGAATCAGAATACCATAGGAAGAAGTCATTTATTTTAAATATTTTAATATTGCCTTAGCTTTTCCTTATAATAATAGGAGCACTTCACCCATCTGATTCAGTCTCTCAGCACATGAATTGCACCCAATTAGACCTGTTAACTTAGCAATGTTGACTGCTGTTGCTGTTCTAGTGTAATGCGAGTGTTTTAGCTGTTCCTGAAAAATTTCCTGTACTCTCAAAGAACTATTCCAGAATAGCTAAATGATAGTACCAGAATAACCCTTGAGCCTATAAAAATCAGTTCCCCTGCATAGACAAGATCACAGAGTACGCAGGATTCGTTGAGACTCCAGTTCAAGATGAAGTTAATTGACTTAGGTCCGCCTTCTCTTCCCCGAAGAAGCTGAGAGCTGCACTAATTAAACGTCTCCACGAGGCGGTGCTACGCCACTGAAGGAATATTTTTCGTCCTTAGCCGGGCGAGCAAACCGAGCGGCAGCAGAAACAGGGCAAGCGCAGGTGCTGGTGAGATGCTGGTTTCACCCGCCCAGCATCATTCCAGAGCTGCCCTGTACACAGCACTCCCGTACCGAGAACACAAACCATTCGGAGGGTGTGTATGGAGAGCAGGGCCTCTGCGACAGTCTCCATCTCTCTCCCTGAGATTAGTGCAAACGTTTATCCACCTGTGCTTTCAGGCTGTCTGTTCCACTTGGCATCACCTGCCAGGTGCATAGGTCTGTGTTTCAGACCTAACTCGCTGTGATTGTAGTTTGGTGAGGCAGTGAGAAGATTTGTTTTATCTTTGACTATGGTCTGTTTCAAGGTAGGAATAATACACTTCCAGGGTTGGCTCCAGCTCATGCAGTTTGACTCCTGTCTGGATCCTTTCTATATCATTTATTTTATCAAGACATCTCATTGCCACAACTCCTGCCAGTCAGATTTAAGGATCAAACGGACACACTGCCACTAAACTGTTCCTCTCCAGAACAGGTGCAGGATACACGATCAGTCTCAGAGAAATACTTCCTATAAGAAAAATGCAGGATTTACTTTAGCATGTAGTGGCTGTAGTAGTGAAAGGACCTTCTGTTGCCTTCACATTTCTGCAAATGCCTGCAGGTCTCCAATGTTCAACACTATGGGAGGAAACACTGTGGACAGGTTCAGGCCTAAGTCAGCGTGAACATGGTGGAACATGAGGAGTGTGAAAGAGAAGAAAGAAAAACCAAAAAGGAGAGTTGTTGTGGAGGAATTGGGTGACCAGTAGTTGATGGCAGCATAGAGACCGGGAAGAGCTGTGGTGGCACTCCATGCAGCTCTCCTAATGTGTGCCAGGGCACTGCAAGGGCCGTCTACTTCCTGGGGACCTTCCATGCGGGGGCAGGGCCTGAGGATGGGGATGAGCCAAAAGGGTGGAAGGTGGGTCCATAGGTGACCTATGACTGGGCTGGGCAGGGATCTGGGGAGCTGGAAACAGGCCCTGCTACAGTGTCACCAGGCAAGTACATGGGTTCCTAAGCCACGAACAGGGAGCGAGGATTAGCAGGGGACTGGGACAGCAAGGTCTGATGGTACCCTCAAAGCCTGGCACCAGTTTGGGAAGACTTGGAGAAAGAGATCCCTCAGAAGGAGAGGAAGAGCCTGATACAGAGGCGTTTGAGTGTCCATGAAAGCCAAGAGCTGACAGGAGGGACTATAATCCGTCAGACAGAGCGGAAGCTCCAGAAAGAGAAAAAGAAAGAGATGTGAGATGACATGCCACAGCTATGAGAGTCCAGGAAACATAAATGGTGATGGTGAAATGGGCCTGTGCTTGGGCAGATGTCAAAAGGAGGGAGGAGGAAGCCTGAGGTAAAGAGAGGGGAGTGTAGCTGGTGGGACTGTGAGGGAGGGTAGGGAAGGATGGAAGGGGGAATGGGGTAATTTGGCAGGAGGAATGAAGAGGGCAACCACGACTGCAGGGCATAGGAGGGATAAAGGAGGTGCCACATTTGGATCTTTGAAAGCCTATTCCAAATAAAGGAGTTGGAAGCTTTAGGGAAGCTAAAGGGCATTACTTGCTGCTTGGGGTAGAAAAGGCAAACTCGGCAGCAAGCATGCAGAGAGCAGCCCAGCTTTAACTACTGGTGTATCATGACCTTTCAGATCTGTGCACAGATATTGCATGGCCCATTGGGAAGGATAAAATGTTCTCTTTCTGCTGAAATGTCTACTTTTAGCCCAGACAGGCCATTGGAAGCTTATCTTAAACATTTACGTACTGGTGCAGGACTGATTATTTCCCATCTCAGTGTGTAAATTACATTGTTTCAGAGAAAATAAAATTTATCTGTGGCAATATCAGTTGGGAGGCTTTGTTTTAAAACCATCACAGCCTCCTGGAGCTGTTTGAAATTTGGGATGACAGAAGAAATCATATTTGATGAATTAAAAGGCACAGTGTGCATGATGGAATCAATGACACAGTAAAGGTGACTGCAGCCAGATTTAGGTTTAGAAATAACCGCATCGTCCCTTCTATGTGCACCACAAAACCAAGCTTCCTGGCCTCTTTTAACCTCACACATAGACAGTCTGTGCTGGTAGGGAATCTAGCCATAAACCAGCTTCCTCTGTAAGTCCCCACCTTAAAATTAGCCGAGCTTTCCTAGCACAAAACCTTTCTAGATGGTTTTCCTTTTACAAGGATAAGCAATGCACCTCCTTGCTCACTAGCAACTGGACAATAAAATATGGCCACAGATTTGAACTTTTTCAGAAGAGCTTCCAGGATGGTTTTGGTGCTGGGCATGTTGATAAGACACCGGCAAGGCAAACTGTAATAGCAATAGCAATGACACTGATGTAAACGTGGTGCCTACGTAAATAAGTGAAGAGAATATGGGGCACTGAGTCATAAATGTTTGGGGGAAAAAAACATGACATAAACTGGATGAAACATGTTATTATAAAGTATGTTTTAGAGATGGTTCTGTGGACAAACTTTCTCCAAGAAGCTGCTGATTATCTTGTCCTACCAAACCAATGAGTGTATTTATAAAAAGGTTGCTTTTACATATAGCAAGGTTGCTTTTTCAGAGGTTGCTGTGAATTTAGTAAGAGAATAAATTAAACATCATGATAGATTTCTATAGTTACAGCTGTACACAAATACCTCTTATAACCTGCATTCAAGGCTTGAACCTAAAAGAAAATCTGATGTCTAATTCATCATTCCATAAACCAGTCTGGCAGTCTTAGTAGAAAACCCAGACAAAAATCTAGTTCCTCTCATTTGAACAAACTGTACTATTAATGATAGGCGAGCAACAGCTGTAAACCTAAGCCTAGACTAAATATCTATGGTGTCTGAATTCTTAACGTTTGCCCAGTGGTCTCTTCTGCTCCAGGCTCCAACCCAAACTCCTTAAAAATCCTGTCAGAACATACCCTAATCTTAGTTCAAGCCTTAATTCCAGCCAGTTCTAGCAAGTCTGGCCCTGTAGTCCATTGCAATCTAGCAAAATCCTTCACTAAACATTCCTCTTTAGCTGGTGATGCAGATAAAAATTGTTACCCATTTCTTGCACACAGGTTACAGACTAGGTGGTGCAAATTTCTGCCATTTTATTACATTGAAAATCTCATTGCCTGCTAAAGGTGTTTATTTCAGACCATGTTCACTGTATATGCCAAGTACAAATGGTATTGCTAGTTTTATCAAGGTCTCAGCTAATCAATGAAGTATTTTTAGTCCATTTACAATAACACTAGGACTTACAGTTCAAATTATAGTTAAAATAAAGGATATGCAAACTTTCTGGTAACACCCGTTTCCCCAGTGTTATTTTTAACTTTCCACTACTTCTCTGGGTTCTAGGCTCAATGGCTGCAGTCTGGAGTGGGCTGGTATAGTGAATCCTTTACCAGAAGGAGGACGATGTTGATATTGAAGGATTTTTTTCCTTCTCACTGTGTAATCTGCTTGGAGTCAGTCTTATGTGTTTGTTAACAGACTCTTTCTCTGACATACAAGCCAATGTCAGTTATGCCTTTGTTCTCTTTGTTGTCCTCAAGACTGCTTTTACCCATCTTTCAAGGCTGTATTTGGGTAACTGACCACTTCAAAGTGGTTTATAATGCTGGGGCCTCCCATATCATCATGTGCCTCTGCTTTCAAGGCCTCTTCTATCATCACATGCCTTTACTCCTCTGCATATCATTTTATTGTAGGGTCGGAGACAGTTTGTTCTCCGCAATAGCACCCATAATGGTCATTGCTGCCTGTTAGTTACAAAAATACATGGAACTGTTATACCATGCAATAATACAAAAACCGTACAAAAGCAAAAGCAGAATAGGGAATAGTCATCAGGTCATTAAATAATTGCTGTCACATGCTAAACCAAATCTCTAGGCATGCCAAGACAAGTTCAGGTAAAGCCTGATGGGTCCTGAAGCTCATGGTGCTGGCTTGGCACAAAGGCTGTGGTCTCTTACAAGAAACAGCAACAGCATTTTTACTGAGCCACCAAAATACATGTTCTAAACCCTCATCTACAATCTCTTCTAGTGTAAATTTATAGCTAATGCTGTAAAAATTAACTTCCACTCCACTATTAACCTGTGGGACACTGTCTGTCCTGGCTATAGCCCTAAGCTGGAGGCCTTTGTCACCCAAATCCCAAAGCCCTTCCCAGACCCACCACCTTCAAATCAAACCTCAGCTGTTCCTTGTTTGGGACTCAGCCCTCACAGTCCTCAGGTAGCTAACGTAGGATCCAGATAATAGCTTTGCTGTTCTGCAACTGGCAGTATAAAATTTATCCAGCACCCCTGTCAGCCCAGGAACCCATCAGACCTAACCAAAAGCAGTGCAGTCAGTGCCTCAGCTGAGTCAGGGCAAACCTGATCCTCTTCATCAGCACACGCTTCCAGGGCCCTGGCTGCACCCTAACCAGAGTTTCTGGGCTCAAGCCTGACTCAGGCACCATGTCTCAGGCAAACGACTGGCTCGAAGCAGACCCCTTGGATCACTTTCCCAGACGTGTTTTTTGCTGCACAGGTGCAACATAAAGGCACATCTGTGCGCTCGCACACACACGTCTGGGAAAGCCTGTCACGGCACCTGGCACCCTGCTGCAGTCTGTTGTAATGTAGCTCCTGCAAAAGCTCCCAGTTCACTTGGGCTGCACGTGAGCCTCCAGCCCATCTTTTCCTCCCATTGCCTCCTGCGTGCGGGTCTCGGAGTTGACAGTAGGGGGTATGAAATGTACAGGCATTGCCTGCCAGGCTTCCTGTTCCATCGTGGAACAGCTTCTAACCTCTCATGCTGTAGATTTCCAGCAAGCATGCAGAGTTGTGAAGCCTGGTCTCTAAGCAGCTAATGATAATCTAAATGATAAATAGTAAGTGCTAACCACAAAAAAAAAATTATTATTTCCCTGCATTTTAGTGAAAGGAAAAGCTATTGAAAAGGTTCATCATGCATAATATCTTTCAATGAGTCCTGAGTCACAATGTGAAATGTGGAACAACTATTATTAGGCCATTGATTTATTTTTTTTTCCCATCAGGTAAATTTTAAAAGTTAAATAAAACATGGCTGTACAAGAAATAGCACACCTAGCTTGATTTCTAAAATATCTTAAACAACTGCAAAAGAAACTGAGGCTCAGGGTTTTAGTATCTGGTATACTCACAATGTCAAGCTTAGGACATCTCAACCCACAGGTGCCTAATTAAAGGAGCAAGAAGAATAACTATAACCGGGAAAAGTCCTGTAAAATTAATCTCTGTGTTATAAATAAAGATGCACTGGAGAAAATCTGAGAATAGGTCTTAACTTCCTGTCTAATGAGAAATAGACGAGAACTGTATAAAGAGAATTTTAGCTTTCCTATTTTGGGCAGCAATAAAGTAAAAAAGATGTGACAGGCTGCTTTTGTTTATGAGGTTAAGCTGACAGTCATTTTCAGCTGTGTTGCCACTTATGAGAGAAGGCACGTTCTTTATTCCACTCATGGAAAACAGTTATATAAGAATGACCTGTATTAGATTACATTTTCTGCTTTAGAGCATCGCAAATTCAATATTCACCATCTACCTGAATTTAATTCATTACATGAATGGCTGCAACACACAGTGTGAGAACCTTGATGTGCAGTGTCACCAAACCAGAGTGCTCTTTCATCTTGTATCCAACGTAATACCCTGTGTATATCAATTTGATTTTAACTGGTTGCTGTTATCACAAAGCAGCTCTTTCATTTTATGTTAGAATTCCCTAGGCACACCAGACAAACGAGCTCACACAAAGCTGCTTCATGTGGATTTAACCGGATCATTGTAGTACCAGCATCTCTGTTTTTCCTGCGCGTGAAACATATTCTCATTGAATGAATATCTTTTCTGTTCCTTATCTATAGCCATATTTTAGTGTTTTGATTAGCCTAAATCTGTCTATAAACTAGAGCAGTAGTCCCATAGCTATGTGCATCTCTCTTTGTGAGATTTTGACTCTTAAATGGCTCAGATATCAATTTCCTTCCAAAACCCTCTAGCCTCTCTAGTGCCCTAGACATCTGCTATTTTTACCCCCACAACTGCAGTAAAAGACACCACTAAACATGGCAGTATGTTAATTCATGTGATCATGTTCATAAAACAGCCCTGTTGAAGCCAAGAAGACAAAATAAATTTAAGTTGGACTGTCACCATCCCTTGTATGTCAGGCTTCAACACCTGAGGCTGCTTTTGCTTAGAGCTCTAGCTCTAGCTCTAGTGGGCTGTGTTAACCTAAATATTGTGGTGGGCTGAACATTCCTTGTGCACAATGAATTATTCTTTGTCTTCCTTTCAAATGCTTTCAAGTATACATAGCTTTTCTCACATTCTTTTTAGGAAATGAGTAATACTTTCTGTTTTGAGACATCTAAACCTTTTTAAAATTCTGTATTTCACATAAAGTGAAATAATTTTACATATTTGTATTAACCTAAATAAAAAGCTTATTTTTGCAAGTAAAATTCTCTTAAAACCAAGCATTTCTGATCAAAAGCAAATGTATTTCTGATTTAAAGAAAGCTTCACTAGGATACATTTTTTTTTAAAGTTATGCATGACCAGCTTTTTTGCTTATCAGAGAGGAATGAAGCACCAAGAGCAAACAAGCAGGAATGCAGAATTACATCCACTTAAAGCAAAGCACAAATAAGGTTAACATCTGCATATTCTATTCTGAATTTTTCAGATGTTGTCTAGACTAGGCAAAATAAGCATGATCATAAAAGAAGCATGTTAACATGAGGCAGTATATCACTTGGTGGATGTCAAAATTTAACATTATATATCTAAGACTTCCAGTATTTTGAACAAGAAGTTTTGCCATGAATGTTTTTAATCTAGATGGTACTGCTTAGTTGCTGTCTGTGAGCACATTCTTCATTTACTTCAACGGAGTTCTACTGACAGGTCGATGTGTACTCTGTTACCTGAATGAGATGCTGCTCTAAGAAGGACACTTTATTTCTATTTCAAGATGCTTTCTGTCCCTGTAGATCTTTTTCCAGTACTGCACAATACTGATTAACTGCAAAGAAAGCTTTCCATGTACATATTTTTGTATTGTTGTATGGTCCTCAGCAGACTCTGTGGTCTCTTTATCCCTGTTAGTTTTTCCAAAAGACTCAGCATAGAAACAGAAGTAAATCTACGTCCTTCAGTGTGACTTAGAGATAATAAGACAAACTTTCTCTCCTGTCTCCCAAAGGGAATACTGCGGGGGGGGATATTAAATAGTGCTTACAACAGCTCTTACTGAAGCTTGCTGTTATTTATGGGTATTCATTCCTGGTCATAATATGCAGCACAGTTGAGAATCAAAAAAATTATTCATAAAGTGCCATGAATGAAATCTAGTAGCTTTTCAACAGTGCTGGGACAAATGTTCCATGCTAACTGGGGAACTAGAGCATGTTGTGTTGAGTGAGCGTCAGAAGTGATCAAGGTCTCCTGTCCTCAGCAAACTGACATGCGATGCACACCTGGAGCATCTCTGAACTTCCTATCTAAGACCAGGCAGAACAAGCAAAGTGAGAGACCTGCTCTGTTACCTAGGCCATTGTCAAGGAGATTAGGTTTGCTAGTTTAGGATGTAAGAACAGGATTTAAATAGACACTGGTAATGAAGAATTGCCATACACCTTTTCTTTATTGTTTGAAGAAAAAATGCAGATAAGTATATGTGTGCTTGCCATCACTGGGTGTGGAGCACTAAATAAAGCACATGAACACTGAAGGCTCACAGATCTGGATGGTCTGATTTCTTCACTGAATCAGGACTCCGTCACTGTGCCATTTCTCTGCGTTTGGTTCATGCAGCAGGAAGTTTTTGACTTAGCATTCAGCAAGACTGGGCATACGAGGGATGTTTCAGCTCTAATGGGCTGAACTATCATGCTGCTGCATCTAGTTCATGCTAGAATTTTTGCAATGGAAAACATTAAAATAGTAATTCACCACTGTTTTCAGCAGTTTGTTCTTGGTGAACTGCATGTGTGTGGCTGGAAGTTATTTCTTTTAGTTATTTCTAAGGTCTCCCAAGTTTGTATTTGTTTTCAGAACTAAGATCAAAAGTGTTTATACATATAAAATTAGCAATTTGGTGTGTGAAATTTTGCCTCAGTGTTCTTTGCTATTAGGTCACAACAAAGACATGAAGATGGAGAAAAAAGTACGTTTGCAAGGGTTAAAACACACGATTTGGACTGTTTGAGGAAACAGAGCCACTGTGAAGCTCTTCTGGACTGACTACAAAGTTTAAAAGTACTTCTGGTCTTCTCATTTAGCTCTTCTGAAAAGAATAGCAGTGTTTTGTCACTGCTATAGTGATTTTCATCTGTATGGATGTTAATTAATGAGTTCCCATTAAAATGAGGTATCTTTTTTCTGTCACAGGGAAAACTGAGGCCTAGGTCAAGCGTTCCCCCCTCTCCCGATCTGCCTCTCTGAGCTAGCTCAGATTGCTTGCAAAAGTCATCCTTCCTTAAGGATGTAGGTGTTGAAAAATCAATACTAGATTATGTTCTTCGCTATTAGGCTGAGCAGCTTTTTCTATTTCCCAGAACTTACTAATGTGCTGTTGTATAGAGGTCATCTTTCTGCCGAATTGCTGAATAATCCAGCAGGGTGCAGGGCCGAGTTCCCTCTCCACAAGCAGAGAGCCAAAAGTAAAAGTCACTTCTAGGATACGGATAAGAAGACTTCGTTCACTTTTGTCACCTCTACATCAAAAAGATAAGCAAATTGAAGAATATTAAGTGAGGAGCAACAAAAGAGATTCACAGAGTGAGGAGACTGAAGGAGGTTGTTAAATAAATAATGGCAAACACATATTTTTGAGGTTTCCTGATTAAAAGAAGACAGGGGGTATTTTTTGTTGTTTTGTGTTTTGGTTGAGTTTTTCTTTAAATGCATATTGCAATGGCCACCAGATGAGCTGGAAATAAATTTCTGCAGATGTTGGTCTTTGTTATTCCATTTTAACTCAGGTCATTTCAACCAAGAACTAAAATCTAGGCGTTACTGACACAACTTCCATGTTTTATCAATACTAGATGACCAGAATTCAAGTGGAGTTATGGTTTTGTTGCATTTTTTAAGGTTGGGCCAATTCCCTTTTTCTGCCTTAACAGAAATAAATATATTTTAAAATTATTCATTTAAGTAAATATATAAAAGTCTATCCACATAACAGCCTGTAAGTATTTAGAAGGTATACACTAAGAAGTTACAGGAATTTTTATAAATTAAATACTTTTGTTTAAGCTCATCATTTTCCCACATGCTTGAAGAAAACCATATTGTGAATGGAGAGAGCAGGGTTTCAAGGCTGGAACTTACATACATTGTTTAGAGGTGCTATTCACATAGTTGCCAACCTCGTGTGATGGAAATGACCCAAGGCACTGCCATCTCTTTTGTCCTTGTACTATCATTTTAGGTAGGAAACAGCCAAATAGGCCACTTGTGTAGATTATGTAATTTTGTACCAGTCATAAATAGGACAAACACAGGAGCCCCTTTTACATTCTTCATGATGACTTTTTCCAGCTGTGTCATTCTATCTGAGGAGCTTTCATTACTCACAAGTGGGGTTTTTTACTTTTTTTCCAAAATGTTTATGTTTATTCTTTGTGCCTCTTATATTTGTATAGAGTTACATTGGAACGAAACTCACGTGTCTGATACAACAGAGTACATTTTATTATGAAAAATGATTTCCTTCTAGGCACCCCACCATCCTGCATTACCAAATGTTGCACTTCCTTGGCGTTTTTGCTTTTCTTGCAGGAAGGGCTTTAATCCCTGAAGCAGAGGGTGGTATCTAACATGTCGTGTTGTCAGCCGGATTCACCCGACTCCTCCTTCACCTTCCCTTTCTCCTTCTCTGTCTTCGTGCATTTGCAGCACGGCTTGATGCCCCAGTGAGAGCTCTGCCCACCTCCCAGGGCAGGGAGCAGCGGGGAGGATGCAGCCTGTGCTGCTGCTGGATATAGGAAGAACCTCCAGGATGGCACATGCTTCACCTGCTGCCACCACCCCCATCATCCTGCAGTTCAGGGTGTAACCCAATACACGTGCTGTGCACACTGGGACAAAACAGTCTGCATTTTGAAGCAGAAATTCTGCATCTCTCACAAAGTCCAGCCTACCTGCAGTCACTCCTGTCTGTTTCTTGTGGGTAAATGGTTATCACTTCAGTGCAGACATCATGTCCCTGTGCAGCCTTTCAGCAATGTGCCCACAGGTGCTTTTCTCTCTCTTTGCAGGGATATGTAGTTGATGAACATGCAGCCATGCAAGCTCGATGGGAAGAAGCATCTAGAGAAACAATCAAGAAGACAACCAAGCCATGCCCCAACTGCAATATTCCAGTAGAAAAAAATGGTAAGTTTATTAGATATCTTGTACTTAACTGTCTCTTAAAATTTATTTTACAGTATAAACATATAAATGTGCAGGTGTACATATGCATAATACTATTCCAAGAGGGAGAGAGCACAAAAGGCTTGAATAATTCCCTGTGTCACTTTGTCTAAATTATCTTGAAAACACTAAGTCAAAGTCACTTAGTTCTAAAACTAATTAAGCCTTACAAAACATTTGGCTATTTTGTAGATAGGGAAAATAAGGCATTGGATGTAGCATTCATATGACTGGATATCCAGCTAGTTGTCTAGATTTTCCATTGTTACTGGGAAAAATAGACATTTGTGGGGTAAAACTCATCTCACGATGAAGCAGAACATATGTCTAATATAGGCCAGAAAAATCACACCTAAAAGTGGGGTGTGAAGAATTAGTCCTGCTGTAGATGTCTACACAGTTTATGGCTGAATTTCGGTGAGATTAATCCCAACCCAGCCACATGCCCATGGTAGAAGAGCAAGTTAGAGGAAGCAACATGAGTCCTGACAAAACGTTTGCATTAATCAGTGCTTACCATGTAGGAAGAAAAGTAATCTGCTGGCACTGGGATGCTTAAAACGAAGAACAGAAATGGTAAATAAGCTATACTTCATAGGTTAATGCTGTTCCAAGACTTAATTGTATTTATGTTAATTAATAAAAATATATTAACATGATGGCCTAAATATTATACAAATTCGGAGAGGATGCTGCCCAGTTTTGTGGCATTTACATGGGACACTGAAAACGCCAAATAAGGCACTACGAACTGCAAGGGGAGAACACTTCAAGCAGAAATATTACTGGGGAAGAAATAGGACAAAATCCTGAAATCTGGGGTTTGATGAAAGAAAAGAAGGCAATTGGCAGATGGAAAGTGGGAGACATCTTCAGGCACCAGAAGCAGAAGGAAAGAAAGCTTGAATTCAAGAGTGGGAAGGTGAGACAAGATTCGGCATAGCGTAGAGAGCAAGGTGGGCAGCAGAAGAGAGATAACAGAGGGCTAGGTCAAAAAATTATTTACAGATTTGTAGAACAGACTGAAAACCAGAAGTTTTAATCTGATTAGAAAAAAAAATGATAATGGTGGCTTTTTATATTCGACAGTTTGTGCACAGCCAAATAAAAAAACCCTTCTGGTTAGGCTTGAAGGAGTGGTAGGACCTTTACTTTCTCTTAGACTCTGCTACAAAATCTTGACTGGTAAATTACAGACAGTTGCCATTTGTCACAAACAGGATATCCCTATTTGGCACCATTCACACAAGTCCCACTAATGTTTAGGGAAGTTGCTCGTAAAAATCAAAGTTGAAATAAAGGCAATTATAATTTTTATTTTGAATAATAAGCAGGAAAAGACCTTTTGTTGCGTATAGCCTGACCCAAGTCAGAACAGTGCCTCATAATGCAAAATGCCAAAGCCACAGTAGTGGGCTAGAAACACACTGGAATGGGCTCATTGTGCTGCCATTCAGAAAAACCTTGATAGGCTGGAGAGATGGGCAGAGTGGAACCATCTGAAATTCAGCAAAGGCAAATGCAGGGTCCTGCACTTGGGAAAAAATAACCCCAGGAACCAGCACAGGCTGTGGAGAAGGACCTGGGGGTCCTGGAGGACAAGAAGCTCTCCCTGAGCCAGCAGTGTGTCCAAGAAGGCCAATGGGATCCTGGGTTGTATTAGGGAGAGCACTGCCAGCAGGTCAGGGAGGTGATCCTGCCCCTCTACTCAGCCCTGGTGAGGCACATCTGGAGTGCTGTGTCCAGTTCTGGGCTCCTCAGGACAAGACAGACATGGAGCTCCTGGAGCGGCTCCAGTGGAGGGTAACAAAGATGTTTAAGGCACTGGAGCATCTCTCTTAAAAGGAAAGGCTGAGGGAGCTGGGCCTGTTCAGCCTCAAGAAGAGGCACTGAGAGGGGACCTCATCAGTGTCTGTGAGTATGTGAAGGGAGGTGCCAAGAGGATGGAGCCAGGCTCTGCTCAGTGGTGCCAGGCAACAGGACAGGAGGCAACGGGCACAAACTGATGCACAGGAAGTTCCACCTGAAGATGAGGAAGAACTTCTTTACTGGGCATGTGACTGAGCACTGGAACAAATTCCCCAGAGAGTCTGTGGAGTCTCCCTCACTGGAGATATTTAAGAACCATCTGGACATAATCCTGTGCAATGTGTTCTGGGATGACCCTGCCTGAGCAGGGAGGTTGGACCAGATGAACCAATGTGGTGCCTTCCAACCTTACCTATTCCATGAGTCTGTGATTCCAATAAAGGGCTACAAAGATGATAAAAGGACTGTGTAAATAAATACCTGATGGGAGGAGTGAAGGAAACAGAGGCAAATTCTTCTCATAGTGCCCACTAAAAAACAGACAACCATGTGCACAAATTGAAACACAGAAATTCCATTTAAACATAAGAAAATACTTTTACTGTGTGGGTAGTTACAGACTGAACAGGTTGCCCAGAAAGAGTTTCCATTCTAGGATATATTCAAAACACAACTGGACGCAACCCTGAGCACCCTACTTTAGTTGCCCTGCTTTGAGCTGTGGGTTTTGGATTGGATGATCTCTAAACAGACCTTCCCACCTCAGTGATTCTGTCATTTTGCAAATTAAAGCGTGAAGCTTAAAAAGTGCAGTGTTTGCCTTCTTCTTTGGTCAAGGGTACTGCACATGCCATCTTCTAGGCTGCCGTGTGTAAACTTAAAGAAGCATTTCAGATCTGCCTAAGCAAAGCTGCTGTCAAGAGACTGACAACTGCATCCTGAGGTCTGCCAGCAGTCCTCATTCAGGAGGAGTACACTAACTCCACACAGGAGAATAATTCTGCTTTCCTTCCCCAAACATTCTGTGGACACTGTCTTTTACAAGGGACAGTGACAATGCCAATAACTTTTCTGTAATAGCCTGTATAAACTACAGGCATTGTAGAATATTTCTGGATGCCAGTAGCTTTCCTGTAATAGCTGAAGTGAAAGAGAGAAACACTTTCCCACAGCTCAGTCCCCAGTCCGAGTGAACTTAAACACACATCCACGTCTCTCAAAGGACTGCTGTACTCACAGAGCTGCAGGTCCCGTTGCTTGAGGCACTGTCCACTCTTGACTGCTGATCTCAGCTGCCATGTAGCAGAGAATAATGTGATTTGTGTAGCTTAGCAGGGAGGGCACACGTTTAACGCTCGGCACCTATGGGGTTTGGGTCCTGTGCCAGGACTGAGGTGAGTTTTACCCAGTGATGGCTTAATACAAACTGTAAGAGAGGACTGGATCTAAACTTTAAATCAACTGTAATGTGGAGGCTGGCCATTTGTATGTTTACATTTAAATAAGATAAAAAATTTTTCTGGCACATTGCATTTCTTACACAAAGATATAAACTGATGAATAGACCTCGCTATCACAAGTAGTTTTCTCTCTCTGTCAGGTGAAGCAGGCAGGCCTATTTTAACAAACCAGTTCTTGTGTCTCCTGCTGTTTTTGCCTTCTGAGAAACATTCTGCAGTGGCATTTATAAAAAAGGTGCTGTAAGGGTAGCAGCTCATACAGTAGGGAACACGCACTCCCTTTACCTCCCATAACCATTTGGAGTCAAACCAAGATGACATTTCAGCATTTCTTCATATTGCATGCTTTTCTCTCAGTTTGAATTATACAATAGATCTCCTTGTGTGGTAAGCAACATAATTTCCATTTGAAGTGTATTTCTGTAATGACCTTTGGCGATGTTAATGTTTTAGATATTACAAAATAAACTTTTGATCAAGGTCGTGAGCAGAGAAATTAATGCTGCTCTCATGGTACGGAGAACTAAGAAACCCAGCATCCAAGAAACATTGATATGATCAAAAGGCTGCTTCAGATACTAAAAAGGTCAAATCAACTTAAATTACTAATGTCATTTTTGTATACTCAGTAGTCAGCCACCAAAGTCTGTATCTCCTGATTTACTAACTTTGCAAATCTTGCGGTTGTGAAATCCAAATTCAAAAAAGAATTTAATTTTGTTTATCTTCTGTCTCACAGCTGGACTAGCGTAGAGTAACCTTGAGGAGATATCTCCATGACTGCTTTGAGAGGCCACAGATTATCATCTCTTTTCCCTACCCCTAGCATAGTTTTTTAATTTCCTCCTACTCTTCCAGGCCCTCAAGTGAGAAAAGCACATTAAAGCCCAATAAGAGAGGAGTAGCGAAACCCCAGGGAAATATTCTTCAGGCTTGTACTTTTCTTTTATTAAATATTTTATTTAGTTGGTAAATTAATGTCTAAGAAAGTTGATTTTAATGCTCTTAATTGTTGATTAACATCTCTAAGTGTTTGCCAAGTACCAAAGCCATGCTGTTGCTATTTTGCAGGTGGCTGCATGCACATGAAATGTCCTCGCCCTCAGTGCAGATTTGAGTGGTGCTGGAACTGTGGCCTGGAGTGGAACAGAACCTGCATGGGAGATCACTGGTTTGATTAGCAGTGCTGAGGCAGTGCTTGTTTTCATCAGGGCCGAATTCTGAACCCCTTGCTTAAACAAAATTCCCAGTGGTTTTAGGGAAACAGAGGTTGGAAGTTGGCCTAGTTTGTTGGTTTTTTGCTTTATTGCATACACAATCATACCAAAATCACATTGAAGTTATGCCAAGGCTTTTAAATCCACTAAGTAAAAAGAATAATTGTTTTAATGGATAGACTTGCTCATCATGATACAAAGAGGAGTAAGTTATAACTTTTTGAACTTGTGCAGTCTGTCAACATGGGGAGTTGGCAGGGTTACCATGAAGAACTTTACTTGACATTTATAATCAGGAATCCATAGCTCTTGCAAGAGGGAGCAGCCTGCATATGTGTGTGTGTGTCTGAGTGTAACCATCAAGGGGAGGTGGAAGATATTTCCTGCATCATCTGCTTTTTTTCTTTCACCACTTCTTCACTCATTCAGCACAATTTTTGATTTCGAGGCAGTATTTCTTAACAGCATTTTTGGCAGAGGGAAGACTGTGGCTCCTAAGTGTTTTCTCAGGGTTTCTTCCTAACAGGCTTTCTGTAGGGGTTTAGCTTTCAAACAAAATTCTCATGGAAACACCCGGCTTTATGCCACACTCGTGCTTGTGTATTTGTGATATACAACATGAAACCAGCCTACCTACTCATTATAGACTTTGTTGGCATGGGAAGATTCGCTAAGGATGCAGTTTCAGCCCTATCCGTGCCTGTTGGGGCAGTGGCAACTGGATCCAATTAAGTGTTGCGCAAGCTACACTCACAGGGCTTCATTTTTCTTGTACTTATGGAATGCTTTGGACATGGCAAAGTGAGGCAGGAAGAGACTTCTCAGGGCTTTTCTCTACCATGATTCTCCTAAATTGAATTAGAATATGGGTATGATTCTGAAAATATATTCATCGCTCTAATGGTGTGGGGCAGAGGGACAGCTTCACTTTACAATGTTGACACAGTAAGTTAAGTTTAGTAGCATTTCCAAGCCTGAACAATTTTACTGTTTGTAAAAAACATTGATGCTTTACTCTGAAATGAAACGGGTAATGTCCACATCCAACACACCATGTAAGGATTTGCCCAGTTTAGTTTTGGAAAAAAAAAACGCACAATAAATAAAGTGGTCAAAATTTTAAACTTTGTTTCTTTTTTTCATTTGAATACAAAGTGAGTACAAAAATGTTGGGTGGGTCATGCATTGCCTTGACTAATTCAAACTCCCAGCTGAGACGCTAGCCCTTTGATCAAGACATAATGTTAGCACAAAATAAATTCCACAACCATGGTCTTCTTTTATCAAGTTTGAACTAATATTTTGTATGGCATGACTGTAGAGTCTTGAAAATATGGGTGTGCCTCGTGTCAGTGCAGAGCATGAAGCTTGAGGCATAAAAAAAATCCCAGGCTCACTAGAAAAAATGTCCAATTGCTAAGAGCAATGGAATATTCATCTGTCTAAACTGGAAGCGACATTAAAAGTATGAGGAAACAAAAGAATGAAGGCATGAGGTACCAAAAATGAAAGAGTGAACTGGTAGAATTAAGAAAATGAGAAAGAAAGGAAGTGGCAATGAGAAGACAATAGACATTTCCTAAAGGTAATTTTCTTGTTTGGCACTGCTGAACTAAAATTTATGCAGGAGTAGCTACAATGAAGTGTAGGAGTGCAATTGAATGCCGCAAGGTAGCTCATGTAAGTACTTTGTCTTAATGGGGGTATTTTACTGTGAGCTCTGATTATCTCATGATTTGATTTCCTATATCTAGGTCTATTTTATAATTTATATGGCTCGTTTCCAACAGGCTAGGGGAAAAGTAACAACACTTAATTTTACTTTGATCAGGTGTTACATGGGAGTTCATCACTATATTTCATATTCAAAAACGTTCAGAATAAAAGAAATCTGAATCTCCCTTTTTTTTTTAGTGTCTTTCCCATACAGGAAGAAGAAGTTATTCACTATCAGGCAGTTTCACTGAATTAGAGCCTGACCTAACACCTTAAAGTTTTAATTGTTACATAGAAACACGTGATTTACGCCCCTGGATCAGGGTCCATTGAAGTCAATGGACTACAGACTAGCTCCTGTATTTCTTTCTGGCCTAGGAAGGGCATGCTAGGCATGAGTCATAAGGCTAGAATAGAAACACCTCTTTCTTGGAAGAACTTGGCAGAGTTATTTGTCGTTACGGTATTACGAGCATTCATCTGAGACGTAAGCAAGGGCAGGAAAGGAGAATAAAGAAAGGAGTTCCAGCATTGACTCAAGATTGTGTCACACAGTCCAGATTCTGCACTCTGGCAAAAATAAGTGTGTATTCTGCAGAATTTAACAGAACATGTCCTGATCTTCTCTGTGTTAATACGTCTCCATGCATACATGCACAAACTTTGAGATGGTACAGGCTGTTAATCTGATTTCTTTTCACTCTAAGATTCTCATAGTTTCCACAATTTAAAGGGCATGGAAATTCGGTATTAATGCTCTGCTGACACTGTAAGAATGCTGGAACTCCTATAGAGATGTATGAATGGAACCTAAAATGTCCTACACTAGTAACTTTTTTTTGCATGAAAAGTGCCATTTTAAAAAAATACATAAAACGTCTTTAAAAAATCAAATTTATTTTGCAATTTGCAGCAAAACAGAACAGAACAAACCAAGTTTTCAGCGTCCATTCAGACTGCTCCTCTTATTTCAGTTCTGAAATATCAGAGTCAAATTCACCTCACTCAACTTTAGCTCTCTGGTTGGTTCAGTAGCTTCTGAAGCTTGTCGTGCATGTGTATGGTGGCACCTGCTGAGTTTTTAGTACAATTGCTCATGGCTGGAGGTGTGATGACAACATCCCTGCCAGAGACTGGGCACAGCTCCTGACAGGATGCACAGGACCTGTCCTGTGTGCGCCTGCACTCTCTTGGCTCGGTTGCTGTATGAGGAGGGGAATCTTCCTTTTTTAAAAACTTTGAACACTGGCATTGCTTGCTAGCATTCATGAAGCCAGCCTTGGCAAACACTTCCTTGGGGCTGGCGCGCACATCTCTGGAAGTGGTCCTGGGCAGCCGTTAATGGAGAGAAACAGGACTCAAGCATGAAAGAAGGTAACAAACCTGAGGGCTTAAGCAGATGGAAAGTTTTCAAGAACTTGTGGGTTTATGTTCTCTCCTAGCAATACATGCTGGAAACAATAACATTTAACTGCATGTTCTAAGAAGGTAATTTATTATGATGCTATAAAGCAAAAAAAAAGATCTTTTCACATCAAGGTTTGCCTTTGTTAATTGAATTCTCTTTACCTTGAACCTTCTTCGTCTTCCAGATTAAAACAATTACAGACTTGTTCTTAGTACTGCAGTCTAGGATCCTTTAGTGCATGTTAAATGGATTAAGTACAGGATGTATGCTTAAATATTCAATAATAATTGTCATTATAATAATTCAGCTCTATAACTACAATGAAAATCTCTAATATTTAATTCCAGCTGGAAATGAAATCCAAATACCAAGTAGATTAAGAAGAAAATACGGAACAGTTGGGTTCCTCAGGAAAAAGCATCTCAAAGTTTAAAGTAAATAATACTTTGCAAGCTGTGACTTTGACTAAAATATCATTTATATGTCTGCCTTATCTTGTCACAAAATGTAAGCCAAATTATTTCATTTTAAAGGGTACACTTTAAAGAAAAAGAAACAGTAAATTGCACTCCAGAAGAAACATTATGCTGCTGATGGGAAATAATAGTCAAGCTCTGAAAGAACAGCAAGCAGTCTGAAGTGCTATTTGCATATGAATAGTAAGGTACCATCTGTATTGCAAACCAGTATGGTAATTTCTGCCTGCAGATCTTGTAGATCATGTAAGCTGAAGTGAAATCAGTATTTGTGGAGGGAAACATGAGGCACTTGGAGGTGAGAGGCCAGATTCCAAGAGATTCTGCTGGCCTGGAAGACTGGGAAGATTTAGCCCTTTGTGCCAAACTTTCTCACACTTTGAGTATCAACAACGACTATTATGTTCCTCACGTTCACTGTGCTGCTCAAACCATTACACAAGTAAATCATCGTGTGCGGGAAGCTCAGTAAGCAACACTTGCAGCAAGATTGGAAGGATAAAGCATAAAATCAACTCCGAAGATTGGTTAGCCCCATGCTGACCTAATTTATCTGATACAGTGTTTGATGAGTATGGTGTCATGGTTTAACCAGTTAGCAAACTGAGTACATGCACTGTGCCTCCCCAAACCCGCTCTGGGATAGGGAGGAGAACCTGAAAAAGGTAAAACCTGTGGGTTGAGATAAGAACAGTTTAATAATTGAAATAAAGTAAAATATCATCATTGTTATCATCACCATCGTGGAATCACAGTAAGGAAAATGGAGATAACAAAAAGAGAAAAAGGAATAAAACCCAAGAGAAAGGGTTTTATTATTTTTTTTTTTATATGCACAATATAATTGGTCACTACCCACCAACTGATACCCAGCTCTGTCCTAAGGAGTGATTGGCCCCTCCCTGTTGACTCCCCCAGTTTATATACTGAGCAAGTCCTTCTAGGGTGTGGGATCTCCCTTTGGCCAGGCCAGGTCAGCTGTCCTGGCCCTGCTCCCTCCCAGCTTCTTGTGCACCTAGTCACTAGCAGAGCATGGGAAACTGAAAGGTCCTTGACTTAAGCACTATTTCGCAACAACTGAAACATGAGTATATGTTGTCAACATTATTCTCATACTAAACCAAACACAAGCACTGTACCACCTACTAGGAAAAAAATTATCCCATTATCCCAGCTGAACACAGGATATATGGTGATGGCTGATGGAGGGAAACCCTACACAGAGATAGAGAGCTGCAGTAGCTCTTAACAGCTAGGTTCTGTTTCCAGGCAGCAAAATTCTTATTCTTCCTTTGGTTCCTCATTAAGCAACAGAAAAGCCTGAAGAAGAGAACACCAGATGAAAGTTTCCAGGACAAGGAAACCCCACGTCCAGTGGTTCCTGATGATCCTTCAGTAGCTTCACCCAGATGTATCTGACAGCACAGCATTAACAGTGACTCAACAAGAAGAGACAAATACACTACTTTACATTTTATCTGACGTATTTACAGATTTTAAAGAAATATTTCTATCTCTAATTAGCAAATTTAGAAAAGCACTTCTCCCTTTTTTTCAAACATGTTTGTCTACTGGTTCCTATTATGTTAATTTGTGTATGTGTTTTATGTGTTTGCCCATGTGGTGCCCCTTGTGTATCACCCACTGATTTCCAGCTGTGTGTGTCTCATCTTCAGGCAGTTTAATGCTCTAGAATTTTGCAGCTAGGAACTACTGGAGTACATGCTCTCAATAGCCTCTTCTCATATTCTAGGTAAGTATGTGCAGGCCAGAAAAAATGTCAGTGGCTTTAAGGAAGCATAAAGGTAGGCAAGTTGAGAGAAGCTCATTTAATCATATGGAGAATCATATTTAATGTAGTGCTTTGTGTATCTGTAGGAATGTCTTTTTTTAGAAATCAGGCCATGTGCCATTTCATTTTTCTTCATTATTATTAATAGCGCTTTTTTCTTTGCTTTTAATTTGTTTTTCTTGTCTCTGTCTCCATTTTTCTGAATAATGGAGTAATGGTTCTGTGCCAGTAGATAAAATATGCAGCGAGACATCACCTGTTACATTACTTTTTGGCTTTTATCCCTAGAAAGCTTGAAGAATTCACATAATCCATGTAGGCAGGGAAGTGCCATTATCTGTGTTTTACAGTCGGGGAATTCAGTCCAGAGAGTACAGCCAGACTACATGGAGGCGGCTGCTCAAATGCACATCATCCCTTTCCTCACAACTGGGAAAATCTGGCTGCACCAAAGTGGAGGCCACCTGTGTGCTGGGATGGTGATGACACAGGCTTAGGGACACAGGAAGCAAGTTTGAAGTTTAAGGTCCAGAGAACACCAGTGTGATATTAGGGATGCAAAGAAATAATTTTTTGAAAGGTAGGATTTCAAGTGGCCTAAAGAATAATGATATAACCTGACATCCTTTGCAACCACTGGGAATTTTACTGCTGGCTTCACTGGGGGAAGACTAATTTAGACCTTGAAAACACTACTTACTTCGACATTTTAGCAGTGCATAGGAGATCTCTGGGAGAACTTGATGTCCCAGTTTCCTCTTTGTCTGTTTGTTAGTTAAATATTTAATCTAAAAAACATATTCATGTTCACCTCATATTCTCTCCACCTCATTTTGGTCCAGACTAAAATCCATCAAGCAGTGATGTCACATTGGTTTTAAAAACCTTTAGTTAAGTACCTCTGAAGCAGCATTCTTACTTGGTACATGATTGTATTGTCTGCCTCATAAACAGTAATCCTGATAGCCTGCCAACTTCAGCTGCTGGTCACCAGCTGGTTGAATGATGGCCATAAGTAATGCTCAAAAGATAATGCTAAAATGGAAAGGAGCAGTCAACACAATGAAATAGTATTCAGACACTTCTTCTGTTGGGGCCAGTATAATGTTTTTCTTGGAATGGATGGTAAATGCTCCTGAATAGGTTCAGCCAACTGAGTTTATTTATGCCTGGAAGCTAAACCTGGAAAGCTCTGTACTGTGCTTTTCCAAAGTAAAGAGATCACAATATGGTCAAAGGGTTTGAATTTTTTTAATGAATAGCTGAAGTCCATGTGTTCTGTGGCTGATGGAGTTAAAAATCAGAAAAAAGAAACTACTTCACTAAGCTACACTGACATTTTTCAAGTACTCAGTGAAACAACAAATGCCAGGTTTGCTTTTTTTTTTTCTAAATCTGCTTCTCAAAGGCCAGAATGACTGTGATATTTACATTAAACTCAGTCACTTAATGAAGCTGAAATCAGTTTTGAATCGAGCTTCTAAGTTTTAGTGGTGATGTTTTAATGAATCTAATGTTTTACCAAAACGTTACTCAGGCTTTGCTTAGCAAATATTAAGGTGCTAATTAACTGAATTGCAATCACTCAGGTCCTTACTTTATTTCAAAAGTACAATGATAAAGACTATTCCTATTGCCTCATTCTGTTGGATTTTACAGAAAGCAAACATAGGCTTCAAACCACTGCTAGCAATAAGCTCCTGCGTGGTAGAATATCTTCTCCTGAAGTAGTGATCTCTTCTCAGTGACATTTACTGTGCACAAATTAAAAACAATCAGTGGCATTTCATTTTTAGTCCTCTTTATTGCATGAGCTCCAGGGTAGAACCGAATAAATAAAAATATAAAGCGAAATCTACACAACAGAAAGCCTACTTTTCTAGCTGTTCCAGTACATGCCACAGACCTACCTGACACTAGGCTTGGTAGCCAAGTGCATTATAGAAAATTAGCTGTACATCAGCAAATGTACATATTTACTTATGCCATTATATTGGAGTATTTTTTTAAGGCTTTTGCCAGTCTAGAAAACTCATAAGCCCCTTCCCTCCTCAGGCAGGACTCATTCCAAAAGACCTCTGTGATGAGTGATGGATGGCTGGGGCAGTCCGACTGCTTACACATCAACAGTGTCATCATCTAGGTGAGCTGGGGCACAGATTGCTGTCATGCTTGATATTTGTAAGTGCTCAGCTCCCGCTTGGGAACCCAAAAAAGGCCAGGTAGTCAAAGGTGACAATCACATGGACTTTTAAAAAAATACCTTCTTTGAGTGTCTAAGCAAAGGTAGTGCACATACCTAACAGAGAACAGTTGAAACTTTTTCTCTGATTCTGAATGCTGTGCAGGATGGAAAAATCCGGCCCTGAGTAACTTTAAATCAATAGATTTGCTTCTTCAAAAAACAAAGAAGTCCATGATCCAGAGCCCTTTGTAATGACTGCACCCAGCATCGCTTTCCTGTTATGTTTCCATCAAAAAGTATAAATGTCAGAGTATTTTTCTAGTTGTGTTTATTTAGACATTTGTATTAGACTGTAAAAGGCCTTAGCAGAACTTTAGCAAGTCTCAGATAAATGATGTCTACTTATTATTATGTAGCACTACTTAGCCCAAAGAAATAATGGTTTTTAGTGCCTTCACTCCATTATGGAAAAGCGAATTTTTTTTACAAGCAGTTAAGCCTTGACAGATAAGATGATCTTACGAGGTCCCTTCACATATTTTCCTACAGCATTGTGTTCACCTACTCCCAAATGAAAATTCCATCTTTGAGAACTATTCAGTGAATGATTTAATTGCTTGAAAGAAGAAAGAGAGATCCAGAAACCTTTCCTATTAATGCAGTTATTGTCTCAGATCCAGCAGCTTCCTTTGCTAGTCAATGCCATTACCAGAGAGATCTCCATACCAGGAAGTTTTCCTGAAACTGAACACCTCCTAATGTCTTTCCCTTTCAAGCTATTAAGATCTCAGGAGTATAAAGGTCTTATTGTTTTGTTGTGTCCACCTACTATCACAGGCATCTTGTTATGTAAATCTTTCCATGAATTTAGAGAGTGCCATGGCAAACAGTTTTTAAGTCCCATTTGCTTTCATGGCAAAGCAATTATGCAACATGATCCCAGCTGCTACTGATGAGAAACCTTTTCATGACAAGGTATTAATAGTCACCTTATAATTATTTATCATTATATCAATATCATTGGTAAGTTTGATGTTTTCGTTTTCCTGTTAGTGTTTCCTATTCCCTTTGTTCCCTGATGGGGCAGTAGACAGCAATCGTATTTCCACCTCACTCATTTTATTAGGCTTAATAGGCTAAGCTTAAAAGCTTGAATAAACATTTTTGTAAACATCCTAGAATCAAATATGAGTGATGGACTTTGGCATAAGATGCAAGTGTGTTTGCACCACCACATTCTGTGGCATTCATGCCTCCGTGTCTCTAGTGGAGCCACTCCTGACACGTCAGATCATAACATGTTCACTGAGACATCATGCTGGCAATTCATAGTCATCCTGTGATGGTCTACCTCACCCAAAACCTTCTTCACCTCGTTTCCAAGTGATGTGCTTCTGTTTTATGAGGTGTCTACACTTTCTTTATGGCTTTCTTTTTCTCAGTTTCTGCATTTATACAGTTCTAGATGGCTGCTGATGTGCATCTCAGGATATAGGCAAGCTACGGCAAAGTGAGCAAGTACAGGAACATCCTTTGGTAATCACCTGATGTGTGTTAGTATTCTAAATGGTTTTTTCATGTCCTACACGAGCAGATTTTTCACTACTTTGCAGTACTGTAAATCTGCTATGTTCAATGCTTCTGGGTTTGAATACCTCCAGTGTGGCAAGTTATTGAATTGTTTGCCAAACATGTTTCAGCTCTTTATCCTGAAGGTTCATCTCTGCTGCTATTGGTAGAACTCATGTAGATGTAGATTAATGTAGTGAGTTGACTCTGTCCAGCAACGCAGTACCCACTCAAATGCTCACTCACTCCCACACCCAGCAGGATAGGGGAGAGAGTAGGTACAGCAAAAGCAAGAAAAAAACCTCATGGGTCAAGATAAAGACAGTTTAATAACTGAAGGTATGAAAAAAATAATAATAGTGATACAAAAGCAATCTCTCACCACCTCCCACAAGCAGATGGATGCCCAGGCAGTGGCAATGGCTACTTTAGAAAGACAGCATCCCAGGTTTTATTGATGGGCATGATGTTTTATGGCCTGGGATATTGCCTTTGTCAATTCAGGTCAGCTGCCCCAGCTGTGTCTCCTCCCAGCCTCTTGCCCAGCCCCGACCTACTCAGTGAGGTAACAGAGTGGGAAAAATAGAAAGCCTTGATGCTGTGCAAGCACTGTTCAGCATAAGATAAAATACTTGTATGTTATCAACAGGTTTAGTCACAAATCCAAACCACGGCACCACACCAGCTGCTAGGAGGAGAACCAGGTGTGTACCAGCCAGACCCAGGGCAACAAGCTTGCTTTACACCAGTCGGCGCAGGATGCTGCTACACCTGTGGTCACAGCACCACGCATCCCCTCCTGCCTGGGGTCCCTAATGCTCTGAGCCAGACATGGCTTGAACTAAGGATTAAGGGCTTTTTTTCTCAGTGCAGGCATTAACAGGTTTTCTGTACTTGACTGACAGGCTACTTTTATAAATTACTTAGCAGAAATTGGCTAACTTCGAAAGGCCTCTGTGGGAGGACTGACAGACAGCTGCACAGACAGACAGATGGAGACAGCAAGGAAGGTAGGCCAAACCCCAGATAGCTACATGAAATTCTCACCAAACTTCTGGGGAGTGTGGAGTTGAATCAGAGAGATGAAGGTGAGGAGGCTAAACAGCCTCATTTTGTCATTAAATGATGGCTACACAAAGCATTAAGCATTCCCAGTCCAGTCCTAAATTCTGCTTCAAATTGAGATCAGAAGTTCCCCATCAACTTAAGGGGAAAATTATTGTATAAATTTGGATAGGTGGTTCTGGTAAATGGATTAACACACACCCACTCCACCCCTTCTTTTGGGGCTGTACAGGAAGCAAGAAGTTTGTTGGATTCAGTCCAAAAGCTGGGCCTTTCCTGTGGTGTTATTGAGTGATGTTTCAACTGACTCATGGGGAGGATAAGGTTGGCATTAATTAAAACACATCAGTGATGAAAATTATATAAATTATCTGATTCATTTTCACCAAGTGTCTGCCTGTCTCTCTCTTGACTACAGATGAAGTTTGGAGCAACCACACTCCTAACTCCAGTATCTCCATTAAATACCTCGAGTTGGTGGGATGACACCAGCAGCAGCCTGCCTGCTTTTGGCTACTATTTAAAGATCACCAGGACAAAGGCAATGCACCCCCCAGCTCACCAGGGAGGTCATCTGAGTCACAGCTGACTACAGTCAGACTGTTTTCTGTAGTGGCAGTAGCCCAGTGAAACAGGGATTATAGAACCAACTTTATAACTTCATGTAGCTTCAAAGAATGTAACACTCAGGGGAAAGATGAGAGCAGGAAAGACATAAAGGTGGCTTTGAGTGATCTTGTTCTTTAGTCTGCCAGATTCCAGGCTGGGCCCATTTATCAGCAAGGAGGGAATAGGAAGAGTTTCCAGAGGGGATTGTAATGGCTTTTTATCCGTAAGTGCCAGTGTTTGAAATACTGCCACATAATCACACCCTTGTATTATCCTATTTCGTTTAACATCTCATATGGGATTTTTAAAAGTGTATTTTGCTTCATTTTTATTGAAATCATTGTAGTATGGTGATTGGCAGAATATAAACTATACTGCTAGATAACTTTAAAAAAAAAATTAAATGAGAAACATTTTGAAAGAGCTTTTGCCAGTCTTTATTGCAGTACCTAAGAAACCTTAAGTTAAAATAGTATTTTGCCTTTTCTGTCAAAACCACTTCACTGGTCAGGAAATTATTCAAAAACACATATATCATTTTAACAAATGGTAGAACCACCAGTCTAGTGGCTTCAGTGCACCTGAAGCCACTGCTCTGCAGACAGCAATGGCTTGTCAGAAACCATTTCTCCAAAATAGGGTTTACTGTTTCTGGAGATTCTGACTTCCATACTCTGAGAGCAAACATAATAATTTAAAATCTTCTTATGTAGCTATAGATCCTGTGCAGTTCAATCATGTCCTACTTTAGTGAGAAAGGAAAAAATAAGCTTTTTATGAACAACTTTGTCCCTTTGTTACTTCCTACTTACAGACATTGCAAATCTTGAATTGCAAACGTCCTAAGTGGTGGTACCAAAACCTTGCTGAATTACCACAAATGCAGGAGCAACACTTCGGTCAGGATTAATTCTTTGAATCAACAATGTTGATGTCTTTGCATCAACAATGAACATTGTTATAGACACGTCAACCAACACTGGAAATTAAGAACACTGGAATATGCATTCTACCAGCATCTGATGACTTGCCTAGCCTTGAGCAAAATGCATTAATGTGTACTTGCAGAAACCTCTGGCACAATTATTCTGTGACAAAATTGCTCCTTCTGTAGTAAATTGCTGAGGAGCAACAGTTGCTCCAAATATTATTCAATAAGTCTCATTTAATAGCAAAAAAAATGCAAACAAACCAACTCTAGGAGATACTTTTGCTTCAATTTTAGCTTCTTATCACCTTAAATAAACAAAGCAAGCATCTTTTAATTTCACCAAGAATTGCTTGAAGAGTGAGCAGCAGTAGGAAATTTCAGTTTGGAAGCTGAAAATTGTCTAGGATTATACACATTTGGAAGGGCTTTGCTATAAAAGAAATTATTAGGCATGCTTTTTCCTTTTGCTGTTAAAATCTCTTAGATCTCGACACTGTAATTTTCATTAATTACACTGGTAGCTATTATAGCTAAGGGACAATGTTTTGACCCTGTACACACAAATGGCTGGGTTGTCAAATTGCCTGTGTTATAGCACAGAGGAAGCTGTTATGTAGAATGATAAAACAGTTTTATCATCTCCTTCCTCTGCTGCTGTTCAGGCTGCCTCTGCATATTTCAGTCTCTACCAGCCAGGAGTGCCAAGCATTACGAATAAAAGAAACTGCACAGAAGGATTTATGTGACTGGACATGGTGAAAAAGGTAATGGAAAAACTGCACTTGCAGAACAATATCTGGACTTTATGGCACACTCCTTTCTCATTGACAATCCTGATTCCTCCTCTCTGCGCTTGATTTTAAGTTCATTCTGTATCTCTGTGAGAACTTGACTCATCCCAGATGATGACTGTCACGTTCCCACATACCCTTCTGGTGCAAGGAGGGGGCCATTTAGAAGAAGCATGAAACACCAGCTATAAATCAGACCTGAATTATCTTTCCTTTTTCTGAAGAGCAGCACTAGTAATCATGAAGGAAGTTACTCGCCACTTGGGGTAACAATGGCAGGATCAGACTCGTGCCCCTGGCTTCAATTCACAGACAGCTTGTGAAAATAGACTTGAACACTATGACAGTCGGTATTATTAAAAATGCCCACGAGGGTTTGAACAGCACACCATAAATATTAGCTAGTGCTGCTGACCCAAACATTGAACAAAGATGATAAAACAGTTTTAAACAACTCCTTCTTAAATGAGGCTTGTTTGGCCTTTGCTCTGAATATGTGACAGAGTCTGTGGAAAAAGGACTGGGCAGCCATGTGAACTGAAACCTACAAAACATATGAAGACCCACAGAGGAGGCAGTGAATTTGCAAAGGTCACTTTAATTCTGGCATTTCCATCTTTGAGTGGCTAACTTTGCAGCATACATTTAGCTGTTTATGTGTGTGCGTAGCATATAAATCAAAATTGAAACACTTCCTTGCACTTTTTCAAGTGCATTAAAACACTTACTAGTTCTACAGAGTTTGAAATCTCATGCTGTAGCCATGTTTCACTACTCAGAATCATTTCACGATCTGTTGCACATCTGTGCCTTCTCTCGTCTCCTTGGGAGAGCTGACTGTGGGAGGTCAGTCACTGTACCTTCTACACCTTTCTGCATAGATCCAGTGTCAGCAAGGACCTTGGCAAATGTCCTCTGAAGAATTTTGCTGAAGTGCCTGAAGACACTCCTGTGCCTGACTGAGTGACCTGCCCTTCTTCTGTTACTTGCCTTTTTCCAATGAACTGTGAGCACTGAGCACTTCACCTTCGGGGGTGATTTTCTTGAAAATTTGGCCTACACCTTGGGACAGTTGAGACACAGGCACACGTTGCTCCTTTGTCTTCCACGGGATCAATAACCCAAGAGGCTAGGAAAGACAGACAGGAGACCAGTAACATCTGAAAGTGCCCCTGTGAAATTTCCCAGAGTCTGCCTGCTCAAAAGCCCCTCAGCTGTGTTGGCAAAGCACAGATCGACGGCCACAGTCTCCTCTACTGTAAGCTAGTACCTAGTGTCACAGAAACTCATGGTGCTACACCAGGTTGATGTAAATTAAACAGCTACACCTATTTATAGTTCACAGCCTGATAAATATTTAGCCATCAGAAGGCAAAGTTCCTACATTCTACATTGACCAGATACATGTCAGGCCAGGCCACAGCTTCCTCTCTCCGGAGCTGCAGGTTCATCCCATTCCCACCTGCCCCAAATCACCCCAAACAGAGCAGCCACAACCTTCCCCAAAGTTATTTGCAGTCACCCAGGTAGGGAGAAGAACACAACATTAAGGAATTCTGCTCTTGTCTAATTAAGATGATGCAATCAACTGTTCCACAAACACTTAGGGATCTTCTTAATAACGCTATTTTTATCAGCTTGAATGCCACACACAGTACTGCAAGGTAATTGTCGGGGCTTATATTTGAATTCAGGGAAGTCTTACCTTATTGTGTTTTCCCTCCTGAGCATTTGCTCTCTGGTAACCCACTCTCTCTACCATTACTGTGCTGGCTTCCATTTGCTGTAAAGTAATTTTCTTTAAATTACTTTAAAAGTACTGATGATTCTGCTTCCAAACTCTTAATAACTAGGCACAATTTCAGGATATAGGTAACTAAAAGAAAAGTGAAACAAACTTGAATTACTTTTAAGTAAAAAAATTTGGCCAAGTCTTTCAAGAACTACTTTCTTGTGGAAGATGCATCTTATCTGTTTGCCTCCATTTCCTAATTCAGAAATGGCTTTTAGATTCCCAAAGATATTTAGAGTAAAATAGTTCCTCCACAGAATTAAACAGCTTCTGCTGTTGAAACCTGTCACTTGTTGCCTCTATTTCACTGTGGAGTAGTATTAGCAATAGAAGAATTAGCAGTTCTTACAAGGCCTTATTGTGCTTCATATTGTCTAGTGTTTAGGAGAAGACTGTTCATACCCTTAAGGTGCCATGAGCCAGATGGCTGATATTTCCTCCCTCCCACCTCACTTCTGTGAGCTCTGTTGTAGTAACAGACACAGTCAGAGGGCAAGTCACTCTCAGAGACACATCATATTCCCACAAGGTCCTGTTCCATTTAGAGAAGAGCTGAAACTCAGTGTCAAAATCCACAAAACGTTATGAAAGCAGCTGGACCCCTCCATCTGTGATACACAGGGATTCAGCACAGGAGCCCAGGAATCTCTTTTGGCTATTGGATGAAGCCTATCACTCCATGCAAGAGTCTTCACCATGAGGTTGTGCAAACATCACTTGTTTTCTCACATGATGGAGACTCCTGCATGCGCAGGGAACTGCTGTTTGAAAGTCTGTGTGTCTTGGTAAGCGAATGTAACACTTCACTTACCTGTAAGATCCTTACACTGCACTAAACTGAGGACTGGCAAAACCCCTTGCCTTTGTGGAAGCTTTAATAATTTCAAGTGGATTTGGGGAAAGACCCCGAGGCACAAATCAATGCAGGAGGGAAGGTCCACTTAGGATCGCAATCATTTGACCAGTGCCAGTGCATGGGATTTGGTTTCAGGGTTTAATTCTTTGCCTAAATAAGGTATTTGAAACAAGAGAGGAAAAAGCATTTCATACCTGCCAAGTAGAAAGTTATCCCTCTGGCAACAGACTTTTTAAATAGTTGTCAGGATGATATCACACTGTCTGATGTAGGTCTTGGAAAAGTGCTAGTATGAGGTGGAGATTTTTCAGCCATGGGTTTTGGCTTTTTTTTTTGCTTTTTTTTTTTTTTTTCCTGTTTGTGATTCCCCTTGTGATGAAAAAGGACAGGTAAATCAGACATTAGGACAGAGGAGACATCTCCAGTGTATCTCCAGTGTACAAAAAACTCAGACTATGAGATCACTGATGTCTCAAATGCTGCTAGTCCCTGGGGGTGGCAGGAGAAAGCAATGTTTAGGAAGCCAGATGCAGCCATTTGTCTCCAAGGAGCAGCTGGTGATGAGATGCTCTTATTAATGAAATGGGATTGCTCAGTGCTATCGATTTACTGCAGTTAGTGTAGCCAATTCTGATTCATGCTACCATTATGGATACCAAGCCTAGGAGGCAGCAGGCTTTGTTGGTTATATTGTTAATACGTGAGGCACCTGTGATTCAGAAAAGTTGTAAAAAGCAGTAGATACAGAGTGCTTATGTAGACTGTTTTATGGTTGAATTGCCAGGTGACTGACTGACAGATCCCAGAGCTCAGTTTCCTGGACCAGTGATTCTTAGTCATCTGGGAGTTGATGAGTAGGAAATGATATTAGCTACGTTATTCAGGTTGGGAAAAAATATAAATCAGTGCGGTTTGTAGGATTAATAACATACTGCTAGAATGGAAGTGAGCATACAAATTAAATAGTGTCAAATCGCTCTGAGAATGGTTGTGATAAACCTGCATCAAACAGCTGAGGTTGAGCTCAGGAGCTGATGAGGACATGGGCTTACCAGGATGTGTGTGTGCACACAACAAGCCTTTTTTTGCTAACGTTGATGGCTTAAGGTCTGGGCACCTGAACTCCTGTGACAAATGACAGTACTGAGGACTCTCTGTGGAGCAAGAGGTGCCTCCTAAGAGCAACCCAGCTCCTTGGTTCCCATGAGTTTTAATACATCACACATAAATTATCTGACAAGCACTGCACTCAGCTTTGGTACTTCGGTGTTTCCTACTGCATTTTCTATAAAACTTCATTGTTGAGGGTTTTATACCTTCTAATATAAAAACATGCCTAGTTAAGCAATTCTGATGTTGAGCTATAAAGTCAATCTTTCTCAGAAAACAGACCATTCCATGTACTGTATCCAACAGTTTTTCATGAGGGATTTGTGAAGCAGGCAGCCCTCTGATAAGGCCCCACTTAGTGACTGTTCTAAGGTACCACCTTAGTATCTTAGTACCAGGTTTAGGTGGCCATCTCATGGAGGTTCACTCCAGGGCCAAGTGGGAGTACTGCCCAATTTCTGGCTGAGCCATTTGGGCATTGAGCCATAAGGTCACTTAGCACCATTTCCTGTAGGAGAGGTATTTGGAGCAAGGCCTTTGCCTCGGGTTTGATGAAGGTACTAAATTGGTGACAAGGGACCCAGCAGTTTCAAGCAATGTGATTGATGCTCAAGGAACTTGAGGACTGGTTTCAGAACAGCCTGCCAATGGTTTGTAAGAGTTTGCTATCTACTATCTATTGCAGTGATTTTTTTTCCAAAGGGAGTGGACTGCAATTGCAAATTCACAATGCAGTTTCACATTGACTACAAAGGATTTGCCTGAATAAACAGATTTTGATTTGCCACCGTCTTTTGCTGGATTCAGACTGCTGACTACCTCCATGCCCTGTTGTCATACCTCTAGCTATCCCCTAGCCTCGGCTTGCTTTTCACAGAATCAAAGGAAAAGTATGCAAATACTTTATTTGCCCAATGCAAATAAAGTATTTGCATACCCATGGGGCAGCTTGTGCCATGAAGCAAAGATGGACCCTAGGCTGCAACCAAAGCAGCAGGGCCAGCAGGTCAAAGGAAGTGATTCTCCTCCTCTACTCCACTCTAATGAAACCCCACATGGAGTGCAGCATCCAGCTCTGGAACCCCCAGCATAGGAATGATGTGAACCTGCTGGAGCCAGTCCAGAGGAGGGCCAAAAAAATGATCAGGGGGCTAGAGCACCTCTCCTATGAAGTCAGGCCAAGAAAGTTGAGGTTGTTCAGCCCGGAAAAGGGAAGGCTCCAGGGAGACATCATTCTGGTCTTTCAGTACCTGAAAGAGACATAAAAAACACCTGGGGAGGGACTTTTTACAAGGCATGCAGTGACAAGAGGGAATGGCCTTAAGTTGAAAGATGGTAGATTTAGATTAGATATCATGTTTTTTACTCAGAGGGTGATGAGGCACTACCACAGGTTGCCCAGAAAAGCTGTGGATGCCCCATCCCTGGAAGTGTTCAAGGCCAGACTGGATGAGGCTTTGAGCAACCTTGTCTTGGAAGGTGTCCCTGCCCATGGCACGGGGTTGGAACTAAATGATCTTTAAGGTCCCTTCCAACTCCAACCAAAATGATGGAAGGGCTGATTTATAGCATAAACAGAGGACCAGGGCCCTTACACTGAAACACTGCTGGGGGCTGCTGTGATTTGTGCTGAAAGCCACACTTAAGACTCAGGTGGACAAGAATACAGACATCATATGGGAGCAGCTGGAGGCAAAAGCAAGCTCTTACAGAAATGGCCTGATCTTTTGTGTCTGATAATGGTTATAGAGAGCCTCTGAAGTGGTGTGGCAACATTACCTAATTTGCTTCTACCAAAACACATCCCTGGATTACATGCCTTTCCCAGGTCCCTGGTAAATCCTTTTAAATTTTGCCCCATGAACAGGCTGCAGAATAGCACAGCATGATACAGAACTGGAACCAAACATGTATAAAACACTATGGTTAGTATTCACAGGTAAATGATTAGTAGAAGCCAGAGATTTTCAATTCTTTAATGTAAAAACACTTCTGTTTTAAGGTTCACTTAAGAGTTTTAGATTCAGAAACTATTTTCCTTTTCTCTGGAAGTTAGTCACTTTCTTCATACAGTATCCTTATTCAATAGCCAGTTCTGAAGCTGTGTCTGCATCCACTGAAATCAGTGAAATGTCATTGGGAACAAGATCAGGCCAAATTATAGAAAATGAAGAGATAAGACCTGTCCCCTCTTGTGACATTGGAAATATGCAGGTTCCCTAAACCACCACTTCAGTGGGGAAGAAAGGTCAACAGGAAGAAATTAGAGGCAATATAGTCTCGCATCACAAATATTTGACAGCCCAAGGCAAAACCAGTCCAAGATCTTACCTAGTCCTTTTACTCCTTTTCTCTAAGTCCTGAGCTGCTAATGCTGTTTGTATTTCCTGTTATCAAGTATCATGCAATCTCTTTCTGCAATTTAGTACCAAAAATGATGTTTCAAATTTTTTCATTCCTTAATGTGTGTAACAGACATTTACAAAAACTGTAAGTATCCAGCTTTTACCCAATTAGCTTTTAGCTAATGCCTTATTTAAAAATCTATTTCATCAACCAGTGGCTCATTATGAGAAAGAAAGCAACAGTAGAGAATGCCAGTTAGCTCCATTTTTGAGGAGTCAAATTCGCTGACACAGAGTATTAGTCTATAAGGTGTACTACTAAATTTAACCCTTGAGTGACCAAGAACCATACTTCACACAATGTCTCTAAAGTGTAGGATCTTTACGAACCATCAGTGGGCTCTGTTAAAGTATACACAATAAAAACTGACCCAAATCTGCTCTTCAAATACATCAGACTACACAGAAATTGAAAAAATTATATCTACTATCCATACAAAGACCCTATATAAAGACTGTTGCATAGTGATTATTTTCTAGCACTCAAACCATGGTTTATCCCATAATGTTCTTGGGAAATAGACCCTTCTTGGGAAATAGCTTCCTTTATCCCATCAGATAAAGCTGTCTTTAGAAAAGCAGCACATAGGAGAACATGGGATGGAGACGGCTACAGCTGACCAATATGAGACTTGAGTCCTGTCTTGTGTTTCCAGTATGGGTAGCGGGGTGTGGGGTTGGTGAGAGGAGCTACAGCAGGTAACGTTCTTCAGTGAGCGATGTATAAGGATGAGTATTTTTCCTGGCTCTTCTTAAAACTTTTTTTAAACTTCTTCTTTAACTTTTTTTTTCCAATTCTGTGTGATTGAACAGATAATCAAACGCTAACTTCAGTGTAAATTTGACAATGGAACTAGAGTTGTTACCTGGCAGAATGAAGATGAATGCTCTAAGTGTGGCTTAAAGCTGCTGTTTTTCATGGGTGGGGGTGAGGATACAGCCATTCACAGGGTGAGGACACTGCTACAGAATTAATCACAAGCTAGATCAAGAGGACCACACTTACTGCAGGGATTGCCATTTTATGTAAGTTTGTACAAAGCTCGAAATGGCAGGCTCACATGGCTCTTCTCTACATATTACTGTGGCATAAAGCAGCCTTGTCCTCATCATGCTGAAGTAGTTATTTCCTATTCTAGGTGAGGAAATGTACACATGCAAGCAACAAGAATAATTGTGTGATTTGTTTCTGACTGTAAATGCCTCTGTAACTACATATGCAAATTAGGTATTGCCCTTGAAGACCTGGAGAGCAGCCAATGTGCCATGCTTCCTTGATGTAAACAGTTACACATAAACAGCATTTCTTTTTACAGTTTCCTGAGTACCCTCTAAACGACCCTTACCTTTGCAGCTCCAAAGTGATCTTTCCTCTAAGATCTTAGAGGAATTCCACCCACGTACACCCATGACCATGCCAGTAACAGATGTTGCATCTCTGCGTTTCCAAGGTGCCATTGAAGCCCTCACTGTTTTGTCACACTCTGAACCATGTTTAATCACAGCTGCAAGATTTCCTCCTGTCATGGGGTAGGTGTCTGTACGTGTGTGAATGTGTGTGTGTGTGCATGTCTGTGTGTGTGTCTAGAATATCTGCTCTGTCACCTGCACATCTAGGTATAGCTAAAGCCAGTCACCTGAGTCACCAAGTTTAGGCCCAAAGTGGTCCATGCAGAAGTCTTCATTTTAATCAAGCTTTAAGAAAACAAGCAAAACAAATATGTGACATTTGTATTAGATACATGTATTAATAGAAACAAAGGATCCTCTCCTCCTCATAGGTAGGCTTAAGTTCAATATTTAAAACAGCCACAGAAATAATATTTGCACATGTGTAAGGAGTATTTATTTTGTGGATGTCAGCAGATGTGAAAATATTTAGTGTAATTCTAAAAAGAGTAATTTGGAAAACATTATGTATGCTAGGATCTTTGTTATTTATTAAATGAATGGTATTCTTTAAAAGCTGTAAAGAATTTACATAACTGATTAGTAATCATAGACTTGTTGCAGAAAATAAAGCATCCTGAAAGAATAAACATGTTCAAAGAAATGGGTTTTGGCATCTCAGTCAGTATTCTTTCTGTATAGACTAGACTTTATAAAGGGTCAAATTGGACAGTCTGGAGCTTAAATTCCTGTAACTCATCTCACACAGCTCTTTTGCTAATGCCTATTCAATTAAAGAATGAGTCTATTCTAAATTTAACTGTGGCCCCAGGGTTTAGTTTTAACAGAATGTTTCCATTTGTGAGTACCATGTGGCTTCTTTGAAGGGAAGTGGGAGCTTCTATATGGAAACAGTGGATCCACTGTACAGCTGAGGTAGAGGAGAAGATGGCAGGTGTCCCAGTTGGGGTTAGTCCACACTAAAAACTTGCCCAGAAAAATTAGTTACCCAGGGAGTGGGTGTGATTTTCAACACCACTTCCTCACTGGCCTATTTAAACTGGTACACCTGCATCCACATTAGGACTTCTATCATTACAACAATGCATAGCATCAGTACCTTTCATATTTGGTTTCCATACTTAAATAAACTGTCAGCACAGTATAAACCTATGTATAGATATTTTCACATGGCTTCCTAGTGGAAAAAGATTCTGCAGTCATACTATACACATCAATCCTTACTATAATTCCTGACCTTGTTAGCTGATTTTAATCAATCCCCAAAAAGCAGCAGAGATCTCAGACACAATTACTTTCCCACAGTTTTCATAAAGACGGATAAGCAAAGTACAGGAAAGACTTCCTGTTATTGCCAGCATGGAGGGACAGCCTGCAGTTCAGCCTTTATTACACTCAGTCTACACAGAAGAGGACCATTATGAATGCTTTTAAATTAAGTAAATGAGCCTTTTATAACCCACACCTTACTAGATACTGGAGATTCTAACCATAAGACATGCAGCTTCGAGAGTCCAGCTGCTCATGGCAGTGTATCACAGTATATCCCTATGTTAGTATCCACCCTATCAGTTTGGCAGCATCAGCAGCAGGGGTGCTGCCTCTTTTCTCTAGGCTGGCATAGGTAGCACTGCAGAACTTTCCAGGGTAGACAAGGTTTTGCCTGCAACAAAATTCCTGAAGTCGAATTCACAAGTCATTTAAAAGTGCATGCGGGGAGCAGGGTGGGGGTCCAGCTGTGAGAACCAGCAAGCATTTAATTTTGTTTCAGCCATGAGAGATACCTGGGTTCCTTGCCAACTGGAGTGCACACTTTGCGCAGTAGGACTACAGGGGGGTGGTGGTTTGGGGTTTGTTTTTGTGGTTTCGTTTTGTTATTTTTGTTGTTATCACGTTTTTGTTATGTTTATTTTTTACAGAGAAATTCATTGAAAATCACCCATTTCACACGGTGATGGATAGCTGGGAGGCATCACTGCCTGGTGTAAGTTCCTGACTCAACTCTTGAATCTTTCCCAATGCAAATAAAGTATTTGCATACCCACCAGCAACAAGGAAAAAAACTGCACTGAGGGTGCAAACCAAGCACTCAGTAAAAGGAATGCCAAAATCGAGACATGCTCCATTCAGTGCTCTGGAGGGCAGAGCTTACAGAAAGAGAATCCGATTCCTTTTTATTCTCCGTGTTCCACCACCTAAAAAATACGCAGTGAGGACGTCGCAAGACCTGCTCTTAATACAGATGTATTTTTTTCTACATGCTTTTCAGTCTCAGTCATTACCATGGTATCTGACAGCTGTATAAGATTTACCTTTTAATCCCCAACTTAAATAAGAGGAGTTTATAATTCATATTTTCCTGGTTAGTCTTTTGAAAAATAGATGTACTGTATCAAAACTAGAATTCACCT
Organism: Cnemophilus loriae; assembly: GCA_013397755.1. NCBI lineage: Eukaryota > Metazoa > Chordata > Aves > Passeriformes > Corvidae > Cnemophilus > Cnemophilus loriae. The sequence goes on along the minus strand of VZTF01003806.1, from coordinate 214,484 downwards.
CTCCAATTGAAAGTTTTCTCAGGTGTAAAGCATCCATAAAACCTATTAGATTCAGCTGCAGCTTAACACTAATGAAAGGAAGAAGACAAATTTTTATTATGGCTTCACAGAAAAACAGAACATAGAAATAACCAGCTGCAGAGAGTTTGGTTTCAAGGAAAGCTATATAAAACATATTCAGAAACTACCACACTCAGCATCAAGGTGTCTGACTTTTGGACTGTTGGCTTTCAGGATAACACCTAGATGCTGAGTAAGATACCTTGGAATAATACCCCAAGAATCTGTACATGCAGTACACAAAGCTGCTTCAAGTAGGTGGTCAGGGATGCTTTGGACACAGATGTGCTACAAACCCAGCCACTCTCCATAATTAAGTACCTCATTCATGGATTTTACTTCTTCTATCTCTGCCTGGAATTATGCCTTTTTCAAAATGCAGCCACAGGGTCAGACTTTTAAAATACGGCTGAAGAAATTCCCTTTACCAATCTCTCTCCACGTAGCAGTTCAGCAGCTAGACCACTGGCCTGAGAATGTCAGTGAGCTGGATTCAACTCCTTCATGACCAAATGGGGAGCAGGTGACTAAATCTTGACCTCCTGAACAGTACACTCAACACACTCCATGAGCAGGAACCTGTCAGGGCACTGATGGCACAGCTACATCTTGATAGCTCTGACCAGCCTCTCTTGGGACCCACACACACATGGCCCGTGGGCCAGGGCTCCATTTAAGCCCAGGTCTGGGCCTTTAGTCCCTGACTTTCTAGTAGAAACACGCATGCTTGGTTTGGTCTCCTGCCTTGTTTCCCAACCCTACTGTAGCTCTGTTTCCAGTTGTGGCCTTATCTTCTGCTGCTCTCTGTACAAGCTTTACAACTGTTTCATTGCTTCATCTTGTCTAGGACTGTCAGTGGAGCTGCACTGTGCTGCCACTGCCCTGTTCAGGTACTGTGGGAAAGTGCTCTGGCCAGTGAGTACACTGCCTGTGGTGTGGCTATCCTCAGCTCCAGGCTTTTCCTCCCTTGAGCAGCAGCCTTGCTATTGCTGCTCCTTAAGAGCAATAGTGCTAATGATAATAGCAACAATAACGATAAATGTGATGAAAAGCAGAGAGAGGAATAAAATCCCAGAAAACCAAATGATGCACAGTACAAGTCCTCAGCAGACACTGACTGATGCCTAGCTGGTAGTTGCCGACTGGAGTTAAACCATGGCAAGTGTTTAACTTGCGTTCATCTTACATTGAAGATAAACAGGATTCTACGTGGCTGGTACGGACCGGGACTGTAACAGAGCTCTGCCCTATCCAGCTCATCGCCTGCCAGCCCCCAGCCTCGGGAGCCCTCCGGCCCCGGTAGAGCTGACAGTGCTGTCCCAGCGATGTGTCATCCCAGTCACCATCACCTTCCAATGCTTTGGGTGTTTATAATAGACTCAGTTCCTGCTGTTCTCTATTCATGGAAGCTGCCTTTCATTCCACAATCAGAGCCTGGCAGGAAATGTCTGCGTTGTCACATAGAGCTAATATTGTGTGTCAGGGTACTCGGTGCTTGGATGGCTGCCGCGGCATTTATATTTTTCCACAGCATTCAGACCGAGGAATTGTTTTTTGTTGCCCGATTTCTGCTTGAAGGGTCAGACAGTCACAGGTGCGCATCACCCCGCATTTGCCCCGGTAAGGGACGACGAGCAGTCAGCTCCGATCGGCGCCGGCGACCCTCAGGGGACGGGCGCTACGCCGCGCCCCATCCCCCGGGCCGCCGCTTCCCCGGCTCCCACTCCCTCCTCGGAGCCCGCCGCCCTTCTCAGCCGCGGCCCGGCACCGGCAGCGCTCCTTCTCCGCTCCGGCGGCGCCCCGGAGGGCGGGAGACGCCGGTGCGGGGAGGGGTCGCCCCTTCCCACCGCCCCCGGAGGAAGTGACATGGTGACGGCGGGGAGGGAAAGCGAGGGGGGCCCTGCTCCTGGAGTGGAGCCGCCCGGCGGGTGGAGCCTGGCGGCCCCGCCCGAGCCGCCCGCC